>JAVLUX010000044.1:20021274-20346274 GCA_032164185.1 Moxostoma hubbsi | reverse complement strand
CCATCTATTTTGTGAAGTGCACCAGTCCCTCCTGCAGCAAAGCACCCCACAACATGATGCTGCTTCATGGATGGGATGATGTTCTTTTGGCTTGCAAGCATTACCATTTTTCCTCCAAACATAATGATGGTCATTATGGCCAGGATCCATTTTTGTTTCATCAGACCAGAGGGAATTTCTCCAAAAAGTAAGATCTTTGTCCCCATGTGCACTTGTAAACCGTTGTCTGGCTTTTTATGGCAGTTTTGGAGCAGTGGTTCTTCCTTGCGGAGTAGCCTTTCAGGTTATGTCTATATAGGAATTGTTTTAATGTGGCTATAGATACTCGTCTACTCGTTTCCTCCTGCACCTTAACAAGGGCCTTTGCTGTTGTTCTGGGATTGATTTGCACCAAACTACGTACATCTCTAGGAGACAGAATCTCCCTCCTAAGCGGTATGATGGATGCGTGGTCCCATGGTGTTTATACTTGCATAATATTGTTTGTACAGATGAACGTGGTACCTACAGGCTTTTGGAAATTGCTGCCAATGGATGCACCAGAGGACCACTGCATATTTTCTGAGGTCTTGGCTGATTTCTTTAGTCAAGCAAAGAGGCACTCACTCTCTCTCACACACACACACAAATTATATATATATATAAAAACTGTAGTGAATATGTAACCACTTTCATGTTTCATTTACCTCAAGTGCACATCATAATATTTTGATTGATAGTCTCCAAAACGTTTTAGCCTTCCTACTGTGTCCAAGCGAACTTACCTGATGATAATTTCTTATCTGGCTGACATGTTTTGTGCTTGTCAGATCATATTTAGTTTGGATAATATGTGAATAGAGATACAGGCTTGTTTCTCCCCGCATATTTCCCTGATATGCAGTATACTTGATGTTGTCTCTATACAGTAAGAGCCTGATGAAGTAGGTGTTCTATTCGCACAGCATGCACAGAGCGAGTGAGTGAGCGAATAATCACATAAGGACACATATACACATGAAAACTGATGCACAGTACGAAATACACAATATATAATTAGTCCTAACTGTAGAAAGCACATTGATCTGAAGAAAAAGAAAGATAATACACATTTCTAACGAGTTTTGAAATCAAGGCCGGATGTATGTGAAAAAGTGGACGTTTGGTCACCCTAAATTTCACAATGAAATATTAATTATTTTGCTGTGGCGCTGTGGATTGATCTGCAGAGGCCGAGCGCACCAGTGAATAGCGCTCAGTTAATAGTTTTAATTATTGCTGCATGGTGGACAGATGCTTTGGAAGTTGAGTAATTTATCTCTCCCTCACAGCAACCTAGCAGACTAATCTGCATGTTTAGTGGAGTAATGACCATTATAATAAGTAATGACCTGACATTGTATTTCATAAGAACGGCAGACCCATTGGAAGTAACAGTCCCGTTTAGAGATGAGACTCGAAAAATATCATGAGCTGCTTTTATGTAATGGTGAGACGATTTTAAAATATATAATAAGGACATGACTTGCATAGCAATAAGTTTACACATTTGAAAATTAAATAATTTTAGTTCAGTTGGACAGGCAAAATAAGTGACTTGGCAGTACAGCGCATCAAAAATTGAAATGGAGCTGAATGTGCAATCGCATCAACGGATGCTTCCAGTACAGACAGCTAGGTAGATCATGATGGATCTTGTTTTGTTAAGTGTGTAATAAACCATGTGGAATATATTAGGCTACGGTTTAATAATCCTTTAAGAGAATTGGGGAAACATTAAAAGACCCAATCAAAATGCAGAAAGCGAAAATTCATTTGCGGGCCGGTTTGAGCAAACTGTTAACACTCACGTGAAACATGTGAAACTTTCTTGCGGGCCGTATTTGGCGGTAGTTTGAGACCCCTGCTGTAGGAGGTCCTGCAGCCTTTGATTGGTCAAAAACCTATGGCACACAAAGCATTGAGAAAGTCCACAGCCGCCATTTGTAAACAACTAGTAATAAACCATGTGGAATATATTAGGCTACGGTTTAATAATCCTTTAAGAGAATTGGGGAAACATTAAAAGACCCAATCAAAATGCAGAAAGCGAAAATTCATTTTCACCTGCTACTCAGAGGATTTTACAATTCTCTTAACAGAAAAAAAGAAAACCAACAAAGTATACAAAGAGGATCACCCATTTCACATGTGTGTTCATCGGGAGACATGCTTTGAGTTTTGTGTGACTATACAGAAAATGAAGTGATTTATGGATTACTACATCGATTTTTTTCCTGGGATGACGGATATAAATAATTAGATGTTTATTGAGAGTGGGTAATTGACCTCTATCATATACTAAACCATCATGAAATCTAGTTTACATGAGGGAAGTATTGCATATGTAAAAAAGTCCTAACAAAAGTGTAACTCCGATCCCGGCATCCTCCATCGGTGTTGTTGACTTTGGTGTTGTTGCTATTGAATTGTGTGTGCAAATAATATCACAAGAAAATCAAATTGAAAGATGGTGTCACTATGATGGATTGTGAAACATGGTGTCACATATGTGTTGTTGCATTGTATTTGCACTTGAAGTACCTGCATTTTATTACATCTGTAGTTACACTGTTAACCTTAACCCCTAATCCTAACCATACCCCAACCCTTACTCTAAACCAGGGCTAGTCAACTGCAGCCTGCAGGCCAAATCCAGACAGCCAATCATCTTTTTCTGGCCCTCCAACTGATTTTTGGTAAAACTGCTTCGCGTCTGAAATACCAGAGCGCTCTCTGTGCAGTTCATAGGCTTGAGCCTCAGCAATCAACGGTGAGTTTAACAACACTCAATGGCATGTGCAACAGCATTCAGCCGTCATCAGTTGTCCAGACCTGAGCGCGTATTTAAGCATTTCTTGTGGTAGATTAGTTACACAGCTTTGCAAAACATGGATCACACCGTTTAGGTGAGCATTCGATCGCATCTTTTCAAATGTATAGTGGTCAAATCTACAGATGTAAAAAATGATCACTGTAGTTGTTACAAGAAAGTTGTCAGCACATATGCACATCTCAGTCAACAAAAGATATATTGATGATGAAAATTGAGAAAATGCGCTGAAAAGTTTTTTGTTTTGCTTTCATTCACTATTTTTGAAGAGTTAAACAGGCGTGTCTCATCTGTGCAGGGTCTCGTCAAAAAGTGATAATGTGGAACTGAACCTGCAAATATCCGGATTATATTTGGTTCTACATACAGCTTGTGAGTCAGCCATTTCAAACCACGAACAGAAAATCAGTTTTTTTCTTCTTTTCCCTATGATTATCTGCAGGATTTATTTTCCCCTCACTGAATAGGAAAGATATTGAAAGAAATGGAACAGTTGAGCTTTTCTTTCTTTCTTTTCCAAAAGAAAATTTAATTTTGGTTGATATAGAGAGAGGACTTTACCAGATCTAATTGTTGTTCCTCAGTTTTCATCATTTGTAATACAAAATAGCCCTAAAATGTTCAAATGATTATTATGTTTGGCTTGTTTGTTCAAAGTAAAGTTGATAAAAAATTAATTTGTTAGTTAACCTGTTAATACGCAATCCCCCGCATGCGATAGATGTCACTCTGCTTACATTTAATATACAGTATAATTTACAGTCTGTAAATGTAATGTTAACAAATTATACATATTTTCAAAGGTCTAAGGGTTCAACATTGATAACCGATCTCTGTTTCACGATAGCAATGCTCCAGAAACAGCAATTTAGTTATTTGTGCCAGGAGTACAAATGAAAACATGCAATATCAAAACGGGACTTCATACCTTTGTTATAAAAGCGCGTTCACCAGATGAATCCAGTTCGCCACACTTGGGTCAATTGTCCATGTCAAGCGTTCATTGAAAAACATCAAATAGCACTTTGTCCATAGAAATTGATAAATCTGAGAAATATTGATATATTCTCCATTGTTTACATGAGATATCACCTGAAAGAATTACCCTTCGTCGTCGTTCTTCAACAAACTATGCAATCTGAGCAGCATTCATGTTGTAAAACTGTATATTATCTTATATATTAGTCTCTCATAAACAAAGTGAGCCTGTCTCCAATGACTAATTTTAAAAATGTGGCATAGTTTTATTCAAAATAGCCAAGCAATGCTGTCAGATTTTGTGTCGTATTGAAAGGTGGAGCATTAATTTTACTCTGTACGCTTCCAGCGGTTTTACAGAGATAAAAGCTTGCAGGAAACTTATTTTTTGTTAGATCATCTTCAAATTTAACATTACTTCTTTAGACTTGTGGCTTTGAGAACATTTGTATTTCTGGGTTGCACTTTTATTATTGTTTTTTAGATTATAAATATATGTTCAGCACAAAATATTTCCATTACTATAAACTTCAGCTTCTCTAACTTAAAAAAAATTACAACATATATTAATTCTGAAAGTTGAGAAATAAAGCCAAAAGTGTCTTCTTTCAAAAGATACTACAACTGTGCCATACTCCAAAGGGTTCAGTAAATACATCCATTTATGTTCATGTTATTTTCATGGTTTGTGCTCAAAATAGGGTATCAACAGTTTAAGAGCCAGTTCTTATGAAGGAATTTATGGATAGACCTTAAAACATAAATCAATACAGTAATACAGTATACCCAGTGACAATTTTAATATAAACACACAGTATTAACAGTAACATGTTACATGTGATGAACGTGCTAGCTAAGATGAATATGGAAACTTGCTGGCCCCCAGCAAGTTTTCATCTAGATAATTTGGCCCACGAAAGAATATTAGTTGAAGAGCTCTGCTCTAAACGCCAACTCAAACCCTACCCGTACATCCACCTTAATAGCAGCAAATGTGAATCTTGTTAGAATTTTGCATAACATGTAGTTCCACAATAAATACATTTTATTGTATGCATTTTAATGTTAGTACATAGTAGTTAAAGACACCTAATATAAAGTGCCTGGAAGGCTTTTACGGCACAAAAAAATCATGAAAACATGTCATTTAAAAGTCCATCGATACCCTCCCAGTTATCTAGCCACTGAACAAGACAATTTGTGCCCTTACCTTGTAGAGGCTCAAAGGTGTCCATGAAGTCCAGATTGGGCTGCAGAGGGATGAGGCCAGGCTGGATCATATCTGCATTCCCTGCGTGGGCTAAAGTGACAGCCAGACTTGGAATCAGTAAATATAACTTAAGAATAAACCTGTAAAAAAAGGGTGACTGTGATTTCTCACCAATCTCCCTGGGATTGGGCCAGGGAACGGGTTGATGAGAGGCCAATGTCGAGAAGAGTGTGTCTGAGAACTCAGACATGAGCACATCCATGTCAAAGAGGGATTCCATCTCCATTGGAACAGGGGAATCACGGCTGTGACGACCTCCCCCGATGAAATCCTCATCCTGGCAGAAGGGGACACGGCAGGTGTCGGGACACACTTCCCCAAAGAGTGAAAACTGTTCCTCTGCCCCCTTTGGGAGGTCAAAATGGAACAAGCAGGCCAAGTCAACAGACACACTCAAGGTTCATGCAGGAAAAAAAATGCAGGCATCAAGCATGATATACAGTATATTAGCATGTACAGTTACAGGCAAATGTTTGACACAATTGACGGAATTCGAAATCGCAATACAAACATCCACGATCCCCGTCACGGTTCGAGAAGACCGAATAAAATTACACTACAACAAAATTCATTTTCTCATTTCACAGTAAACATTAAATGTAAATCATGAAATTATTAGTCTATTTAGTTAGTAAGTTAAGGCAAGTATGACTTTACACTTGTTTAAGCGTCTTCTAACTATGCGTCATGTGACCACTTTTCAGTGGTTTCATACAATTTGCCGTCAGTGTTTGACAAAACTTTCTAAGGTGACAGGCAACACATCAAATATGCATACGCATATCAGAAGACATCGTCCCGACACTGATCTAAGCGGTACACGGAAGAAATCTCAACATCAGCAGGTTACTCTTCCTAATGCCTTTCAAATGAAGTTACCAGCCAACTCGGACCATGCTCAAAATATTACCAATGCAATCGGCGCCTTCATGGTTCCGAATATGTGCCCCTTCAGTGGTTGAAAACAACGGATTAAAAATTTGCTTTGCGTCCTGGAATCCAGATATATAGTGCCAAGCCGACCGCATTTCACCAAAAAGGTGTTGCCTAAACTTTATGACAATGTGAAGGTTAAACTACAGGAGGAGTTGGATAATGCCAAATTCATTGCAGTGACTACAGATGGGTGGACGTCCCGTGCAACAGAAATGTATGGCATTCCTAAAGAAAAACTTTAAACTTACTTGAAATATGTTTACACAGAAATGGTTTTATTATTTTAGTTTTGTTTAATTCTGAAGAGTACTGTTCACAAAGAGAAAAGTTATTTACTTAGTTCATGGGTTACAGCACAGACAGCACAGCCTGTTACCTCAGTGTGTGTTAGAGAATTTAAATGTATTTGATATTTATCAATTTTTTTTTTCCATGCATTGTTAGTTTATGTGAACAGTTAATCTTGTTATTTAATGTTCAAGTCTATCAAGGTAATTATGTTAATCATATCCATTCTTTCTAGTGTTCCAAATTGTTGAACCTATAGGTGATTTAACAAATATATATTTTCTCATATTTATTTTTTCTTATTCACCACCAAACATAAAAAAACAAATCGAGGTGTGAACCGAACCGTGGATTTTGTGTATCGTTACAGCCCTACTGGATGCCTAATTTTACTGTTCCACTGAATTTGCACCCTAAACATCCCTCAAAGTTGAAATAATCTCACAAGAATCTGTGCAGCCGAGTCCCCCAAAATATTCAAGAAACTCTTCCACAACCATTAACTCACTATAATAGTATAATAAACTTTAACAGTACCAACACTCTTTAAATAAACTGAAATGCTGCTCTGACATACCAAAATCTCTGTACTAGCATGTCATTTTTAATCAATTTTGGAACTTTTTACTGCAGCAGTCCTAATGCTACAGACTCTTTAAGCCCAAAGTATACTTCGATTTTTATGCGTACACTAGAGTATGCGTACAGACAAACTGTCTATTAAAATATACTCCATTTGACTGTGCCCACATACACAACGCACTACGACTGCTATGCAATACTGAAATATTTCTCTTCAGGAGTTTAGAATGACATTACAACACTCTCCATGTATGAGTAAGATAGCATTCACTTGCTGTTTGTAGCATTTCTCATTTAGAAGTCACTAAGGGTAAATATGGCTGCTAAATAAATGTAAATTGGTGTTTTTAAAAGTGTGAAGTTCATGCCTATACTTTGGAAGATACTGAAAACTATTCTCCAAGCCACGTTGAATCAAATTCAATCTAGGCAGTTCTGAGTTCTTTACAAATACACAGCAAAGTTAATGTAACCAACAAAAGAAATCTTGCTGTAAGAGCATGCACATACAAATAAAAAAAAGTGTTTATGGTTCAGAGAAACAAAATGACCTAATACAAAGTATAATCTATTATAGTGAGAGGATTTTTAAATGCAACTATTTATACTATTGGGTTCTTGTAGATCAACTGGTAGAGAATGGGGCTAGCAATGCCAAGAACATGGGTTCGTTTCACAGGGGATCACACACACTTATAAAATTTACATCTTGAATGCATAAATGTACATGTATCTTTCTTACTGCGCATCATCTTAAGGCTTACAATAAGTTTACACTCACCTTAAGCAGGCTGGAAAGGTCTTCATCCTTGTGCTTCTGTAACTACAAAATGTAAAACTTGTAAGTGCTTTTTATAAAATCTAATTTATTTATTTTGCAAATATTGGAAACATGGGGACCAGTGATGTAGAGCAGGAAACAACAATAAATAATATCTTTGTTACGTCTTAATACTTACCCTTTTCTTGAAGTATGTTCTCCACTTATGATACTCTCTGATGACTATTTCAATTCTCCTTTTCCAGTACTTCCCTTCTGTCGCTATTGCCTATATAACAGAATAGTTGCTACCATGAGAAAGTGATACACATTTATAAATTATTTGGATTGTGAAGTGACACAAAAGAGACTCACCTCTGTTGGTCGATGTACTCCTGAGTCCATATTGCCATCCAAAGGTGTAACAAAATGGCAAACAGGATTCTGTCTCTTCTCTACATCTTCCAGAAAGAGAGGAGTTGCAGACATAAATCAACAAGCTATTTAAACATATCAGAGCAAAATATAGCTCTCATTATTGGTCTTACATTGCATATACCACGCTCTCCAGATAGCATTGTTGAGGCGAATCTTGTCCCTCCACAGCAGCTTGAGACCTTTGAAGTTTTTCCATTTTGGTGACACCAGCCTCCCACTTAAAGACAAGGAACACAAAACAATGAATATTTGAATGACATTACATGATGGCACACTTTTATGAGATATGTTGTTGTTATCATTTAGAAGACACTTGCTTGTCAAAGGCATAAAAGTACTCAGACTACAGAAGCTCTCATAGTACTAATTGTCATAGTAAAAAGCAGATTCTATAATGAATATTTGTGGCAAAAATTCAGACCTGGGTTGAATAGGCCCTTACACATCACACAAATAAGGCTCAGCAGTGCTTTGGACATAAAAAAGCCCTTTTGCCTCAACTATATTTGCAATTTAGAAGTTCATATAAAAAATGTGGATAGAAATGCAATTAAAATATATTGGCATTATTATATGACATCATTTGTCATTATCTAAATTTTTATAATTCAGGTCTATGTATAATGTTTTTCTCTACAAATCATTCAAAAAAATCTATGGAGTCACTCCTTGATAATGCAAATCAGTACACCAAAAGGAATTAGTCATTTGGAGAGTTTTACTACTTAAAATAAACCTACTCTGTGAGCTGTAATGATAATAGATTTATAATAAAATGAAGGCCATTTCATGGGTATGTAAACATCGGCTATTCTTGGATCAGGAATGACATGGCTGCCAAGGGATTACTATGATGTTGATATCCAACCAAACAAGACACATGGTAGCACACGCAACACACTGTGCAACTTGAGTCTGGTTCCAAAACAAAAAAAGATCTTGCTAATATAGTATATTTGTGTGTTTTCCATGATGCAGAAAACACAGTTGCAAAATTCAGTAAAAAAAACAAAATTCTGCGGGGTGAGCAGGTTTTTAGTCAATAAAATGTGTGTGATATTTCATGACTTGAATAGCATGCGAGTTGTTGGATGAAGATGAACAGGCAAAAAAAAAAAAAATAATAAAAAAAAAAGTTCCTGAACTTCTTCAAATGTAATTTTTAAATTCAAAGCAAATTATTTTGCTTTGCAAACATACATTAAACTGCACAAGGTAAGATTCTGCCAATGCAATGACCCCAAAATATCAAAAGCAAAGAGAAAACAACATATAGCCTTTCAAATGACAATAGCACAGTTATCATACGTTAGTGAAATTAGTGAAAAAGTGAAAGTTATCATGTGTGTGAAAGTTTTTTTTATATCAGCAATTACAGAAATACTCAAACCAGCCCGTCTGGCACCAACAATCATCCATGCAATTATCTAATCAGCCAATCAAGTGGTAGCTATGCAGTGCATACAATCATGTAGATACGGGTCAGGAGCTTCAGTTAATGTTCACAACGTCCATCAGAATGGGGAAAAAAATTTGATCTCAGTGATTGACCATGGCATGATTGTTGGTGCCAGATGGGCTGGTTTGTGTATTTCTGTAACTGCTGATCTCCTGGGATTTTCACACATATCAGTCTCTAGAATTTAATCAGAATTGTACCAAAAACAAAAAACATCCAGTGAGCGGCAGGTATGTGGACAGAAATGCGGACAGAAATGCCTTGTTGATGAGACAGGTCAACGGAGAATGGCCAGACTGGTTCGAACAGACTGGTTTTGAACCATGACTGCTTTGAACCTACAGTATCGCAGATAACCACTCTGTACATTTGTAGTGAGAAGAATAGCATCACAAAATGCTATTCTGAGATGCGGGTTGGTGCTGTTTTTGCGGCACGAGGGGGACCAACACAATATTAAGCAGGTGGTTTTAATGTTGTGGCTTATCGGTGTATATTCAAAATTGATAATATACACATATAATGCCATATAAGATTACATCATTTATAATCCATACACTCAAGCATGAAGCATGTTGCAAAGCATGTCCAGATAAACTCTTTTTTACCGCAACTAGGGCTGGGTGATTTTTCAGATTAATTCGAATTTGCGCTGACACTATTAAAATATATATTTATTTTTTTCGAGATTTTGCAAAAAATATTGCAAACACTATATAGTTAGATAACTTTTAAATCCACAAAAGGCTGAATAAGGAAAAGAAAAAGAATTCACAGCTTGTCTTAATGCCGCTCCCGATCTGATCCACTGGACGTGTGTGGTACACTCCAAATGAACGTGACAGGTTAACAACACAAAGACTGATATAGAAGACAGTGGTAATATTCCCAGTACGATTGTGCACAGTGTGATTGTAGCTCAAATTCGTACATGTATACACCGGCTGCATGTTGATGATCTCAACCTTTGATGTCTCCTTTCTTTTCACCCATAAAAAAAAAGAAAAAAAAAAAGCATTATTGTGCTTCATTTCAAATCATGGAGAGGCTATATATGGAAAAATCAAACATCTGCCTTTTGCAATGATAATTCAGATAGATTGCAAATTATTGCTTTGTTCTGTGGCACGTTTCAAGTGTACTGCATCTATAGCTAAAATTTGGCATGCGATCATTTTGTCAACCATTGCTAGTTGAATAGTAATGATAAATTATTCAATATTGCTGCACTGATCAGCATGAACCGCTAGAGGGCGCATCTCTATCTGCTGGGGTTTAGGAATGTACACAAATTGTTTGATATTCAATGAGTACTTTCTAGATAAACATCTATAGATATTGATTTCTAGATAACTTTCTAGATAGACTTGGTATAGATAAAATGAATACCTACACTGGCTAAGAATTATTTTTGCAGCTTTCTTATTCTATTATTTCTGAACATCTGAGTTAATTAGATTTTAATTAATTTTTCATTTACATTGACAACTTCCCACTTTAGTGCATTTTTCTTGCACACCTTTGTTTCCAATAATGAAAAGAACTTGGATTTCTCTAACCAGGTTGCCTTGCATTCAAATAAAAACCATACAATTTGAATCATGTAGGAGTACATTTAAAAGTTGAAAAAAAAAAAAAAAAAAAATCTAAATCGTGAAATGTCCATGAGTTTGATAAAAATAAAGATTACATTTGTTTGCCATATCCCCCAGCTCTAACCGCAACAACTAATTGGCCAAATTTCTGATTAGTAAAGAAATACAAAATAATTATATAATAAAAAAATGTATACAATTATGTATAAATGTATAATTGTCTCAGCTGCAAATAAAGCCAATTTTTACTATTATTGCCCAGGAAAAAATATACAGCCCTCTATCATTGTTGTCACAAATAAACCTGCCATTAAAACAGTGGTATAAGTTTCATGTAAACACCCCACATTAAAAACAAATCCTACATATCTTTAAATTTATACAATAAACAGCCTATTAATAGGTTTTTTAGCTAAATTTACAAAGTAAAACAGTTGACTTTATAAGAATTTTTTGGCGGAAATGAAAACAAGGCTGTGAAGGATAGACTAACCGTGCGTTCAGACCAGAGGCGGCGAGAGCGTCAAAATTCACTCTGGCTGCCCTGCCAACAACGCTATCAAAAACTCGTGGACTCTCTGCCGTATTTTAAATAGGCTGCAACGTTCGTTGAGAAATGCTTGGTTTTGTGAACTATATTTCAAGGGGCATTTCGATCGGTATCTTTTTGACGACATATCACAAGTAGCGTATATCCTCATGAAATATTTTAATATATTATTATGTAATCCATAATATCCACTACTTCATCTCACCTGGCACACCAACAATTTCAGACACCTTTGTCCACACATCGTTTTTTTATTGTATTTATATCCCTGTAAGCAAACGGGGACAGATCAAATATTATGGGAAAACCTGCCATGGCAATAATCAGTTTCTCCTCCATTTTGTCTTCGGAACTAATGTTTGGTGGGAACCAAAGTTTACACGGTGGTGTTCTCTAGACTTCGCTAGAGTGAAGTCTTCTATATTCCAATAGGTTGCCGCCGAACTGCGTCAAAGCTCATTACCATAATGTTGGCTGCACTTGAGCTTTCCTCTGATGCCCACACCGCCCAAGACTCGTCGCGCTACTTCTCGCCGCCGAGAGACGCTGGCTGTCATAGAAAATGAATAACTTCCGGCCGATTTGACGCTCTCGCCGCCTCTGGTCTGAACGCACGGTTGGTCTCTTCAAGGGATTGATTGTACTGCTGTTTAGTGTTGATCATTTAATCTGTCGAGTTGTGTAAATTAGATTTGATCTAATAGCTTTATACAGCTTTATATAGTGCATGCCATTGAAGAGACTAAGTCTATCCCTCACATCCTCATTAATTCCCAAAGTCAAAAATCAAATATGGACCTACTCTGAAAAAGGTCTAATCTATCTAAAATATACCATTGAGCAACACAAAGTTAATATATTATTTTTGAATTATAACAAAACTGTACAATGTATGCTTAAAGTATTTTTGAACACAAAGATTTGCTTCAACTTTTGCAACTAAGTTTTTACCAAGTACTAAAAAACTAAAACAAGCATACAATAGAATGAATAAAAAACAATTTCCAAACTAATGTGCAAAGTGCTCTCGTATTAAAAAAGCTGCATATTGACAATTTTCTTCACGATAAGAAATGCACAGTGACATATATAATGATTAAATAAATCGCAAGCAATCGCATCTAATCTATGCATGTGTGCTCGAGGGATGAGCGTCCGAGGCAGAGTCTCTCTCAGCCGGGTGCAGCATTAATCTCTCCCTCTTAGATTGGGACATTCACGCAACTCAAAGAGGCACCGACCACACAGAGACATACCAATTTCTGAGTTTATAGTTATTAACAAGATCTGCTTCTGTATTATTTGAACTTTAATAAAGCTATAACGCATTAAATATAACTGCATTTAAGATGTATCGCCGGGGTGTTTCCTTTAAAGAGCTCCGCCTCCGCATATTCCACAACGAGAGTGCTTCTAAATGTACCTTTTTTATTATTTTTTATAATTCCCTAATACTTTGGGATCTACATAAGATGAAGCTGTGAAAGTTTAGAGTGCATCTGGACTGATCTGTGTAATTCTTCCTCTCCTCCATCAGGCGTGAACTGCAGTGTTGCTCTCGTGCTTCATCATTACATTTTAATGTGATTTCATGTTACGTTAAATGAGATCAACGACCATTTGACAAAAATTTGACAATTTTTTATTTTCAACGTCGTTGATAATGTCAACTAAATATTTCAGCCCTAATACAAATGATAATATGCTTTTTAAACTTTAGTTGCTTGAATAAATCTGGGTGTCTGCATTTCAGTTGCTTTATTAAGTTTCCTAGATGCGTTTCCTCCTTTTGTCAGAAATTTGTGAAAGCAGCGTTTACAAATAGGTTTTTGCTGATCTATGATGTTTCCCTTTTCATCAGCCTCAAATCCAAAGAATTTCCAAAACTGGCTATTTCCACTTTTCTTTTCGACAAGATTCAGTTGAGACTCCACAGCAGCAGTTACTTTGCTTGTCGCAATCTTTTGCTTGTTGTGAGCGTTCGAAAGTTCCTGACTCCGCATGGGAACCGGGTAGACCTGGTACTCGGTACTCCGGTACCTTCAGAAATTCTGGTATCGTAATTTTTTTTTGGAGTACCGACTTGGTACCGGATTTGACAAACTAGTAGCGCAAGTGATCCTGATTTGTGCTCTACTGTATATGGAGCACAAATATTGGAAAGCCTGCTGGATTCACACGCATTTGCGATCTCCAATGGTAGCATGCACAACACTCATGTGAAACAGATGTGCATGTCAGATGAGAAATTTTGAGCTTTTGAAGCGATGAGCACGAGATGAATGTCATTAAATTTGCTTGGGAGGCTGCCAAAAACTTAATGTCATAAAAACCCTCTCAATGAGTCTTAAATTCTCTCAGTCTTATGTGAAACCCTGCCTACATAGATATGCCTACAGATATTTACATATAGCGATATACACAGCATGGTCAAATCTCTATCGATTGATACTTTATATCATCACCACAATACATTGTCATATCGCCCAGCCCTAGGATGATATAAAGGGACAATCAATAGAGATTTTGCTATATCGTGTACTGTATATCGCGATAAGTAAATATCTATGTGTGCTGTGTGTGCATATCTATTAGTGGGCAGGGCTTCACGTGAGTCTAAGAGAATTGAAGAGAGATGGACAAGGATTTTTCGGCATTGAACATTTTTACGAAAATCAGCAATTCACTGGCATTCATCTTGCGTTCAGCACTTCATAAGAACTAAATACGTTTCTCATCTGACACGCATCCGTGTCTCATGTGAGTGTCACACACAGCATCTCTGGAGCACACAAGTGTGCATGAGTCCAGCAGGCTTCCCGATTATTTGTGCTCCAGAGACAGGAGACTCAAAATTGCGGCACAGACCACATACTAGGTGAATACATTTTTCTTTTTTACAAATTGCTATGGAGGAAGTCAGACATCTCAAATGACAAGACAGCCCGACATTCCAATCACCACTGATGAGGAAAACAGCTACAACACAGTCATGTGCCAAAATATAGGGTTTTTAAAGTGAACATCTCCCTTTCCTAAAATTCTGTTTGAATGATGTTAGATATTAGGGAAAAAAACAGCCAAACTTGCATTCTGATATTCAAATATTCTCTATAGAGATAACTTCAATCATTACGTGCCTATAAGTGTTTATTTTCGTTGGATATTTTTACTTGAGTGCGCAGCTCCACCTGTCGTTCCAGCCCCCCACCATCTCAGCTCCTATTTCAGCCTGCCTTTCAGATAACTCAGTCTGGATCAAGGAACACCACCTTCAGCTCAGCCTCGCCAAGACAGACTTTTGGTAATCTCTGCCAACCTTTTTGTTGACCACAACCTCACAATTTATATTGCTTCAACAATATTCACACCAACCAGAACAGCCAGGAACCTGGGAGTGGTGTTTAATTACCTTCACTGGCCAAATCTAGTCTACCAACCGTACGTGCAGATATGCACTTCACAACATCAGGACAATCAGACCTTTCCTGTCATGATATGCAGAACAGCTCCTAGTCCAAGCTTATCTCATATAAAGACTTGACTACTGCTGGCCTCCCCACTAGCACAATTAAGCCACTGCAGTTGGTTCAGAACGCAGCGGCATGTCAGGTCTTCAACCAACCAAAGAGGGCCTATGCCAACCCCCTCTTGATCTCACTCCACTGGCTACTTGTAGCTGCCCGCTTTAAATTCAAGGCTTTGACTTTGGCCTTAAGGACAGTCGATGGAACAGCACCTTTTTACTTAAACACACTCCTCCAGGTCTATGTCCCCTCTTGCTCCCTGCAATATAAGAATGAGCAACGCCTGGTGTGGAATGCACTTCCAACCCCCACCCGATCTGTTGAGACCTTTTCAACATTCGAAAAACAGCTGAAGACATCTCTTTGATGAGCACTTAATCAGTCCACAAACATAAGACACTTGCATTCTCTCGCTATATATACACATATATACAACCACTCCACCACGGTGGTACAGTGCCACCGGCGGTTATGCATGTGACGTAAACATATCAACTTACATAAAAAGATCTTACGAAAACCTGAAATATATTTCTGAAATAATGTAATTAAATGAGTATAATTTAAGTACAAGATATTTAGTATCCGTGTTGTGGATTCTTTATCACAGGGCATATGAATTTTCCATTTTTTAGAGACTTCTTTTAGAGATGCACAACAGAGCGCATTGTTAAGGTAACGGTGTATTCATAAGATATGTATTTAGACCACAACTCAAGCCAAATGCACACCACAACTAGATGTAACAAGTATACGTCCATTCGTTCCAACTTAAGTTAAAATCTCAAAATGCCTTCACAAATTCATGTCAAACAACATGAAAGAAAGGGCTTACCATCCTTTTATGCACTCTATCTAGAACTCAAGCTCCACTGTGCATTCCCTGACTTCATTGATTCACAGATTAAAGTTATAATATTATACTAATGTTGTTAAAATAGCTGTGTGACAGCAGGGGCGTGGTCAAGTGCATGTCCAGAGAGAGAGAGAGAAAGCGGTAAGGGCACTTACACCTGAGCTAAATTTTGACTAACACCTGTTTCTAATTCCAGTGAGCACAGGGAGAGTGGATAAAGCCACCCACGCCACCAGCAGAAGGCAGAGAGAGTCTGTGTCATGAACGGTTGTTATTGTGAAGCTGCAGAGTTGTTATTGTGAAGCTGAAGTGTGGCTATTCTGAGACGTTATTGTGGAGCTGTGAGCGCTGCAGTGTGTTCAGTAAAAATCATTACCTGAGTGGAGCAACCCGCCTTCTGTGTCCTCCTCCTCATCCCCCCAACCTTTACAAGCTGATAAGGTGCATTTAAGGCTATATAAACAGATGAGCCAAAACATTAGGACCACTCACTGGTGAAGCGAATTATGTTGATCATCTTCTAACAAGGCCACATGTCAAGGTCTGGGTAGATTAGATGGCGAGCAAATAATCAGTTCTCGTAGTCAATGTGTTGAATCCAGGAGAAATGGGCAGAAATAAAGACCTGAGTGACTTTGACAAGGGCCAAATTGTTATGGCCAGACAACTGGGTCAGAGCATCTCTGAAACAGCAAGGCTTGCGGGGTGCTCCCGGTCAGCAGTGGCGAGTGCCTACCAATCGTTGACAGGTTGTTGGGCACCCAATGTTCATCGATGCACGAGGGCAACAAAGGCTATTCTGTCTGGTCTGAACCGACAGAAGTTCTACGGTGTCACAAGTCACAGATCACTTTAATTATGGTTACGGGAGGAATGCGTCACAAAACACAGTGCATCGCAGCCTGCTGCATATGGGCTGCGTAGCCGCAGACTGGTCAGAGTGCCCATGATGACCTCTGACCACAGTTGAAACCACCTACGGGCACACGAGTGTCGTAATGGGACCTTGGAGCAGTGGAAGAAAGTTGTCTGGTCCGTTAAGTCCCATTTTCTTTTATATCACGTGGACGGCCGTGTACGTGTGCGCCATTTACCTGGGGAAGTGATGGCACCAGGATGCAATGTGGAAAGATGACAAGCCAGTGGAGGGAGTGCGATGCTCTATGCAAAGCTCTGCTGGGAAACCCTGGGATGTCATGTGACGTGGATGTCAAATTGACACGTGCCACCTACCTAAACAATGTTGCAGACCAGGTACACCCCTTTATGGCAATGGTATTCCCTGATGGCAGTGGCATCTTTAAGCAGGATAATGTGCCTTGCCACACTGCACAATAGTTTGAGGAACATGATGAAGAGTTCAAGGTTGTCCTGGCCTCCAAATTCCCAAGATCTCAATCCGATTGAGCATCTGTGGGAAGTGCTGGACCAACAAGTCCACGGCGGCTCCACCTGGCAACTTACAGGACTTGAAGTATCTACTGCTAATTTCTTGTTGCCAGATACCACAGGTCAATCCAACAGCATATCAGGCAGGTGGTAATAATGTTTTGGTGTATAGAAGACACTTTTAAAAATAGGTGATTAAAAAGTGCTTCAGTTTGCCCTCACCATGGGGCAATCCTCAGAAAGAGGGGTTATCCGAGTTACCGTAGACTTTGTCAGTACAAACCAGTCTGACTATTCTCTGTTGACCTCTCTCATAAACAAGGCATTTCCATCGACAGATCTGCTGCTCACTAAATATTTTTGTTTGGGGCACCATTCTGTGTAAATTCTAGAGACTGTTGTGCATGAAAGTACTTCATATTGTAACCAATAAAATAAATGTTTAAAAACAATTAACATCATATTCTGAAATGCACAATATATGTAAATGCATTTGTTTTCGTATCTCGTATCACTTCTCATGTGTATTTGTATTTGTGAAACATAATTTGTAGTCCAGGCAGTGTCGTCTGGGATTCGTCAATAGTTAAATGTTTTGTAATGTGTTCACCCCTGTTGCTGATTTGTCGTGTAATTTGAAAATGCTACGACTTCCATGACAAGACAGACAGTTGTGTAATATGAACGGTACCTTGATCCGACCTCTTTGAAAGTCTTGCAGTGTGTAGGAGGCATAAGGGGACCGGACCCACCCGTCCAAATTTCTTTCCGGTTTTTGTTTTTTGTACTACATTTAATAGTCCTAATTTTGGAGATGATTGTGTTGTGGTAATGAGAAATTAACCAGGAAAATTATTTTGAAATCTCAAATCTAAAACTTGAAATCTAGAGATGCACGGATCGACCGGCCAGGGACCGGAATCAGCCGGTTTTCCGCATGATCGGCCCGGACCTGTAAACGGCCGGTCAGTCTCACATCTTTCCAATTCTGAGACGGTCCGTTTTGTTGCCAGCAGTGCAGGCAATAACGTCACAGCAGCATGGAAACATGACATTGGCGTGGAAGATCTTCACTGTGAGTGAAAAATACATAAAGTTCGCAATTTGTAATATTTGTAAGGCTAAAGTAACCCGTGGGATGGCAGAGGCAGGCTAAATACATATAAATTGTGCCGTTGTGATTTAATGTGCCGAGTAACGTAATTTTTCCCACCGTGTCCGATATTAAAATCAGTGCGACACACTTTGCAAAAGGCGTGGGTATTGTTGATATGGCTTCGGGATATGAAATAAATGCTTTCGTCCAGCTTTTGTTAAATTTACATGTATATATATATATATATATATATATATATTTTTTTTTTTTTTTTTTAATCTATTTTTTCGCCGGAACACCAGCTGAGTCTCCTCCCATCAACCGGTGATGCTTGATTCAACTTCTCGTGTCTACTGCCTGCGCAGATTTCAACAGAGCAGCTGGATTTTCATTGCCAGGTTGAGGTCACAAATGATTAGAAATGTGTATGGTGCGTCGATTGTGTGAGTAGGATGCGTTTCATACAAGATCTGGCAACTGGACAACCTTGGAATAAAATATTGATGTGATTATTCATATAACGTGGTTTGGGCCATACAAATTACAGGAGTTTCCCCGGAGAAATAACAAAATGGGAGGGGGCGGGAGATGTGTGTGAAATACGGGAGACTCCCGGGAAAAACGGGGGTGAGTGACGACAGGTATGTTACAAGCTGATCCCGAAGAAGCAATCAGTTTTACCTCTGATATTTGGTATCTAACGTAAGCTTAATGTCAATGTTGAGCGTATTGGACACTTCAGTTTAGGCTTGTAATATTTGGAATTGTTTTGTTAGACGAGTACAAAAATAGAAAAAGGTCCATTTATAAAAATAGTGGAAAATGACATCTGTTTTGTTATATAAAGCAACTCATTTGCAGTTAATTGTTATTTCTACCTCTTTCCAGTCACAAAGCACTTTATATATCAGAAGTCAGAGAAGATCCTGTAACTTTGTTTGGGGGAAATTGTAATGTTTCATAATTTATTTTATTATGAAAATTAAATTTTGTATTGAAGAAAGGTAGATTTTGTTTGTATATGCGGTCAATAGTTCTTAGAAAGAAAATCGGGGAAAAAAAAAATAAATAAAAAAAAATAAAAATCGGTATCGGCAGGTCACACTTGGAAAACAATCGGAAATCGGCCAAGAAAATTGCAATCGGTGCATCTCTTTTGAAATCCCTTGTAATCTATGTGCAAGATGGAACCACGTGTATCTATTGTATTCAATATTCATAAAGGACTCTTAGATACAAATCCTCACTTTAGTGGTTCAAGTGCAGTTTAATGAGAATTGCATATAAATATAGATACATACAGCTAACGCAGAAATTAAACAACCTGCCAATTTACACTTGGACAATTGCAGCACTGCAAGTTATGTTCAAACATACATGACCGGATGCTCTGCCAACAAGTCAAAGTTGTCGCACACTAGTTATGTCTGTATCCATACATAACATTTATTTGCAAAAGAATAACATGGCTAGTGGTTTAAAATATTTGACGCCATTCTTTTTGTGGTAAGCTTGATTGGTTGTTAGGGTTACAAATTAAATATTATTTGCACAGTTCTTCACAATTAAAACTCGTGACCAGACAAAAGGGCGTCTTATTTTACAAACATGGCGTTAATTTAGTAAAATTATCTTAAATAACAAGGATGTTAAGAGTAACACTTGAAAACGACATATATAACCTTAGAAGGGGAACTTTAATCGCAAGTCTGATCAACAAAGACCAAACAAAGAAACAAAGGTGGGCAGTTATCCGCTTGCTAAACAAACGATCAACTGCCCCTTACCTTTGGGCGGCTAGCAGCGCGCTAGTCTTTAAATGGAAATGCCTTAGTTGGTAGAATGAAGATTATTGTGGTCTAACTAAAGTCATTGCTCAAACATGATCAATATAAACTCGATTTATTTTTGTTAACTAGCCAACTCACCTGTAAGCAAGGGTCATGCACTCAAAGAGCTTCGTCAGAGAAGCATCGATTGAGAGATGCGATGTGCTAGTCTTTCCGAAATGATACGTCTGGCAGGTTTGTTTATTAACAGTGTCGAAGTCGTAACCTTTCTTCGGGGGGTGATCGGTATGAGGAGAAGATACCATAAAATGACCACTGTGGATGATTTGTGACTCACGTCCATCAAGTTTTTTAAAGGAAATATTCGACTCCTCCGTATCAGAATCATCGTCTTGCTCTTGCTTGATAATCATTCGGTACTGTCGTGTCTCTCGCGTAGCCATAGCGAACAGTAAACACTACCTCAACTTTCTGCTGAAATATAACGATAATACTATGATTTATGTCATGTCCTTGGTCTATAAACCCTTGGATTAAGTTAGATAGTTTTACTCGCTATTTCAACGTTCTCATACTACTCCACGCCCTCAACATTAGCCTCAATGCTATCACTTGAAACTTGTTGGAAGAGGTTTGGTGAACTGGAGACAGTCGTTGCCTCATGATGACCGACCCGATCGCGATTGGTTGACTTGAGTGCACACCCACAAACGCTGAGTGAAACAGAAACACTATGCGGGGAACAACTGTGACTGTCAGTCTAAATATCGTTGTTTGTAAAACCCGCAGTGTTTGGGAGTATCGGAATATATGTAACGGGATACATATTTAAAATATAAGTATTCCATTACAGTTAATCTGCTGCAAGCAGCAATGTGATTCCTCAAAATGGCAAATAATTTAAAATTGATCAGTAGAGGGTTGGGGTTAAACCCTCCCAATGGAGGAATTCAAAAAAACATGTCTTTCTGTCTGAATCCTAAACTAAACATTTTCAGTGTACAGGAAAATCCATGGAACCTTGAGGCTTTTTTGTTCCCAATGAGAAATTAGGTATGCACATTAAGTTTCAGAAAATTGAATAAATGGGGTGGAAATGCCGTCACTTTGAAAATAGGACATTTAGGCATGGCTTGTAGCGCCCCTAAGAGAGAGTGTGGGTCATTCTTGGTGTGGAGTTTTCTGTGGGCCTGTAGTATCAATGTATACAATTAGAACATTTTTGACACAAAAATGGGACTTTTGGGCTTTAGCTCCCCGTAAAGGCAAATGTGGGCCATTCTTTGCAAAGTACTTCAGAGTGATGTCATCTTGAAAAATGTTAGGTTTGAAAAACCATCAGTCAAAATGACATTTGATTTATTAGAAAATTATTTGATTAAATGTGTACATTTACATAAACACGCCCCTTTCAGCCATTTTGTATCGTATTCCTTTTTGCCAAGTAACGTTTTCAAAAACATAAATTCTAAACACGTGTTCCAAATTTCAAGTCAATTGGAGCTACGGTTCAGGAGAAGAGCTTTGTAGATTTTCACAAATTTTCACTGCACAGGAAAATCCATCATGGTGGAAGTTATGGGTCCTTGAGGCTTTTTTTGTTCCCCATGAGAAATGAGGCATGTACACAAAGTTTCAGACAAATTGGACAAATGGGGTGGAAATGACATCACCTTTAAAGTGGGTGTAGCGCCACCTATGGGCGAATGTGGGCCATTCTTGGTGTGGGGGTACCCGTTGGCATGGAGTATCAATGTGCCAATTTAGAAAATTTTTGGCCAGTGACTGAGATATTGGGGCTCAAGGAGAATAATAATAATAAAACCGTCAATAACAATAGATTTCCTCCTACCGGAGGAATCGAATAATTGATCATTAGAATAGTAACATTCA
Organism: Moxostoma hubbsi; assembly: GCA_032164185.1. Lineage (NCBI taxonomy): Eukaryota > Metazoa > Chordata > Actinopteri > Cypriniformes > Catostomidae > Moxostoma > Moxostoma hubbsi. The sequence goes on along the minus strand of JAVLUX010000044.1, from coordinate 20,324,016 downwards.
AAAAGTATTTTGATCACTGAAAAGATTACTTTGCATTTTATTGTCATTTGTTTCATTTAATATTTAGTCATTTCAGATGGAAAACATATATACATACATATAAATTATGTGATCCGAAGTGTATTTGAACAGCGGTGAAACACTTTGTTACATTCATACAAGCAGACAGAGACACAAGTTTGAAATAAGTTTGGAGCAGAATAGAAATAAACCTTGTGTAAATTGTCAGCTTCACGTCAAGCTAAAAATGCTATTTCTAGCCATTTTACATGCACTATCATGGTTTTTTTATCAAGAAAATCAAGTTCGATCATTTCTTTTTTCTAGTAAGACCTTTGATATTAAGGCAAAAATCGTATTCTTGATAATTTTTGTATTTTCCTGTAAAATATCTAAAAATCATTAAAACAAGATCAATCAAATTGATCTTGTTTTAGAAACACTGCATAAGATATTTAGGGTTTTCTGAGAATGTATTTTTAACATGTGCATTTTGTCTTTCTGTACTGGGAGTTTTTATATTCGAAACAAGTGGGGAAAAAAAAAACCTACCAGTGCTGAAGAAGTAATCCAAAATTTTTAGAATACATTACTGACCTTGAGTAATCTAATGGAATGTTACAAATGACATTTTACATTATGTATTCTGTAATCTGTAGTGGAATACATTTAAAAAGTAACCCTCCAAACTCTGAATACCCATATCTCTTTTTTTACAACTAAAAGTATCATTTGGTTTGTAAATATTTTAATAGCTACTGATAACGTTAAACAGAGTCTATCATACGCAAGACACATTTAGATTGTCGAACCAATAAAGGTCAGTGGAAAATAGTTTATTGTATTTACAGGCAAAACGAACACTTTCACCCCTGCAGTTAGTGTTGTACAATTACAATGGTTTTAAAATGCACACTGATCAGAAACCTTCCTCTTTATAAAATAGATGTTGCTTTTAGCTAAAATAACATGAATGATCACTTGAACAAACCAAAATTCAGAGCGATAAACACAAGTGCATGAAAAATAACCAGTGTTGAATGAAAAGCAATTAATATAAACTATTTACCTATCCTTCCAGTACATAAACATATATAGTGTTCTGAGAAGGAACACACTGATCACTCAAATAGGAAACAAAAACAAAAAAACAGGACCAACAATATTCCATCTGTCTGCATGATTCATTCAAAATCAAAAACTGAAACATCAGAGTGCTTTCCAGTCAATGGGTTGCTTCCCCGCCTTCCGCAGCAGTTCATTGGTCTTTGAGAAATGTTTACATCCGAAGAAGCCACGGTGAGCAGATAGTGGCGAGGGGTGAACTGCTTGGAGAACATGATGTCGTTTCTACAAGAGAAAACATACATGTATAACACTGCCCTACAAGGCCCTACACAGTAACTACATCAACACTGAAACACTGGTTTTGAGTTGTCCAGAGACAAATATATTAAAATAATATATTATGTTTTGGATAATAATTAGCTGTTAAAATGTACTTGTTAATGCATGCGATTAATTTAAAATGTTTAACTCATGAATTTTTCTTTAACACATTTACCAATTTGACAATAGATTATGACTTTTAGGTTATTCAGCTCTGTGCGAGTTCTGAACACTGGTTGGAGTAGGGTGAAACCTACTGATGCACGCACCACAAACACGCAGCAATTCCGTGTCAGCGATCAACCCTGTGTCCAAAAGTGCGTACTGTCACAGTAGGATGCACTTCTCAGCCAGTGAAATTTAATTACTGCAGAAACACTTCAAGTCTGAACTATCACCAAACCACACAATACATGACACTGATGAGGGACCACTGCAGCCGGCTAGCTTGTCGAGTTCTCCTGTGGAGGGTCCGTCAACACGCCACTCAAAATTCAAATAATTTCAAGTTTTTATCCATCGCCTCTGATCTTTAGAAGTGTCAGCTAATGAATTAGATGAAATATCCACTATGTGGGAAGTGCCAGCACTAGAAGCAGAACTCTGCTGCGCTTTACAGGTGTTTAACTTCAAACCTGGAGCCTTAAATATAATGACGTATGTATAATGATACTAACTGTGAATGTACGATCATTTCTCTTCTCCATATACACATCACTGGGACCCATCATTCAGTCACAGGTTTCTCTTACCACTGCAACGCTGATGACACGCAACTCTACTTGTCTTTCCAGCCCAATGACACACAGTGACTGCTCGAATCACTGCCTGTCTGGATGAAGGAACACCACCTGCAACTCAACCAAGACCGAGCTCCTTGCCTTTCCAGCCAACCCTGCTGTTGAACACAACATCACTGTGCAGCTGGGTTCAACTACAGTATCGCCTTCCAAAACGGTCAGAAATCAAGGGGTAACCATCGATAACAAGCTAAATTTCAGACCACATCTCAAAGCTGCAAGATCATGTAGATTTACACTAAATCTACAGGAAGATAAGATTTAGTGTAAAATCTTCCTCTCTGAACATGCCACACAACTGCTTGTTCAGTCCCTTGTCATAACTAGACTGGACTACTGTAACTCTCATTGCAGACATCTGCAAATGATCCAGAATGCAGCAGCACGTCTGGTCTTTAATGAACCAAAGAGAGCATGTTACACCACTCTGTCTCTCTCCACTGGCTGCAGGTTGATGCACGTATTAAATTTCAAGGCTCTGATGCTAGCATACAAAACAGCCACTTGTTTTGCTCCAGCATACCTAAAATAATTTATGCAGAACTAAACTCCCACCAGAAACCTGCGGTCGGCTAAGGAAGGTCACCTTGTTGTACCAACACAAAGAGGCACCAAAACACTTTCCTGGACTTTGTTTCATCATACCACATTGGTGAAATGACCTTCCCAACTCAATCAGTGAAGCTGACTCACTCACTGTCTTCAAAAAAAAAAGCACTTAACCAGTCACAAAAAAATATAATTCTTGTTGTACTTAAATCTGTTTTGAATACAATTCTGATGCTAGTGAAACTTTGTAGTATGGCACTTTTCGTACCAATGTCTCCATAAGATGATTCGCTTGTGTTCCTCTTTTGGAAGTCGCTTTGGATAAAAGCGTCTGCCAAATGAAAAATGCAAAAAATTTTAAATGAGCGAGAAAATATATATAAAAATATATATATATATGTCAATACGCAAGAAAAAGTTTCCTAAATGCATCTCACTCTGTAAATTGCAAATCATGTGAATGAATGCAGTGACTCCACCTACAGGACACACAAATATCCCAATATGGTGAGACAGAATATTTAATGACATATTAAATAACGGTCAGAATTTTTATTTTTATTTAAAAGGTTCACTCGGTAATTTTTTCCCCTCATTAAAAATGTTTGTATAGGTAAATGAAAATTCTTGTACATGTAGGAAATCATGACCTCTAACATTAAAACACTCACATTAAAATGAAGACTCCAGTCATATCAGTAACCTTATAAAAATTGTTTTATACTACATGGAGAGGGTCCATCACATGACCAGCTGAATACTACTCGCTTAATCTCAGTAACCGTCCTGTTATTTGACAATTTCACTCATTGGTTAAAGTAATAATGGCTGACTGTGAATACTAAATTTCTATAAAATGGCATCTGAAACTGAAAACTATTGATTTTTAATGATACTGCATCCAAGCTGCTTGGTGTAAGTGTAAGTCCAAGATGACACAAAGACAAAAGTTAGTGCACCTATGCATGGAGCCGTTTTCTGAACCTATAATAGACAATCATTATTTGTATTATATTTAAAAAGAGGCATTCAGTAGTTCTCTAGCTAGCGTTAAAATTGCTCTTCCTGTACTTTAAGTACCAATATGACAGTGGTGTTAGATGCTGTACTACCATCTATCGATGTATATAATTGCTTTGCCAAAAAACAAAATGTCAAAATTCAAACTAACTGACTTCTACAGTTAAGGACAGATTACTATTGTCCCTCATTTAATCTTTGGCTGTCTACATTTCACGTTATTTCTAAAAAGACAGTTATTACCTTAGAGACTGCGTAAAATAAACCTCAATTATCTAGCGATACAGAATGTCACGTTACTTCCATAAAAATTAATTTAAAATTTTAGCTCACTTTCGCTCAAAACGCGCCATTGGAAACGTACCATTATTGTTCCAGACCTTTTTTGCTGCTTCGGCAGTAACGCTACTGAATCTCCTGTTGTAGCCACTTCTAAAGCACGATAATAAATATGTTCCCATTGTGCACCAAACACTGCACTAAGCATAGCCAGGCGTATCTACATAGGTGGTAGCCAGTGAGCATGGGGATTCGCTTCTTCGACGTTTAGTGAAACACAGCAAGTCAGGTCATTTCAATATGGAAAAAAACACATTGAAGGGGTGACCCACACCATGTATAATAAAAACAAACACTTTTTATAGAAAACTATTGTGTACAGTCTTCATCTCACCATTCAGATCACTATTCACAGAAACACAATTCATTCGTTAAAGTGTAAAACTTTAATTAGCCCCAAATTTCTGAATGCACCTTTAATACAAGCATTTCAATGCAATTTTTCTATAAAATAACAGTTTTAACCAAGCACAAGTTGCTTTAACACAGTAAATACTTATTTCAAAATTTCAGCAATAATATAACCATTAGGTTGTCTTGAAAGAGTCAACCCACTGATCTACAATTTAAACTTAATATTATTAGTAGTGCTTGCAAAGCATTGCTATTATAATCTCATACTTCTTCCGTACAAAATTCTGCACCCAATTTATCCTGCATCATTTGTCATAGACCCACGAATTAGGTGTCACATCGACTGGCCTATTGATAACACCAGTGCTATGACTTCTCTAATGGTTAGGCATGCCCTAGCAACCATTAGAGTACCCTAGCAACCAGCCCTATTGACTTCCATTAAAAATGGCTGAAAGGGATATCTTCGGATCAGAATGTCATACAGACTTCAGTGTTGGCTTGATTCAGGATAGCAAGCCGTCTCGGTAGTATCACCCTAGCAACTGCCTAGCAACCAAGCAGCAAGACAATTATGTATGCACCAGAACATCATAGACTCCCTGAATGGCACATTTCACTCATGCTAGCAAGAAACATTGTGATCATCCCCCTGGTAACTGCCTAGCAACTGAGTAGTAAAACACATATCTCTGCATCAGAACATCATAGAGACTACTGGGTTGGCTCATTTGACTTGGTATAGAAAGCAGCCTTATTTATTATTACCCTGGCAAATGCCTAGCAACCACATGACCCTAGCAACAGAGTAGAAAAACACATCACGTAAAAAAACATTTGTCAAAAAGTTGCTAATGCCATCCTACCAGTGTTCTGCCGCTATCCAAAAGACAAAAAAAAAAAAATCATACTAAAATTACATCAGGAATTATAAAACAGCTATTTTAAACATGCAATTATATCTAATATATTTGCTAAAAAGCCATCCATGTTTTGATGATGAATTACAGAGACATGCTGTTCCAAAAATCCCTCAGTTATGTTCATGGTTTTTAATAGGGATATTGTTTGATTTGTTGGTCTGCTGGGTCAGTTTGCATTCTCACCACAAGCAAACTGCTCCAGAGTTCGTTTGCAATCGGTCTGAGACCCCTTATTTTGGTGCGGATCCGAGTGCAAATTGCCATGTTCACGTATGCCTTAATGAACCAACCCAAGGGAGAAAACGTGCCAGGTTCCAAAACGAACGCTCCAAACGAGCCAGGTGTGGAAACGCCCTTAGAGACATGAGGGTGGGCTCATTTTACTCGAGATACAGAGCATCCCATTTATCGTTACCCTGACAACTGCCTAGGAATCAGATGGGGTTACCAAGTAGCAAAACACATCTCTGCACCAGAACATCGTAGAGACTTAATTGTTGGCTTGTATGACTCGCAGCCTTTTTTGTATCACCCTGGCAAATTCCTAGTAACCAGAAGGGCTTACCCAAGCAACCGTATTCAAAACCCATATCTCTGCACCACAACATTGTACGGACTTCAAATTTTGATTTATTTCAGACTAGCAAGCAACCTTTAAATATCCCCCTGAAAACTACTTTGCCACGCCCTAGCAACCATTAGAGCACCCTAGCAACCAAACACCACTGAGTTCCATTCAAATTGGCTCAGTGGGATATATTTGGATCAGAATGCCATACAGACTTCAGTGTTGACTCATTTGATTCAGGCTAACAAGCAGCCTTGTGAGTATCACCAAGGCAACTGCCTAGCAACCAAATGACCTCACCCTAGAAACAAAGTAGCAATATACATATCTCTGCACCAGAACATCGTAGAGTCTTCTAGGTTGGCTCGTTTGACTCAGGCTAGCATGGAGACTTTTGAGTGTCACTCTGGTAACTGCCTAGCAACTTGATGGATCACCCTAGCAACCGAGTATCAATACACATATCTCTGTACCAGAACATTGTATAGACTTACAGGTTGGCTCATTTTACTCAGGCTAGCAAGGAGCCTTATTAGGATCACTCTGGTAACTGCCAAGCAAACAAATGGGATCACCCTAGCAACCGAGTAGTCCATCCATCATCTTTCTACTTTAAACTTTCAGACCAGGCTTTTTCAAGCCAACCAAAAGTGAACAAACTTTTAGTTGTTACTTTATCAAAATCAGTTAAGATTCTGCAGCAACATTTGTGCATAACAATACAAATGCAGCCATTATGAAAATTACGTCACAAATTCTTCTACTTCCAGAAGAGCACAGAAAGACATCGAATACTTTGCATTCAACAAGTTTATCAGCAAATTGTTTGTCGATTATGAAGAGACTTTAGAAAATCAAGTATCAAATATGATAAGCTTTATACCATTAAAGAGCATGCATAAGTTGTTTATTACAGATTATATATACATTTTGTTGTAGGATCAAATCTATGAAATTTAAGATCAAGTCTGAACTTGTACACTTTATAAATAAAAACTGTAGCTATTTTTGCTTTATCTTTGCATGACAGTGTAGCAATTCATCACATATTAAAGCCTGACAAGTAAAATGCTATAGAATTTAATGGAATCCTTTCAGGTTCTAACTTAAGATTAAGTTCTATCTGCCACACGTACCTTATTGATGGCAGCCCCCTTCTTTTGAGCATAGGAGCCCCAGAGAAGAAAAACAAGACCCTGCAAATTAGTGCTGAGCCAGTGTACCACAGCATCTGTGAATATCTCCCACCCTTTGTCTTTGTGAGAGTTGGCCTGGTGTGCACGCACAGTCAACACAGCATTCAGCAACAGAACTCCTACAAAAGCCATTCATAAAAGGAGGTTATATTATATTTCATTGACCATTTTTATATGCACAAGAATGTTCCAATATTACCGTAATTTGGTTGCATTACATTACCACTATATGGCCAAAAGCTTGTAGACATCTGAAAACCAACATTCATCTGTGGATTTTGAACATTTTATTTCATTTCAAAATCATATGGGTGAATAAACTCTTTGCTACTATAACATCTTCCAATCTCCTGGAAAGGTTGTCCACTTGTTGGAATATAAACCATTTCAAGAATGTAAACAAAAAGAAATTAATTAGAACAGTGCAAATGCATTTTTCAACAAAGTCTCTTTTTCAAGTCAGTCCACTCAGCAACAGTTTTTGGAAAGATCTTGGGCAGCTATTTTTCTATGTAAACAAGTATCACCACGAGGACCTACTAAGTAGAGGGAATTGGGCATTCCAAATTAGGAGAAAATGGAATAAAAAATAAAAATAAGCAGTCAAATTGTATTAGCCTGAGGCGCAAGCTTCACTCAAATGGCCAAATCCCTGGCATTGCATCCAACTCGTGGGTCCGGTAACATATCTAACTCACACTGGACCCTCAGCGCTCCGTTCCTGGACCCGCGAAGATGCCAGCAGGTAGAAACTGGTCTCCTGAGGAGAGGCGTGTTCGGTGTTTAAAGGTAGCGGTGATGAGGCAGTATTTTTTCGTTCCAATTTCTTCCATTCATTTTAATAGAAGTGGCCAGTTTCTGCTAAAAGGGCTCCGTTTTGGCATGCAGGATATGTTCAGGGAACAGTAATGTCACTTGACATTACCAACAAACAGTCCTTGAAATGGTCTGTAGTATGGATTTGCTCACATTCAGACACAAGAGCATCAGTGAGTAAGGTCAGACACTAGTGTTGACTGATGAAAGCCAATCAAGTTCTTTCACACCAGACTCAGTACATGGTTTCTTTATAGACCTCGCTTTTGTCCACAGGGCCATTGACATGCTGGAACAAAAAAGGGCCCTCCCCAAAAAGTTGGAAGCACACAATTCTTTAGAATGCCACTGCATAATGCTGTAGCATTAAAATGTGTCCTGACTGAAATTAATGGAATAGCCAAACATGTTAATCCACAAACTTATGACCATTTAGTGTATGTAGGCTGTGATATTTAAATGCATTAACCTGATTTTCATGACCCATTTAATATTAGTTTAATAACCCAATTAACAATATATGATTACTAGAAATCCAAACAAAACAGTGGTATATACCTACATGGGGTAAAAAATAAAGACAATAAACCTGACTTTACAATGAACAAACTAATAGACAGATGGGGAAATGTATTCTGAAATGTAAGGGACCTAAATTTTCCTACGATTTTGATGTTTTCCTGATATTATTTGAAATAATAGTAGGTCAGTGGATAAGAAAAATATAGACTGCAGTATAGTCAGAAATAAAAGTAAATTAGATTAATTTAATATTTGATCACATGGACACATAAATTGCAAAAAGAACTGCTCGCAGCACTTTAAGCAGATTGAACACATATATAAAGATGCTAATAAACTATGTTTCTTAAAAGATTTATTAAATTTTATTTCTAATAAAAAGTTTGATTAATTTGTTGCCACTTCAAATTTGACCAAATTACTACTCATGACATTTTTTGTAAACATTGCAATTGCTGCTGATGAAAAAACTCCTATTTCTAAACCAAAATTTGCCATTTGGAAATTTTGGAATTTACAAGAAATCAAAAAGCGGAGCAAAGGGGGAAGTACACCTTGCTTTGCCCATCCAGTAAGATCTCCATGATTAGGCTGCTCAAAGCCTTCTATGTCTGATGCCAGTTCTTTGAACATGTTCACCAAGCTGTGAAATGCAAGTATCAAAACATTTAAACCAACAATATCCATCAGATAACCTTTATCATAATTTATAACATATATTGTAGTGCCTGTTCAACTGCTTTCAAAAGATGCTTGCAAGGAAATACCTTGGTGGAGGCGGCACAGGTCTCTGGACGCTGAAACACAGTCCATGAGCCTGGTTAGGTCCATGATAAGGATCCTGGCCAAGTATCACGACTTTAACCTGCCATCACAAGGAAAATTATCATGGCTGGGACTAGGGCTGCACCATTTGGACAAAATGTCATATTGCGATTATTTTGAAAAATATTGCAATTGCGATTTATGATGGTAATGTTTTCCACAAAACATTTACCACAAAACTGCAAAAGGGCTACTGGGGTTTTCACACTTGAACCCTCTTAAAAAGAACCAAATGGAGACCTTTTTTCAGTTCAACCACAAACAAATATATATTTAAACAGTGAAACAGTCTTCTTTATATTCAAATGTTACCATCAACCATGTAGCTGTTTTTGTACATTTTGTGACAGGGTCTCAGCCCACTAATCATCATCATTAGTTTTTGAAACAATCAACTTGAATATTAGCGATGCTGAAATCAGGATTTTAACATCTGATACCGATCTCAAATTTTCTTTTCATCTCATCAATCAATGCTGATCATTTAACTTTTATCAGCAGCTCTTTCAAAACTGGTTATATGTAAGCTTTCTGCTCACATTTAGTTAATGTCACTGTTAACTAAATTTCCCTGTTGGTAAAACCATAGTTGTTGTCTAGTTTTTGCAGTCAGAAATAATGCTGGTTGATTGAATAATTCAGTATACTCAAAATATAATTTCAAAAAATAAATTTTACTCTTTTTTTCTAGGACTTAAAAACTAGTAGACTTATACAAACTATTCTTTACTGTATAGTCCTGATAGTCCTAAAGAATGAGGTTTAATGTCACTCAAGCTGAACTGATAACCCATTGGTGTGATTAAATTTAAAAGTGAAATTTTTGCATAGTTTGTCACCAATTCATTTAATTATTTGTATTCATTATTTTATTTAATTTAGCAATGCATTATATTATAGTACCCAAATATTCGATATAGGTTCATTGTATGTTCCTTCCTTTTCATTGTGTTTGATGTTGGTAATATTAGTTCCGCTTTCACTTGTTTTCGCGGGGAGTGTAATAAGGGCGGCACGCACTCTCGTGAGGTAAACAAATGACAGGAGAATGAAGAGAAGTTTCTGGGCTCTACAGGTGCTACTAATAATGCTATTTGCTCAGCAATCATTTAATAAAGATGTTTGAATTATACCCCATCTTGTATTCCGCGTTATTATGATATCTGTGCCTCGCGGAGACCGAGATGCTGCTACCGCAGATAATAATAAAAAAACGCTTCACGCAGGAAGCCAGTGTAAATAAAGCGTTTAGCGCACATAAGTTGACGGAACCAAACTCTGAGCACTTCTGTTATTCTAAGTATGAGAGGGAGTTGTGGAGCACAGAACCGCTCTGAAAACACAGTAATAATGCTCTAATTTAATATAGACTGCAGCGCAAATAAACTTTGAAGGGAGCAGACTATTTATTTAATTAAATCGCAGCCCTTTGAATTTAATAATCGCACAAGATCATATCGTGGTTTTGATTTTATTTCGATTAATTGTGCAGCCCTAGCTGGGACAATGGGACATTATAAGGGGTCCACTCCACAGGGTTAACAAATGAAATAAATTGTACTCTTCATGCAAAGGACTGACCTACCTATTATTTTCGCTAGCTATATGTGTGGACATGACTCACATCTTTTATGTCACACATTTGTGTCCAGGTAAAAACTTGATGTGGAGGTGGATAGACGGTATGCTTTTGCCTCTCCTCAGCAACAAAAGACATTAACTGCAAAAAAAAAAAAACGATGCTTTGTTACTCTCCTTGTACCGAATAACGAAATATTACCCATTTGCAAACTCTTACTGATTTAAAGTAGGCCTTCCCGAATTCTGCGTTGAGCCCGTTCACCCAGCTCTTTCCGAACCCGTCCGGGAAAGTGTGGTGTGTCTTCAGTCGTTCCAGTGCCGCCGCCTTGTTTTTGGCGATCCGCTCCAGTTGCTCGGGACTCAGTGAAGGAAAGGATGTAACGTTGTTATCCTCCAACTTTTGCTTTTTCACCTGTGGCGATATTTTAGTGTATTTTGTCGAATTCCATGTTCGTTTGACAAAAAATCCTGGCATTGGTACATTTACATTTTTAAGAAATGCGGTGTTTGAAAACATTGTCTCTCTTACATTTGTAATAATTCATTAAAGCTTCATTTGCACATCATTATTAGACTGTCAACTCAAACGGCGTCAAATAGTTTGTCAATTTATCGCGTTAAATACAACGGAAATAATATAGAAACCACTCCGTTGTCAACCAAATGCGATAAAGACCAGACTTTCCGAGTTTGATGCAACAAATCAGTGTAGATTTATTTAGCTTTTGCCGTCCATATAAACATTTTCGCAGTATGTAATTTTGAGTAATCCACAACTAGCTTTTGTTTTGGTAAGTGACGTACAACTATTTCCGGAATTGTGAAACATCAATTTAGCGGGAAAACAAATCCCACTTTTTCAATAATAATCACGGTTGAAAATATATCTGGCAATAAAAACCCGTCACACAAACATTAATTTTAAGTCACAATCGTTTCCATTTTAAATAAATATGTTTAGGCACGTCTTGTTTTTCTACTCACATCATCCCTTGCATCCTCATGGCATATATCCTCCAAATTTCTTTTTTTGGTCGTTGGCGAGAAAAATGATTTAATGCTTTTCTGTCCAATCATCTCTACAAGTAAAATGACTATTTAAACGAAATAAACTTCCACAGCTAGGTAGAGAGGTGTATGTATGTGTAAAGCATTGGATAAAATGTCATTCCCGCCAGATTTATATGACGTAGAAAGACGTGAAGAATTGCATATTCAGCAAAGGGGGTGGTGCATAGTAGGCTATGTTTTTTTGTGTCTACAACGTTTTATAATGTGTAACTATGTGTTTTCTACGACTTTAGGCTGTTTTGTGTGTGTGTGTCTACAACGTTTTATAACGTGTAAATATGTTTTCTACGACGGCGTTCTGGTGCCACATAATTTTTTTTTTTAAAGATTTTGAGAATAAAGTCAACATTTTGAGAATAAAGTCAAAATTACTGGATTAAAATAATAATATTGTCAGAATAAAGTCAAAATTTCGAGAATAAAGTCGTAGCATTACGAGATTATTAATATTTTGAGAATAAAGTCAAAGTATTATGCGATTGTTAATATTTCGAGTGTAAAGTCGTAGGATTATGCGATTGAAGTCGGAATATTTTGAGAATTAAGTCAAAAGTTCGAGAATAAAGACATAGCATTACGAGATTATTAATATTTTAAGAATAAATTTTGGCGGATTTAGGCTTGGGCGACATGGGCGGTGGTAGCATATAATAAAGAAAGAATAATATAGTAAAAGCAGCCAATAAGTGCCAGGCATAGATAGGAACTCATTCAATACTGTTTAAAAAGCATCCTAGGGTGATTCCTCAAGAAGTTCGTTGAGAAATGCTAAGAATATATTTCTGCAAATTCTAGGCAAAAGGTGGCTACTTTGAAGATGCCCAGTTCCATTTCTGTTATTACATAGTTTAGTTGACTATACTATTATTCTAAAATTTAAATAATAATTAAATAAAGAATATGTAAGTGTCCCTAAACCTTTGACCGTTAGTGTGTGTGTGTACACACTCACCTAAAGGATTATTAGGGACACCTGTTCAATTTCTCATTAATGCAATTATCTAATCAACCAATCACATGGCAGTTGCTTCAATGCATTTAGGGGTGTGGTCCTGGTCAAGACATTCTCCTGAACTCCAAACTGAATGTCAGAATGGGAAAGAAAGGTGATTTAAGCAATTTTGAGCGTGGCATGGTTGTTGGTGCCAGACAGGCCGGTCTGAGTATTTCACAATCTGCTCAGTTACTGGGATTTTCACGCACAACCATTTCTAGGGTTAGTTTAGTCTTGTCATTGGTTGTCTTTGTCATGTGGTTACCCATGTTCATGTATTTAAGCCCTCATGTTTGCCATTGTCTTTTGTCAAATATTATTTTAGTGTAACATTGTCAAGTCGTGTATGTTTGTTTCATGTTGGATCTCACGTTGTTAATAAATACTGCACTTGGGTTCACTCTTCATCGTCTGTTCCTGTCTTTAGCCTGTCTCAACATTACAATTACTTTTATATCAGGTCTTATCTCTGATTAATCACAATTAAAGTCCAGCTGTTCTAGTAGGATTTTCCTGACATTTTCTTAGTTGCATCTCAGAGCAAAGCCATGGTCTGCAGAGAGCTTACAAAGCATCAGAGGGTCAGGAGAAGGGTACAAAAGAATTTCTGAAGCATTAGATATACCACGAACACAGTGAAGACCGTCATCATCAAGTGGAGAAAATATGGCACAACAGAGACATTACCAAGAACTGGACATCCCTCAAAAATTGATGAAAAGATGAGATGAAAAGATGAAGAAAACTGGTCAGGGAGGCTTCCAAGAGGCCTACAGCAACATTAAAGTAACTGCAGGAATTTCTGGCAAGTACTGGCTGTGTGCTACATGTGACAACAAACTCCCGTATTCTTCATATGAATGGGCTATGAGGTAGGGTGGCAAGACGGAAGCCTTTTCTTACAAAGAAAAACATCCAAGCCCGGCTGAAGTTTGCAAAAACAAACATCAAGTCTCCCAAAAGCACGTGGGAAAATGTGTTATGGTCTGATGAAACCAAGGTTGAACTTTTTGGCCATAATTCCAAAAGGTACACACTTATAACCTATAACCTATAGTTACAAAATATATAACTTTACCTTTAAAGGTCCACAATAGGTCCTTAGGGTACAATTATGTTCCCAAAACGACTTATAAAGGTACAACTTTTTAGGTTTGGATGTGAAAGGTCCATTTTTGTACATCTTGGAATTATTTTTGTATTTTTTTTTACAGTTGAGCTCCAACTAGAATAACTTGTCTGTTTTTTTTATTTTTATTAATTTAATGCATGTCAGCTCATGATAATATCAAAACACCATATTAAACATGAAATAATTATTCATGTTTGTTGTAAAGTAGCTAGTATTTTTTGAGCACATGTTGAGATGCTTTAAATAAAAAAATCGAGGCTTTTCTCGAGGATTCTTCTCGGTGTGACAACGGCCTTTATCCATAGACTATAAACTTTCATACCTTAGCCTCTCATACCATATTTTTTTTTAAATAAAAACGGCAGCAAACACTATATATTTGCAGGGCTAGCCATTGTAACTAGTGGTTATCTCAGTTTTTAAATTTTGAGACCAAAAATGTCCTGCCGTTGGGATTGCGACATTTTGTTAGGCCGCACGAGACTTCCCTCTCAACGCAACGCTCCGACTCAGATTATACACGGCCATCAAACGGAAAATCAAGTGATTACTAATTCAAGTAAAATGGACAGCACAGAAAGCGTTATGAATATTTATTGCATTTTTACAAACACACTTGATGATATAAAAAATTATAAAAATTGATATAAAAATTACTTGTCGATTTTAAAAGTCCACTTCATCCAAAATAAATTCAAATACTTATTTTTTTAATTATAGTTAGGTTTTTATTCGCATTATCCACTAACAAAAATAACAGTGATGCCAAAACTGTGTCCTGTTAAATCACTGATTGCCATTTGGACTTCTGTTTAGAATTATGCCACTGCAATGATTAAATTCAGCTGTTTGTTACTTCTGTGTTCATGTATGTTTCATGTTTTGTTATTTTAATCTTTTATTTATTTCAGAATTTATTTGTTAGCTCTGGTTAGTGTTCAAATGATAAAAGTACTCAAACCCATTAACATGTAGGACACTGAAACTGTATAAAACCCTTTTTAACTAATTTCAGCTTTATCAAGAAATTGGTTTTCTGTATAAGTTTGTCAATCTCTGCCGACACTTTCAAGAAAATTTTGGAAACATTGCATCCAGTGTGCTACAACTTGCTCAAGGGAAATCTCTTTTAGCAAAGCCCCACAAAGACCATCTTGGTAATTAACTTTTTTAAAAACTTTTATCCTATTTAATAAAGGGATAGTTCACCCTAAAATGAAAATTTCTGTTGTCGATTATTCACCCTCATGTCGTTCCAAACCTGTACGACTTTTGTTCATCTTTGTAACACAAATGAATATATTTTTAATGAAGTCTGAGAGCTTTCTGTCCCTCCATTGACCGCTACTTAACTACCACTTTCAAGGCCCAGAGAGGTAGTAATATCATGTCAATATCATGTGATATCTTTTGTTTCAGGAATTTATTTCAAATCAGCACTTCTCGTGATGCCAGCCTTGTTCAGAAAGAAGCTTGAACACTTCATTGTGCTTGGGGAGGTGCGCATATGTATCTTTATCTATGACTTGAATGTCTATCATAAATGCATTTTATAATTCTTGAAATATATTTACTGCCAACATACAGTACAAATTGGGTGAATAATAATCATCTTACTCCTTATGCATGTAGATTATTTCTCATCAGTTAACTCGTATGATCATAAAATTTGATTGAGATAAAATCTAATTTGTGCTTTTGTCTTTTAGAGTGAACCATCTTCACCATATCCAAGTGTTCAAGTACAGGAAGCCACTGACTGGAAGAATGTGCTTACAAGAAGAGTCACTGCAGTCATCAGAGTTGATGGGATAGATATCTGCCGGGCTAGTGGTGTGCACCCTGGTGTTTCTTCTGCGGTATGTTTTGAAACTTACTGTGGATGGTGACAAGCCTCTTCCTACCCCAGTTACCAGAGTAATCAACCTTTTACCGTAACGTCTGCAAAAATGCCTCGCCCGTTCTGTTGTCATAAACGCTCTCGGAGAACATTCACAACTGTCAAATTAATCCAGCACATTGGTCTCAATCATGCACATGAGGCAAATTTTTCAATAACTTGTGGTCTTAATGACTGTCAGTGAACGTTTTCAAAGTACGAGTCCTTTTAGATGTCATGTTTACCGAAAGCATAAACACACAGTGTTACAACGGACTACGACTGGTGTTCCTCTGCCTCTGTTTGAGGATGTTGAGAAAGAATGTCCTAATGAAACATGAAGGAGCTGTTTCAGCCATTTAGACAGAACTTATGTGCCTTCGTCCTGAAATGCAGAGAAAAAAATCACTTGCCTTAGTCAGTGCAGCAAGGAATTTTGGATGATGTGAATTTCTTATTTAGTTTTTTCAAAGAGAACTATGATGCATTTCTTGCATATCATCTAAACAAAAATGGATTTGACCTTGCTGCATATCCAGAACTGAGTCCCCTGACTTTTTTTCAGAGGCCTTAAGACTTGTTAGGTCTCCACACATGTTCAAAGAGTTTTGTAAGTCAAAATTTCAGATGGCTGAACCTTGATGTGTCTCTTAATTACACATTAAGAGACACATCAAGTGGTAACAAGGCTGGAAATTACTCGTATGTTCCTATTTGTGAGTTATTAAGGACATACTGTCCCCCTTGAGTTTGGTTATCACTTCCCAATCCGTCGCGCTGGTAGGCCAGGAACATCCGACTCGGCTACGCGATTCAGTTTGCCCGGATCCCGCCTCGTTTCAGCGGTATTCGCTCCACTCTACCTCGATGACTGGCTCATCCTGACCCACTCTCGAGAATTACTATGCGCTCACAGGGACCAGGTGGTCAGGCACCTCAGCTGTTTAGGGCTTCAGGTCAACTGGGAAAAGAGCAAGCTCACCCCGGTTCAGAGCATCGCTTTTCACGGCATGGAGTTAGACTCAGTCTCGATAACAGCGCAACTCACCAACGAGCGTGCCCAGTCAGTACTCAGTTGCCTCGCTCACTTCGAGCCCGGCACAGCGGTTCCTCTAAAACAATTCCAGAGGCATATGGCATCCTCAGCCGTGGTCACACCGCTCGGGTTGATGCATATGAGACCGCTACAGCACTGGCTACAGACTCGAGTCCCGAGATGGGCATGGCGCCACGGCACGCATCGCCTGCCTGCCGTCAGACTCTCAACCCTTGGACAGACCTCTGCTTTCTGCGGGCCGGAGTCCCCCTGCAGCAGGTGTCCAGACGTGTCGCGGTAACCACAGATGCCTCTCGACAGGGTTGGGGCGCCATGTGCAATGGGCATGCTGCCGCTGGCACCTGGAAAGGACCCCAGCAGCGTTGGCACATCAATTGCCTAGAGTTGATGGCTGTAATTCTTGTCCTACGGACATTTACTCCACTAATCCGAGGCAAGCACTTTCTGATCCGCTCAGACAGCACCGCGACGGTAGCGTACATAAATCGCCAAGGCGACATGCACTCTTGTCATATGTCACATCGCCCGCCATCTCCTCCTTTTGAGTCAGCCGCGACTCAAGTTGCTGCTCGCCAATCACATCCCTGGCAACCGCAGCATGACGGCGGACACGCTGTCATGACAGGTTTCGCTCAGTGGAGAGTGAAGGCTCCACCCCCAGGTGGTCCAGCTTATTTGGGACCGATTCGGCAAGGCACAAGTAGACCTCTTTGCCTCCCAAGACAACTCCCATTGCCTGCTCTGGTATTCCCTGATGGATGCTCCCCTCAGGACAGACGTGCTGGCACACAGCTGGCCCCGGGGGCTGCGCAAGTACGCATTTCCCCCAGTGAGCCTTCTTGCATCTGTGCTGGGCAAGATCAGGGAGGACGAGGAACAGGTCGCCTTGGTGGCCCCCTACTGGCCCACCTGCACCTGGTTTTCAGATCTCACACACCTCGCGACAGCCCCTCTCTGGAAAATACCCCTGAGGAAGGACCTTCTTTCTCGGGGATGGGGCACCCTCTGGCGTCTGCACCCAGACCTCTGGAATCTCCACGTCTGGCCCCAGGACGGATGCGGAAGATCTAGTATTTCTACCACCGGCTGCCGTAGACATGATCAATGAAGCCAGAGCTCCCTCAAACAGGCAACTTTATGCCCTGAAGTGGCGCTTGTTCGCGAAGTGGTGTTCTTCCCGATCCGAAGACCCACAGAGATGTGCAGTTCGGTCAGTGCTTCTATTCCTGCAGGAGAGACTGGAGGGGAGGCTGTCCCTCTCCACCTTGAAGGTGTATGTAGCTGCTATCGCAAGCACGACTTATTTATCAGGTTTCTGACAGGTGCCCGGAGACTGAATCCTCCCCGGCCTAGCCTGTTTCCCTCTTGGGATCTCTCAGTGGTCCTCCCGGGCCTTCAGAGACCCCCATTTCAGCCCCTTGATTCAGTCGAGCTCAAGGCCCTCTCCCTGAAGACGGCCCTCCTGATCGCGTTAGCCTCAATCAAGAGGGTTGGAGACCTGCAAGCATTCTCTGTCAGCGACACCTGCCTGGAGTTCGGTCCGGCACTTTCTCAGACCCCGACTACGTGCCCGAGGTTCCTACGACCCCTTTCAGGGACCAGGTCGTGAACCTGCAAGCGCTGCCTCGGGAGGAGGCAGACCCAGCCCTTTCGTTGCTGTGTCCGGTATGTGCTTTGCGTAACTATGTGGACCGCACACAGGACTTTAGATGTTCTGAGCAGCTCTTTGTCTGCTTTGGCAGATGGTGAAAAGGGAACGCCGTCTCCAAACAGAGGCTTGCCCCCCTGCAGGACCGAGCACACTCTACTAGAAGTGTGGAGTCCTCTTGGGCACTGAGCCACGGCACCTCCCTAGCAGACATCTGCAGAGCAGCGGACCGGGCAACACCCAATACTTTTGCCAGATTTTACAATCTAAGGATTGAGTCTGTCTTGACCCGTGTTTTGTCAGGTCCGAGCCGGTAGAACTCGGTAACGCGACACAACCGACCGGGTGTTCCGCTTGCACCTTGCGCCCTTCACCAAAGTGATCCAGTGCGCCTTCTGTTCCAGGTCAGCTTACTGAGCGTCGCTGCCTGGATGGTTTTCCTCTCTAGCCTTCTGGCCCGCAAATTCAGCAGAGCAACTCGCGGCTAGACCAGTACGAGACTTAAGTTGGGCCCCAGCCGCTTTATGTCCTATGTGAGAGACATAGTCAGAGAGAAGGCCGCAGCTGCTGGGCTTGCTCCCATGCTAGCATGTAACACCTTTTTCCCCCTGCAGGAAAAACTAAGGTGGGTATGCGAAACTCTTTGAGGGGGCATTGGGGAGGGCTACGTGCACTCGGTACAGGTGCCTCTAACACGCAATAGCCTGCTTTGCACCTGTTCCTACAGTCACGTAACGCGGTCAGTGCGTGGCGTTTCTATATGGACCCCTTGTGTCACTTCCTTCGACACAAAGTCGAGAGAGTGACAGAAGTGGAACGTCATGGTTACTATTTTAACCTCCGTTCCCCGATGGAGGGAACGAGACTTTGTGTCCCACCTGCCACAGCACTAGACCTAGCATTGTAAATGGCCATGTTTCATCTTTCGGCTCCTCAGTGCAAAATCCTGACTGGCATTCACTGCCCCGCTTCCCTTTATACCCGTATGTCCGGGGCGGGGCATGCAAATTCTGTATGCCAACTTGACATTGGCCTTTTCTCGGGTTCAGAGGTACGATTCGGCATCTGAGAAGACCCTTGTGTCACTTCCTTCAATGTCTCGTTCCCTCCATCGGGGAACGGAGGTTACAATAGAAACCATGGCGGTATTCTTGCTGAAGAACAACTGCCCTATGAGCAGCACATGATATAGCCATTTAATTAGCTGGATATCAATTTATAACAGTACTTTTAATTATAACAATTAATGAATTTGTAAGGGTTCTACAGTATAGACAATTTCTTGTATTCCTGTTACTTTGTTTGAAGGCGTTACTGTTTTAAATGACTTTTTCATAACTGATTATATTTGCTGAGTAATGTCTGATGAGCTTTTATGTGCGTTTAACAATTAATTGTCTTGACTCACACCTGCCAGCCACTTGTATCCTAAAAGGTACAGTTTTGTACTTTTTTTTTTTCTGACAGTGTATGTTAAAACAACACTGCACATCACCCAAAGAACACCATACCCACAGTGAAGCATGGTGGTGGCAGCATCATGCTTTTGGGCTGTTTTTCTTCAGCTGGAGATTCCAAATTTTGGAATGGCCCAGCCAGAGTCCAGACCTGAATCCTATTGAACATCTGTGGGGCGATCTGAAGAAGGCTGTGCACAGGAGATGTCTTGACTCACACCTGCCAGCCACTTGTATCCTAAAAGGTACAGTTTTGTACTTTTTTTTTTTCTGACAGTGTATGTTAAAACAACACTGCACATCACCCAAAGAACACCATACCCACAGTGAAGCATGGTGGTGGCAGCATCATGCTTTTGGGCTGTTTTTCTTCAGCTGGAGATTCCAAATTTTGGAATGGCCCAGCCAGAGTCCAGACCTGAATCCTATTGAACATCTGTGGGGCGATCTGAAGAAGGCTGTGCACAGGAGATGTCCTCGCAATCTGACAGATTTGGAGCGCTTTTGCAAAGAAGAGTGGGCTAATATTGCCATGCCAAGATGTGCTATGCTAATAGACTCCTACCCCAAAAAGACTGAGTGCTGAAATAAAATCAAAAGGTGCTTTCAGCATAGTATTAGTTTAAGGGTGTGCACACTTAAGGGTGTGCAACCAGGTTATTGTGATTTTTTTTTTTTTCGTCCCTCAAAGATTTCAGTTTGTTTTTCAATTGAATGTTCACATTAAAGGTGGAAAAGGTTCTGACATGATTTATCTTTGTCTCATTCTTTTCCATCACAAGAACCTGGCATTTTAACAGGGGTGTGTAGACTTTTTATATCCACTGTATTTACTGAAGACGTTAAGATGTTAAAGTATCCTCTCCACAACAGCGATTTTATGAGCAACGTGCTCTAGGAAGCGACATTGGAGAACTCTCTTGCTGTCAGCGATCAGACTTTATTATGCCATCTCTCACAGGAAGCAGATACAGTATTAACAGAAATGTATACAATTGTTTATAAAATTATTCATTTCTGTTCTCATATAATTGAGCATACTATAATAATCTCACCTGTTGTAAGTCTGTATATCCTCTGAAAATTTACTACCACATTTAAAATGAGAAAATATAATTTTTGTGAATTATAGTTATTTGTTTTTAAATAACTGATTACTGTATTTATACAATTGATGATACTCTAATAATATCACCTGTAGTAAGTTCATATCCTCTGGGAAGTTACTACAGTCTTTAAAATAAGAAAACATAACTTTGGTGAATTTTAGTGAATATTTTTCTAAAATAAATGATTACTGTACTTATATCATTGATGATACTTTTCATGTATAACATGCACATCAATTGACTGAATGAGTGGACTTCTGTGTTTGGGCGTAGTGAGTGGAGTGTTTACCACAGTGTTTTATCCTGTTTGGAACGCAGGGAAATACGATTAATGCCACTTATAAAGTCACAAATGCAGAAATAAAGTCGCAATTACATTATAAAAACTTTTTCCACACTCCGGGTTTTGTAACCCGGAAGTAAACGTTTGCAGGTGAATGATAGTGAATGAGAGCAAATATTATTTTCACTTACTCATTTGCTCCAAGGCCAAAAAAAAAAAAAAATCCACTATTACGTTTGAATAACTTTCCAGAAAAGGAAAAGAAATTACGAGTGGGGAATTAAGACAGTAAAGTGACCAGATGCCAAATATAATCGAAACTCCATCACAGCTGTGATAATTCGTGTTTTAAAACTAATTACAGGGTAATATAACACAAACCAAAATGTTATAAATGTACACTCAATATTTAGAAAAATGTATAATATAAAACAAATTGCGAGATTTTCGCTTATAAATTAGGCGGAAATGCGTCATCACAGTCTGTGAAAAAGGTCTATTGCGACTTTATATCTCTCATTTCTGAGTTTATATCACACAGTTGCGAGCAAAAAAGTCACATTTGTGAGAAAGTCAGAACGAGCTCTTTTTTTTTATTGCGTATACAAACAAATAACTCGTATGAACCGATTATTTTTAGTGAATCAAAACAAACAGCGCATCAAGTTTCGTAAATGACTCTTATTAAGTGATTCTAATAAAACGTTCAAAAAGCCTCACAAACGGACTGACTCGTTTTCCTTATGCCAAGCTGTATTTAAATAGACATGCTATTTGCAAGAAGTTGTTTTTTGTAATACATTATATATATATACACACACACACACACACACACACACACACACACACACACACACACATATATAATTGTTCTGTTTAAAAAGCGAGACAGTTCTTTCCAGTTTCTCACGCGTACTGCTCGTAGATAGGCTTTATATGTAAGAGTTTAAATATTTAATTTACACGTCTTTACAGATTTCAAGGAATTCAATCTACGAATGGCATACTTAATTATCGCTGCATTTTACGTTAGGGCGGGTAGAAGTAGCTATTTTATATATATAGGCCTATTGTTATTTTTTTCTCGACAAAGACAGGAAACACTGAAAAGAACTGTGATAAGAAAACCTTTCGAAGGATGCAGAATAAATAACAAGAAAGTCATGACAAAACAAGAGACGGCGACCCCATGTGGTCACTGGCGAAACAAACATGAACTTCCTCAAATCCCTCATGTGTGTTTATTGACATTTTAATGGGCCTATCTATCCCACCCCAATGGCTCTTTGGAATAGCCAACCTGAAAAGCACTCATAGATAGTCTGTAACCTAAATAATCACTTGCTATTTTCAGTTGCTATAATTTATATATATTTTTGCAAATATTTAGTAATTATATTTTATTTAATATGAATGTATCTATTTATTCATTTATTTATCTACATATTTGGCTAAAATTACATAACCGATAGAAATTTCCCAATTGACTGCTGAGTGGCTGGATTTGTTTAAACTGATTCAAATGAAGTGTAGCATTTAGATAAACGGAATAGGACAACACAATGTGAGTTTTTTTCATTTAATTAAGATAAGAAAAAAGCCCCTTAATATAAAAGTTTACCTGAAATATAGTAGGTTGTGAAATTTAACTGCACTCAAAACATTTTTAGCTTATTTATTTACCAGAGCCTGGGCACATTTTTATTTTATTTATTTTTTTAAGATTTAAACGTTTTATTTTATTAAAGGTTACCCTACACAATTCAATTTGATGGAATTTTGTTATGAAATCTAAATGCGTAAATCTTAAAAATAAATAAATACAAATGTATTTAGCCTGTGTGCACAGGCTCTGGTAAATTTGGGTGCCAACATAATGGTGTGTCGATCAAAACAGGGAAATCCTGAATTCATTTTTTAAAGCCCAAGATAATTGACGCAAATTTACAACGACCTCAACAGTAAACTGACTTAAACATCTGATAAACATCTTAAAAAATCCCCTTGTCATCCAAGGGGAAATAGACGTATTGCAGAAGGGCAAACAGTGTAAAAAATGCTACACCAGATGAAACGCACATCAAATAGACGTGTGGCTGATGTACGCGGGTGACTTCCCTGTACCTGGCGTTTATGACACTATGAATGGGCCTGTTTCAAAGCGTCCGGAATCCGCTAAACGTGAAATATGTGTATTCCAAGACTAAAGTACCAGGATTAATTATGCAAATGAACGAGATTTGTGAGACTTTTTAGAACTCTTCACAAACCAGAGAATAACCCAGCTCTGGGCGGAAAGGGATCTCCCCAAATAGATTGAACGCCTTGTAATAGAGGGCAAAATAGTATTTAGTAGGCTATATAAAAAAATTATTTTATAGTGTTTTGAACGCTGGCCTGAAATGAATGAAGTCTCATACCTACAAAGTTCAAATAATGCACAGATTATTGAAGTAATCTCGGGTGTAGATTACTGTTCATTCGGTTGTACGCCGTTCTTAATCCGCACAAGTAATATCATCCTTAGATAAGGATATTAGAAAAACGAAACAATGGAATATGATTACGTTTATTCGGCATATCACTTATTTACTCATTTTTATTTATTTCCTGTTTTAAGTGTTGTTAAATGGTTCAAATAATCAATAATCAATTATTGTAGGCCTATTATGCTATTATTTTTTAAAAAAAATATATTTTATATTTAATATATTTTCTATAAATTAAAAATCTATTTTATTGGATACTTTTTTAAAATATTTTATTGATATGGTGTGAAATGTACACGTGTTTTGTGAAAATCTGCTTCGATTTTCTCCAGCATTTTTTTTTGTGAAAGTTAGAGAGACAGAGACAGGCATGTGAAGTGTTTGCTTATTTGCCTGATAAAAAGATCTGGTGGACAATTGCAGGACATCAGACATTATCTGAATCTCTGTTTTCCTGTCCAAGAAGCTGTCAGACATGCTTTGGAGGGGTCACTAATGGTGGTGGGGATCAAAGTGGAAAACGTTTTACTCTTCTCTCCAATTGTGTGTTGAGTCGCTCACAGATTTGTCACTATGCCAACGATGACACCTTGAAAGACGATAGGCGCCGCGGGTGTGAAAAGAAGCGAGTATAAAGAGGGCGGGTTGAGATGCATTCGGAAACATTTCATCGTTGGATGTGGACAGGACAGAAACCTCTAACTCAGGAGAGGGAGTACCACAAATAAATCAACGTTTACTGCGTGAATTCCGGGCTATGGCATTATTTTTGGACCAATCGTTCGATTTAGTTAAAACAGGTGCGGGAAGAGAAAGAGATTTTATTTTCAACACAAACATGGTCCAGTTTACAGGTGAGTATATATTATATTGCTCTAAAAAAAGTTATTGAACGTTAATTATATCATTCCTCGAAATCGGCACCTTTTCCAATTTAAAAAGGGAATTTTTTTTTTCAATATCAGACAAAAATGTGTTAAGAAATTGGAGTGTATCATCTAAGATAAATGTATATTTAATATACGTTATATCTATGCAACAGGGTTCACAGTTTTACAGTTAATTTAGCCATTGCTAGATTTATGCCACGGTCATGACACAAGATTTTTTATAAGAAAGACAATTTAATGCGAATATTCCTGCAAATATCCACTTTTTATTTATCAGTTCTTTATTCTTCTGTCCAATCATGGTAAAAAAAAAAAAAAAAAAAACAGCAACGGGGATGACAAGATTGTCCCCTACTGACAAACCTATCAGTGATAAGATAAAGTGACAAAATTAGGCTCAGTTTGGAAACTCGAAAGGATGATGATGTGTTTTTATTTGTATTATTATCAGTGGCGGTTCTAGCTTGGATGGCGCCCTGGGCGAAACCCCATTTACAACTATATACATATTAAAATATATACAAAAATAAGACTCATAAATATCAAAAAGAAGAAGTAACAAAGACAAATATAAACAAATTGTATATAGATAAAAATAAAAAAGAGAATCGAAATATTACACTATAACCCTATTGCTAACAAAAAACACACAAATAAATAAAACTAAATTGCACAAATCCTACATCACACAAAGACACAAATAGAATAACACACTTATAAAGAAGAGAACCCGATTTTTCCTAATCTGGGCACCTGATGGCTTAGTCCTTTTCTTATCCGTTTGTGTTGATATGGCTCTCGAGCATCAATAATAACCACTGTCAACCAATCAAGACTAAACCAATTCACCTTGGGGGTGTTCAGACTGTCTGGTTTTATATTATTCTTAACGATTTCACACAAACCAGAAAAAATGCAAAATATATTCACAGTATTATGAATGAATTGTGTTTTATTTTGTAACGTTTTGTAGTGTGACTGATTTTCATTAAGTTAGAGGTCGCTGTTTGATTGATTCCCCCGCTCCCCCATCGGGCGTCCAGTGGTTAGACCTGAACTACCACCACCCCCCATCCCCATCTCGTACTTCTGAGTGGGAGAACTTCAAAAGAGCAAATGAGCGATATACAAATGTCACCATTCCGAATGTTTATTGTGCGGGCGCCCCGTGCCGCCCCCCGGGTTGCCCATGTCGCCTACCTAAATCAGCTAGTGATTATTATTGTACGTTATTTTAATAAGGGGGAGTTATAATGCCAACAGGGTTGACACATACCTTGGGTACATTATTTTAAGTCTGTATGTCCACTAAAACATAAAATATATATAGAGAGAATACATACTAAATACTTTTGTGTATAGTAATGTGCATTTTTGCTAATCCCCAAAGTTGGCATCCGCTATGTTTCTTGTTAAACTAATTGTTTACACGTGTTAATGAGGCACAAAAAATGCAGAATGATCCTGTTTTTGTGTATAACAGTGATAAAGAATTCATGTAAGAAAAACTGTAGCCTAAATATAGCCTAATGGAAATAATACTATAGACCTAAATCTTTTACATAACCTTTCGATATACGACAGTCACTGTTTAATTGTTGAGCGTTAAACGTAGCTAAACAACACTTTACTTAACGAGTAACTTTACATATTTTTAGATGTAACAACCGAGCAATCGTTGTCTTCTCTTGAACTGGAAAGAACAAACCATCCAGAGGGACAAAGGAAAAGGAAGAGAACAATTTTCAGCCGCGCTCAATTGTCAGAACTGGAGCGCACTTTCATGGTTACCCCGTACCCGGATATCACACTTCGCGAAAGTCTGGCTGCAATCACACTGCTTCCAGAAAGCAAAATTCAGGTAATTAAACTGTAGTTGAAAGTATGTAGAATTTATTTATTTTTTGTTAAATATTTTGACTGGTTTTTATTTTATTTTTTAATCTTCGATTGGCAGGTGTGGTTCCAAAACAGACGAGCTCGCAGTATGAAAAGCAAGAAGCTGACCAGAGCACTTAGGAGAGTGAGTCCAAACAGGGCAGTGAGCTCGACCTCTTTACCTACAACTAGACTTCCATCGACTTTCACCTCAGAACAGAATTCTGTAGCTCCAGAACTGAGAGACAGGCCTGAGAGATATCAAACGGCCAGCAGAGACTCCAACCACCAGCAACACATCCTTAGACAAGCTCTAAGTCCCTGGTCTCAAAATCTTCAGAGTCCAACACCACCCCCACCACCCATTTCTCCAGACCTGCCTGGAGCTCTGCCCTGGGGGACCAGACACCCAGATACATCTGGAGCTTCATCTTTCTCCAATTGCCCATCAGACAGGCCAGCCCAGTATTCTTTCCAAAATCAGTCAAGTGGTCTCTGGCAGATGAACTGCTTCACAGCCCACCCTGAAGGTTTAACTGGACATCAAGTGAAATCGTATTGTAGTGCCAATCAGGTCGTATATTCCTCCATGTCTGTGGACCAGGTGATTCCTACACATCAAGCCAGTTTGGAGGGAGCCCTAAATAAACAGAATCAGGCCCTGTCATACTACCATCAGACCTCGCTGGGAGATATCTCTGACCTCATATATAGTGCAGCTGTAGTTACCAATCTAGAAGACTGCTGACAAGCAGTAAAATGTATTAATTTATTGAGATATCTTCATATATTGCTCCATAAACACTATTGTAAGATTTACCCCCCGCCCCCCTTGCTTTTTTGGATTGGACAAAACGAATTATTGCAATGCAATGCTTTGACCCCCCAATGCGAAGCTTGAAAACATGAGCTTTTATCTGTGTTACTGAAATAATGCAAATAATTTAAGATTTCTGTTTAGTTTAAGAAACTGAGAAGAACATGTTGTTTTCTTTTGAGTAATTCTATGTTTATTTTCTTTACACACTGGCATCTGCTTTGGTACAAATTTTAACAATGTGTTTTGTATGCTTTTCTCTGGGTGCAATGGGAGAACATCCACTCTTTTTTAATACATTTGTATCAAGATTAAAATGTTAACATGATGTGATTTGATATTTATATGAAAACATTTGTTGTTTATCTATTTATTTACATTTTTACTTTACAAATTAAAGGTATCCTTTTCAAAAATTATATTTGTACATGGAGTTACTCTTATATCTGTAATTAGATTATCTGACAATAATTCTTTCACATAAGAAAGCATCTATTTTGTTTCCAAACAAATAGCTGATTTTAATTAAAACAATATTAGGACAAAACATTATTGTCAAGTATTCATAAAAGTATGAAAATTGATTAAAACATCAAATGAAATTAGGGTTTCAATGTAATCAGAACCTGATGGTAAATTTTTCCAGAACAAAACACAATAGAAAATACAAACATATAAAATATACAATACGCAATATTTAGTACAGTATACACATTAGCAATTCAATACAATATGTAGCAGTACATGTACACTTACAGAGTGTGTGCTGGTGCTGGTTGAAGAGTACATTTTAAATAGGCAGTATGAAATTTAAATAAGCAGAAAAGAAAAAAGACAGATTGATTCAAGTGTTAATAACTTGTAAAAGTTTTCCAGTGCATAATGAAAATATGCCATAATAGGTATGAATTGTCTGTTATTGCACTTACAGTTGAACTTAACTTACACTGTACACAATCTCTCTCTCTCTCTCTCTCTCTCTCTCTCTCTCTCTATATATATACACACCGATCAGCCACAACATTAAAACCACCTGCCTAATATTGTGTAGGTCCCCTTCGTACCGAAATAACAGCACCAACCTGCATCTCAGAATATCATTCTGAGATTATATTCTTCTCACTCTACAATTGTACAGAACGGTTATCTGAGTTACCACAGACTTTGTCAGTTCGAACCAGTCTGGCCATTCTCTGTTGACCTCTCTCATCATCAAGGCATTTCTGTCCACATATCTGCTGCTCACTCAATGGTTTTTGTTTTTGGCTCAATTCTGTGTAAATTCTAGAGACTGTTGTGCACGAAAATCCCAGGAGATCAGCAGTTACAAAAATACTCAAACCAGCCCGTCTGGCACCAACAATCATCCATGTAATTATCCAATCAGCCAATTGTGTGGCCGCAATGCAGTGCATAAAATCATGCAGATACAGATCAGGAGCTTCAGTTAATGTTCACATCAACCATCAGAATGGGGAAAAATGTGATCTCAATGATTTGGACTGTGGCATGTTGTGGCTGATTGGTGTATGTATGTGTGTGTGTGTGTGTATATATATATATATATATATATATATATATATATTAGGGCTGTCGATTTAATGCGTTAATTCAGTGCAATTAATTTAACTAAAAATAATGCGTTACAAAATGCCACCGGACTGTAATATGGAAGATTCCTGAGAAATGCAAGCTTGTAGTAACTCCTGTTTACTCCAGAGGGCAGTAAGTGAAACTTCAGCTGTATGGAAATGTGCAGTTTATATAGTGAAGAAAAACACCCTTGAGCAGCAGAACAACACAAACATGTGTTACGTTCTTGCGTTCAAAACATTTGATGGAGCGCAAATCCGAACTAAGGTATCTCAAGATGTGTTCTAAGTATTAAAATATATTTAACTTGACACAGTGACCTAAAAATTTTATGTTTATGACACAACGCACCCGAGACGCTACACAAGCATGTCTGATGCTTGTTGAAATCGACGGGTCCTTAAACAATCCCTCATTATAAATCTCCAACTGATTGACAAATTCACTTGTGAAATGGATTGCTATGAACTGTATGCCAATGATTGGCTTATGGTCAATAATATGGTAGTAAACAATACATTGTATTCTAAAGCCGTTTTTTGTATTGTCTTAATAATGATGAACACTTCTGCCACAAGAATGTAATGCATTTTAATTATCTGAAGTTTTTAATTTTATATATATATATATATATATATATATATAGTTAACTTTAAATATTTACATGTGTATATATATATATATATATATATATGTGTGTGTAAATATTTAAAGTTAACTATGTATCATTATTTTATCAT
The DNA here is from genome assembly GCA_032164185.1 of Moxostoma hubbsi. Classification (NCBI taxonomy): domain Eukaryota; kingdom Metazoa; phylum Chordata; class Actinopteri; order Cypriniformes; family Catostomidae; genus Moxostoma; species Moxostoma hubbsi. The sequence goes on along the minus strand of JAVLUX010000044.1, from coordinate 20,294,097 downwards.
TATATATTGAATTATTGTTATATGAGGGGCTTTCTCAGCAAATATTTGTATATGCGATTAATGAATCGGGAAATCATATAATTAATTCTATTAAAAATTTTAATCGATTGACAGCCCTAATATATATATATATATATATATATATATATATATATATATATATATATATACACACACACACACACACACACACACACACTGGTGGCTAAAAGTTTGGAAAAATTTACAGATTTTGCTCTTATGGAAAGAAATTGGTACTTTTATTCACCAAAGTGGCATTCAACTGATCACAATGTATAGCCAGGACATTAATAACGTGAAAAATCACAATTTGATATTATTTTTCAGAAATTCTTAAACTACTTCAAAGTGTTCTCATTAAAAAATCCTCCACATGCAGCAATGACAGCTTTGTAGATCCTTGGTATTCTAGCTGTCAGTTTGTCCAGATACTCAGGTGACATTTCACACCACACTTCCTGTAGCACTTGCTATAGATGTGGCTGTCTTGTCGGGCACTTCTCACGCACCTTACAGTCTAGCTGATCCCAAAAATGCTCAATGGGGTTAAGATCCATAATACTCTTTTCCAATTATCTGTTGTCCAATGTCTGTGTTTCTTTACCTATTCTAACCTTTTTGTTTTTCTGTTTCAAAAGTGGCTTTTTCTTTGCAATTCTTCGCATAAGGCCTTCACCCCCGAGTCTTCTCTTTACTGTTATACATGAAAATGGTATTGAGCGGGTAGAATTCAATGAAGCTGTCAGCTGAGTACATGTGATGTGTCTATTTTTCAAACTAGAGACTCTGATGAAATTATCCTCTTGTTTAGTTGTGCTATCCTTCCACATCTCTTTCTGTCCTTGTTAGAGCCAGTTGTCCACTGTCTTTGAAGACTGTAGTGTACACATTGGTATGAAATCTTTTGTATGAAAGTAATTTTTTTTGGAAATTTCAAATTTCTTTTTTGGATGAGTTTTTAGAGAAAGTTGTTTCTTTTTTTGTCATTTTTGTCCTAATATTGACATTAAGACATGCCAGTCTATTGCATACTAACCCTAACTCAAAAACAAACACAAAGACAATGTTAGGCTTCATATAATGAACCAAATTGCTTTAAATTGTGTTTGATGTAATGGCAAGTGATTTTCTAGTACCATATTAGCAATTTAACATGATTACTCAAGGATAAGGTGTTTTACTGCTTTTGGAAAGGTCATGAGGCATCAGTGTATTACTCCCTGCTAATTCAGAGTCTGGGGGATGGAGCTTTTTTGTCTATCAAGAAATTACGGGAGAACGATTTCAACTTGTTGTAGGAGGAGGGAGTGTGGGCTAGGATTCTAAACTCACCTGCTGGCGATGCAAATCAGAGGATGGAGACATGGCCCATGTTTTTTGATGGTGTATTGAGATCAAGGAGTTCTGGTTGATGGTTCAGTTTTGTGTATTACTCGGGTTTCGTTTTGCCCCAGACTCCATGACTTTTGGGCAATGGGACAGTCATCGATGTGGGGAATAGTTTTTATATTCAGAATATTGGGTTCTGACCTGTATGATGATCGCCAGACAGAATCTTTTGAGTGGTTGGTGGTCAGCTGGTACACCCCCATTTCGGGAGTGGTGCAAGAAGATGGGGAGGTTGGAGGCTTTTGAAGAGGTGTCATATGGAAGACGGGGTAACTTAGATTTGTTTGTTCGGAAATGGGGCAATTATTTAGGGGTTGTGGAGGGCTCTCGGTGTGGGGCATTGAGAGAGTAGTATAGTTTTAATTGAGTATGATTATATATATATATATATATATATATATATATATATATATATATATATATATTTTTTTTTTTGTGTTTGCTATTGTTCTGTATATTTACTCACGTGTGACCATGAGGATGTTTATTGGGGGGTGGGTTGGGGATTGGTGGTTTAAATGTTGATAAAATATAAATATGTTTTTGCTTTTTTTTTTTATTATTGTAAGATTGAATAAAAAAATGTTAATTACAAAAAAAAAAGAAAAAAAAAGGATAAGGTGTTGGAGTGATGGCTGCTGGAAATGGGGCCTGTCTAAATTGGATAAAAAAAAATACTTTTTTCAAATAGTGATGGTGCTGTTTTTTTAGATCAGTAATGTTCTGACTATACTTTGTGATCAGCTGAATGCCACTTGGTGAATTAAGGTACCAATTTGCTTCCGAAACAGCAAAATCTGTACATTATTCCAAATTTTTGCCCGCCAGTGTATATATATATATATATATTGACTCTTTCTTCTGCGCTACCACCTATACTACTCCAGCCACCTTGAGAACCTGGCAGTACAACACTGCAGATGTTGTTAAACTTTGTATGACAAATTGCATGCTATGTTCCTCATTTGTTAGTCGCTTTGGATAAAAGCATCTTCTAAATTACTAAATGCAAATATAATCTTGTCTCTGTTTTAAAGTTTTGTTTTTTTAATGGTAAAGAAATAGGGGAATATTAACAAGAGTACAAAATGCGAAGAAGATAGAAAATATCTTGCACTAACATGAAACAGAAATGAAAACCAAACCCCAAATCACCCTTAACTGTACATAAAATGTGGGGGAACAATAATACAGCTGTTATCATAACCAAAATATTTTCATCCTCATAAAAAATGAATACAAAACAATAAACAATAAATGAAAGATAAAATTAAAAAACAATATCAAAATCCACAGGGCTCATGTTTTATCAGCTTATGAGGCTTAAATTACATTTGGATTTGAAGATCTGAACAGTACATTACTATCGAAGTAATTACAGAGAAAATAACAGAGGGGAGACTGCAGACCTCCCAGGTTTTCTCTGACCTACTGGACACTGATCTCTGTGTATCATAATCATCTCCACAGCAAAAATAATCTTCAAATAAAATATAATACATTCACATAATCCTGGTGTCAAATCTACAGTTTTACTTAGACATATTTTGTGTGTGAGCTTGTACACGTGTGTTCCAGATGAAACTACATCCTTTAATCCAGAGGAAGATATTGAAAGGATATGTACTTTATGAACAAAACAGGAAATATAATAACAGTCGTAGACAGGCTGACCCTTACACAATGTTAGATGATCCTGAGTGACATTTAATATCAATTTTGTTCTGGACACATCATTTTTCCAGGGCACAAATATAGTGATATAATAATACACGCTAAAGTGATAAAACTGCTACATAAACAAGTGTCATTACAGCACAAGATGGCAGTATAGCCAACCATTACCAGCAATGTTAACCGCTATTCTAAATAAAAGTGGAAGCCAAGGGTTACTGAGACTAGGGTTATTTTGCACCTTTAATAAATACAGTAAAAAGCACACTTTACGGACAATATCTTTGGATTTCAACAGTAGACATGATGCTAACAGACGTCGCGCGGAGTGTTTCAGATGTGGTCTTTTCAACGCAGTACAACAGAGACGGTCCAAAGCTCTCGGTAAGAATTTGCTCTTGTCTATTTAGCCTAGCAAGTGTCTTCAAGAGTAAAGAAGAGTCATGCAGCATATCAACGGGATTTCTTTACTATAGGCTATATACAAGGCAAATATGTTTGCTTTTAGATCTGAATCTGGGCTGGATGATTATGTCATTGTAACTAGCCAGTGTTTAGTAGTCTTTGCTTGCATGGGATGTCTTACACCAGATAATCTTGCAATATAATTAGTTTCCTTGTACCAAATGAAATAGTGTTTCTGACGACCGACACAGCGTTGTGATCAGTGAGCTTTGAGTGCCCCCTATAGGGCTGCGGCGGATCGATCCTGAAGTATCGATACTTCCGATACTGATGTTGTATCAAAAATATCGATCCTCACACAAACATATCGATTCTAACAACCACGCTGAAACCATAGTTTTGATACAGTAATATTGTAGTAGTAACCATATGGTTCATTGTGTGGTAACTATATTTTATAATATCATTGTTGAACAATAATTATTGTAGTGAAACCATGGTTAATTTTTCTAAGGGTAAACAAAACAGAAGTCTAATAATTTTCTGTTTGTGCTCACAAATGTAAAATAATAATAATAATAATAATAATAATGACTTGAATTATGACTAAAAAAATATTTTTATTTACCATTTGATCTCACGAAATCGCAAAAAATCTATTTAATAGAAGTATCAATCTGAGCACGTCTGGTACCTGTTGAATCAAAGGGTGAGGGCTAGGGCCATTCCCCCCAGAAACGTCCGGGAACATGCAAGTGCCTTGGTGGAAGAGTGGGGTAACATGTCACAGCAAGAACGGGAAAATCTGGTGCACTCCATGAGGAGGAGATGCACTGCAGTACTTAATGCATCTTAATGCAACACCAGATACTGACTGTTACTTTTGACTTTTGTTAATTTTGACCCCCTTTTTTCAGGGACACATTATTCCATTTCTGTTAGTCACTTGTCTGTGAAACTTGTTCAGTTTATGTCTTAGTTGTTGAATATATTTATGTTCATACAAATATTTACCTGTTAAGTTTGCAGAAGATAGTAGCAGTTGAAAGTGAGAGCACATTTCTTGTTTGCTGAGTTTATGTCTAATATGGTTACATGTAGGAATAGGCATTTTTGTATTGATTAAATTATTTTATTTGTATTAATTTTTTTATTATTCAATATGCATTTTTTTTTTATATTAACCATTTTTATTGATTCCAATGACAAATCAAATAAACATAACTTGAAACACAGACTCACATTCAACTGTGCATTTATGTTTGTCTCAGTTATTCTTGCACAGCGTGTTTGGCTACAGAGGTATAGTTCTTTTCCCCTGGCATGCTCGACTCTATGACAGAGATGTCACCCCACCAGCTGCAGAAATGTGAGTTATCCTCCTGTCCACACATCTGTGCTACTTCTGATTTAGAAACTGGGTGGTATGGAACCTCGTCTTATTCTTAGACAAATCTTTCAGCTCATTTTTTTAATAGATCAGTCAGGTTTAATTGTTTTGGAAGATCAAGGTAATAATGTGCTCGTGCAAAGATATATGCATGAAGAAAAATACTTTTGACAGATATTTTTCCTCTCCCTTGCAGTAAATGTGAACCTTCAGGAGATCAAGAGTCTAAGTAGGTGAAAGGCAAACCCACACATACTATCAGATCCTCATAGACACCAGAGACTGGCCACATATAGTGAGTACATGCTCGAACAGTCTCTGCTTGACGGTGACTTCAGAAGGCTTGGAATATAGCGCAGAAGTTGTATTGACTATTTTTATGCTACCTTCATTGTGTTTTTTGTCTCTATCATTGTATGCCATTGTATTTTTTTTGTATGTAGCCTAAAAGAGCAGCTCAGAGATTCTTTAAAAATGTCCCTTTATGTTCTACGTATTGTAAAAAGAAGGCCAACATGAAACCAACAAGGAAGTTGCTTTTCGAAAAAGTTTAATTTGAATGTACCTCCAGTTTTGCTTTATGGGCCAGAATGTTTTATTTTCCAAAGTGTTTGGATCAATCAAACATGGACATTTGTTCTCAGCTGACTCTGTTTTTGCAGGTCTGGACTATGTAAGTCATGAAGCCATTTTTCCTTATAACTCAACCGACCAAATGCCAGTTCAGCATGAACTGTTTTAGAGATTCCTCAAGTTCAACCCATCCAAAGGTTGGAGTATTATTTCCCCCTGAAATCAACATTCTTCTGTAGTGCGAGTAATACATTGTGAGAGTTTGCATAATCTTGGGTTATAACCTGTCCTCAGTGCCACCATTTATATCCAGAGACACACTTCGTGCATGGCAGGAAAAAAACCACCCTTGGCTGGATCTGGCTGATGTTCACCGTGAGACCACAGAAAATATTCGAGTCACAGTTACATGGGCATGCGGGTATGTAACCGACAGAATCAATTACACTGAATATTTAATGTGTTTATTTATTTTAAATATTTATGCTATTTTTAAAGGAATAAGTGCTACAGTAAAAACCTTTTAATTGTACAGTATGTTAACTTACATGTGCTGTGAAAATTTATTATTCGATTTAACAGGACATTAAGTCTGTTTAGTTTAAAAAAAAAATTTGTTAGCATACAATTATAATATATATAATTCTTATAAAATAGTGAACATTGATATTATTTTCAACATGTCAAAACTTTTACTGTAAATTATTATTCAAATAGTTTTTTGTAAAATACCAGTCACCTTGAGAAACAGTAACCTTCCTAGATGTTTAATGCATCAGATTTGATTATATTTTATGTTTTAATGTTAATGTTTTAATGTTTCTTCTTAATTCTATACATTAGTGTATTTTGTGCTACATTTATGCTGTTTAGTTCATGTTTCATTTATCATTGTACCCTGTCTTTGTGTGGTTGACACTATGAACTCTCAAGGTGTTTAATAGCTTTTGTTCATGGATAGGCCAATTTTCTGATTAAAATTTTTATTGATTCATATAGATAACAAAGAAAAGAAAAACATATACACAGAATCAACATTTAACCCCCAGTATTACCCCTCCCCCTACCAATCCCCAACCCCACCCTGACCCTCAACAACATCCCTGTGTTCACACATGATTATAGACACACACATACAATAATATTAATCACACACATTTAAAACTAAGCGTCTCTGTCCACTGTCCCTCCCTGAGGCCCATTTCCCATCAAACGAATCCCAATTTCCCAGCCTTCTACATAGCAATTTCTCAAAAGCCACCACCCTCCCCCTCTATGTGCACCATTAAACAATAAAACAATTAAAACTTAAAACAATTTGTCTGACGATCATAACACTGGTTAGGACCCAATTTTTTGTTTATCTCTTTTATTGATGACCGCCCCATCGCCTAAAATACAGTTGGGGGCAAAATGACATTTGAGTGCCCAATGCATCACACATAAATCTCTGAACATTTAACTAAATTCTTTGATCTTAACACACCACCAAAAAACATGGGTCGTGTTTGTTCGTGACATCTGATTGGCATCGCCAATGGTGTGGCTTTAAGACCAAGCCTATACAATCTAGAGGGGGGGTCCAATAGAATCAATGTAATATCTTGAATTGCATAAGACGAACCCTTGTATCTCTAGATGCATACTTGTTTTTAGAATCCTAGCCCACACTCCCTCCTCTAATACCAAGTTTAAATCTTTCTCCTATAATCTCTTGAAAGAAGTTATAGCTCCGTCCCCAGACTCTAAATTAGCAGGGAGTAATACTCATTAACTTTTCCAAAATTAGTAATCACCACTCCCAGAGTATCTGCTGCTTTAGGGGGGTGTATGCTTTTCCCAAAAATAGTACAGAGCAGGTGGCACAGCTGTAAATCCCTAAAGAACTTAGATCAAGGAATCCAAAATGTTGAACCAAATTTTCAAAGGATCTCAACGCTCCACTCTCATATAAGACACAGAGTGTATTAACTTAACTCGCAATTCACTCTGACCAGTAGAAAAGGGACTTATTAATACATGATTTGGGTTCAGCTATATGCTCAAGGCAACATTTAAATAAATGTCCGAATTAAACTCTCAACACTTTTGTCCATACTGAGTGCAAATGTGAGATAATGGGGTGTAACTTAACTTCTCCGGTTAGTCTGATAGAAAGGCTTTGCAATGTCAAAATCGGGGCAAGAACTACCTGTTCAATACAAAATCAAGGAGGGGCTCTCTCTCAAGTGGAAGCAGCCAATGAGCCAAATGTCTAAGATGCATATGCATACTATTATGCATAATAATAAAACAAAATCTTGGGTAGGCCTAGCCCACCCTTGTCAATTGGCCTATGCAACTTGCTGAAATTAATGGAGCACCGGTGGAGAGAGTCAGCAGCTTCAAGTTCCTCTGTGTCCACATTACTGAGGAACTCACATGGTCCGTCCACACTGAGGCCGTTGTGAAGAAGGCTCACCAGCGCCTCTTCTTCCTGAGACGGCTGAGGAAGTTTGGAATGAACCAACACATCCTCACACGGTTCTACACCAGCACTGTAGAGAGCATCCTGACTGGCTGCATCACCGCCTGGTACGGCAATAGCACCGCCCACAACCGCAAAGACCTGCAAAGGGTGGTGCGAACTGCCAGAAACATCATCGGAGGTGAGCTTCCCTCCCTCCAGGATATATATAACAGACGGTGTGTGAATAAAGCTCGGAGGATTATCAAAGACTCCAGCCACCCGAGTCATGGGCTGCTCTCACTGCTTCCATCAGGCAGGCGGTATCGCAGCATCAGGACCCGCACCACCCGACTACATGACAGCTTCTTCCCACAAGCAATAAGACTTTTGAACACATGATCTCTCACGATCTACAATCAGCACTGCACTTTATTAATCTTCATTCTGTCAATATATTCTCGCTCCCAATTCAGTTAGTGTATATATATTTATACCCTTATCTAGTGTATGTGTATTCTACATTGTGTGTATTGTGTACATTTGATATGTAAATTGTTGTGTAAGTATGTGTACATTTGTTATGTAAATTGTGTTGTGTAAATATGTTGTTATTGTAAAGTGGTTTATGTCTCGTCACTGTCATTACTGCAATGTTGCTCCGAACTGCACACAAGACTTTCACCTACTGTTGCACTCGTGTACACAGTAGTGTGACAATAAAGTGATTTGATTTGATTTGATTTTGAAATGTAATCTGGGACATTTACCATTCCAAATGAAGGACTTCTCTATACGCTATCAAATTGCTTGAAATAAGGACATATATAGGGAGAGACTGTAGCAGATAGTTGAATTTTGGAAAACAATTAATTTTAATAACATTAACATTCCCAATCATAGATAAAAGCCCACCTGCCCACATCGCTCAGAAAACTTTTTTTATTAAAGGGTCAAAATTAACTAAATCACAAAAGTCTAACTAAATCACAAATTTGCTGGGAATCCTCCTTTCTTATCACAGCTGCTAATGGTTCCAGGGCAAGACAGAACAATAATGGGGAAAGAGGGCAACCATGCTGGGTGCCCCTACCCAGAGTAACATCTGAAAATAATCCATTTGTTTGTGCCACCATTTGGGTGTCTATAAAGTAACTTAATCAAACCAATAAAAGTATTTCCAAACCCGTACATTTCCAAAATCTTAAAAAGAGAATCCCATTTTACCATATCAAAGTCTTTTTTACCATCAAGTGAGATGGCCACAACTAGAGTCTGATCATTCACCACTGACCACACGCTATTGATGAAATGCCTAATGTTAAAAGAAGAGTTAAGGCCCCGAATAAACCCCACCTGATCTATATGTATAAGAGTTGTCATAACTTCACTTAATCGGTTAACCAAAATTTTGGACAATATTTTAACATCTAGCTGGATCAGGGAAATTGGACGGTAACTCTTACACTCGCTTGGATCTTTGTCCTATTTAAGAATCAGACTGATCCAGGCTTGCGTCATGGTTGGTGGAAGCTTTCCATTCTTTAATGATTCCTTATAAACTTCTAGCAAAAGTGGAGCCAGTTCTGTAGCATAAGATCTAAAAATCTCAGCGGCAAAGCCATCTGGCCCCGGATCCTTGCCTGTAGGCAAGGCCTTAATTACCTCGCCAAGCTCATCCAAGTTTATCTCAGAATCAAGAGAATCTTTTTGCTCAGTTGTCAGTTTAGGAAGTTCTAATGGTAACACAAAGTTTCTAATATCCTCATAAGTAGATGAAGTAGGATGGAATTCTTTAAAAGCATTATTAATATTAATGGCTAAGGTAAATATTTCACCACTAGCAGATTTCACAGAGGGAATGGTAAAAAAACACTCTCTCTGTCAAAGTATGACTGTGTTGCCCTGAATAGCCAAAACTCCACCTCCCATCCCTTCAAGATCTGTAAAAAAGCACTGATAATCAGCATTAGGTGCATACATATTTGTAATCTTTGCCTCTGAATTTCTGCTTAAACAATAATGGCTCTTCCTAATTTATCTTTAATCTGTTTGAGACATTTGAATTGTAGATGCTTACTTATCAGTGTAATGACTCCCCTTCTCTAGAGCCAGCACTAAAGAAAATGTCTCGGGTTACTTGACTGTAACCCTTGTTCCCTGATAAAAGCGGAACAAGATGCGCAAGTTAGCGCTTTGGGAACAACTTAAGTGTGACCAGCTGTGAATATGTGTGCAACACGTCAATAAACATTGACCGGAATTTATAGCCTCTGCCGGTGACATCATTGGATGCACCTGTAGCAGGACTATAAATAGATGCGTCACAGGTGCATCGTCTGGTATTTTGTCTGAAGAGCAGTACTGGGGCATCCCAGTGCGGCAATGAAGCACAGCATCTTGTTCCGATTTTATCTGGGAACAAGGGTTACAATCAAGTAACCCGAGACGTTCCTTTTCAAAAAGCTACACTTATGATGCTAGCGCTTTGGGAACGAGAATACCCACGCTGCTGCACTGTGGATGTCCGGACCACTTACGTTGTGTAGTGTGCTCACAAGAGCGCGAGAGGTCTCAGACATGAGCTTGTGATGTCGACTCATGGGCATAAGAGCCTGGAGTGGCATGAACATCCAAACTATAAAATCTAATGAATGTGTGCGGAGAGCACCAGCCTGCTGCATCTCTGGTAGAGTGAGCCCTGATACTTACCGACGAAGCTTGACCACACGCCTCATAGGCCAGGACAGTAGCGTCCCTCACCCAATGCGACATAGTCTGCTTGGTGGCGGCCACCCCCCCGTTGCGGCCCCCATGGGAAACAAATAGTTCCATCCAGGGAGACAAGCTGCTCTGATTAACAGGAGCTTGCCCTGGGCCCAAAGGAGAATCTTCCGTACCAGTCTGTTCAGCTGGCGTGAACGTAGACCTCCTTGATGGTTTATGTAAGAGACTACCGCTGTGTTGTCCACCCGCTCCAAATTATGGCAGCCGCTGGAGGAAGTATTAAGACCGCTACCCAGCACGTCAGGGAGGCATCTGTCATTAGCAACCTGCGACGGCAAGACGCACCTAGATTGGGACCCAAAGTGAGGAACCGGGGTCTGAACCACATAGAAAGGGTACGTAGCTCTCGGTGCGTAACCCTTATCAGCCTATGGGATTGGCCTTTGGATGAAATCCCCTGGCTTTGAGCCACAACTGAAATGGTCTCATGTGCAAAAAGGCCCAAAGGGATCACCGAGGACGCAGTTGCCATGAGACCTAGTAGTCGTTGATACTGACGAACAGTGCAAACTTGGCCTAGCCTGACTTTGCTCAGGGTGTTCTGAATGGGCTTGATTAGAGCGGGAGACAATTGTGCCCACATTGTGATCGAATTCCATACAATCCCCAGATAGGTCGTTTTCTGAGTGGGAGAGAGGACGCTTTTCTTGGCGTTGAGCCTCAACCCCAGAGAAACCAGATGAGCTAAGACGATATCCCTGTGCTGTAATGCCAGTTCTTGCGACTGTGCTAGTATGAGCCAGTTGTCTATGTAATTCAGAATGTGGATGCCTTAGAGGCGCAAAGGAGATTACTCTTTAAATGATTCAGCATTTAACTTGTGGAAAGGGTGAAAACACACCATTTATCAAGCGCTGAAACTTTGCCAGGTGAAAAACAACCAGGAATCATTTGTAACAGTCACATTAAGTCGTCTTTGCAAACTTCATCAGAATGTCGATTTGTGACACCAGCGCTGAAAAAGCTTGATGCAGCTCAACAAATGGTGAAACAGAACACAGGTGTCTCGAGATGCGTTAATAAATGTTGAAATTGTTTTTAAGTTAATATTGTCTAAAAAATGCAAAGGCCCTGCACAACGAATCATAAAACATAACGCAGATGCATTTATAAATATTACAATTATTTTAATCTTAACAGTAAGTTGTGGCACAAAGATCAAAGACGTCAGTCCAGTGTGTGTTTACATGGCCTCGATGCACATGTGAACACCCCATACCCTGTAGCCTACTTGAAAAACTGGCCCAAAACCTGTAGATTTGTTGAGTACCGTTAAACTCAGATCAGGTTGAAGACCTCGTAACACGTGCAGAATAACTGAAAAGTGATTTTGGTATCTGAATACCATGCACATCCCTATTAATAATGCATGATTTTGGATTGGTTCATAATTTAAAAGTACATAGACCTTTTATTGTCCATGTAAGATATTGCTCCAAACATTTCTTCCATCAATTTGAAAAATCCAACCAAATCTGGCAAGCGTCCTGTGTAGTACATAAAGGTGAACTTAGTCACGTGACATGTCATGGGGGCCTATCGGTTACTAATCTGCCCCTGGTCACGTGACCATAAAGGAGCCTAGTTATACATGATCCTTAACACGACTAGTCAACTACTCGCTCAAACAACTGACCAGCTAGTCGATTATGAAAACTGATAGATTTGCATATCCCAAAATTGTTTAGGATGCTTGTCCTTCTGGACTGCATATTTTGATTTGGACATCTGAGATATAACATTGGATTATTCACCCAAGCAAGTTTTTTGTACAGTCCAGCCTAGAATTTACATTCTTTCTGGCCATAAAGCTGAGATTAATAATAGTAGTACTAACGTTTTTAATAAATGTAAAATGATTGTAAATTTTATTGTGAATTTTATTTAAATATTTTGTATCATTTTGGCATGTATTATGCAGTATAAAGTTCTGTTCTACACTGTTGAAATGTATTTTCAACTTCTCAAGATCTCAAAAAATATTTTTAAGATATAGGCACTTTAAATTCTTACTGATGCCATAGTTGTTTTAAACTTTTTAGTTTACATTCTTTCTTTTTTGTTCATTTTCAGGAAGCACAGAACTCCAATGTTTAATGGGTAAGTGACTACACTCCGATGTTACGGTTAAATCTGCATACAGTTACACAGTCTGAGTCTATTTGTGATTTGAATACATATCTGATGGTTTAGGCACAGCTGTGAAGTGGATTCATGTTTATCAAACATGCCAAAAATTATTATTGCGTCACTGGCTTTAATTTCCCCATGAAATACTTTATATATTCTTTTGGATGCTTGTCTACCTATATCCACATTTTCTAAAATAACTATTTATGTATATAAAGCTGTTTTTTCACCCATACATATTTGTGTGAGATTGAGTGTATGTCACCATTAATTTGTTTTGATATGTCAAATTATGGCGGTACTGTATTCGTCTGGAGAATCTGGGGAATGTGGTGGTGCAGTTGAGAGAAAAACACTGGAGGATCTTTAGTTTGTCTGGCACTTTAGAGAGAGTCAGGGGCAGAGGAGTCGTTGGACGGGTGAGCGTCACAAACACACATGTAATAAATCAACATTCAACATTGCAACATTCTTCAGTAAATTGTTCAGTAAGACGTTAACCAAGATCACCAGCTCAACAAGAAACATTACAAACTTTGATTTGAAACAAAAACGTATTTGAAGATGAGACAAGGGTAACTTAGGTGCTTAACTTGTTTTAGGAGGGAATGAACAATGTATCCCATAAAGCATTGCAAATTACGTAATTAAATCAAAATTATAGTACAAAGTAAAACTAATGACTTTTAGTCATTGATTATGTTTATATCAAAATATTACGATATTTACAAATATAAGTGTTTTGAGACTGTAGGGAGAATGATTAGATTACGTCATCTGCAATGCTTTATTGGAGTGTGTGATAACTGCTGAGGTCTTTCTAATTCATTTCCATCTCCAGAAATGGTGACATCACCGATTGGTTGATTTCTCTTCAGGATTATGGGTAGTGTAGTTCTACACTGGGCATTTGGCTATTAAACAAGTTAAAGTCTTGTGTAATTACTTGTTGATTCAATAGAAGCATATATTATAAGTTTATCTCTCAGCACATAGTTGTTTTTTCTAAACATTACTGCTTATACATTACTGTTAAAATCTAATGAAATTAGCCACAGACAACAATATTCATTGGTTAGAATAAATTCTGTCATTTGTTTGGATGTGTGACAGGAGCCAGTGTTGTCCAAAGAACAGCCTGCGTTCCAGTATGGTAGTCATGTCTCCTTGCAGGCCCCCAGTGGACATATGTGGGAGTTCAAACATGCAAACACAGTCCATCCAATTATTCCCATATACGGACATACATATCACTTGGCTGATTTGGTAGCAGAGCACTGAGAATTACATGAGTAGTGAATCTATTACATTTATTGTATTATTTCATGTTGATCAGGCAAGAGATAGTTAGGTTGTAGAAAATTCATACTAAGTACATTAAAGTTTGTCTCAAAACAAAGTCATGCAGTCTGTATCATCATGCAGTTTGAACATGCATTGAACCCCTTTACATCTGTATTTAGTGCTGACAATTTGAAATCGGATCGCCTTAAATTAATCTTAATACCAGAAGTATATGGGTTCATAGGCGCCTGTCTGCTGTGATCGGTGTCAGAAATGACCTTTTTTATTAAATATTATTTAGGGCAATATTTGCTCCCTGGATACACACTTATTGAACACTCTTGGGAGTAAGGCTGAATATTCATTGAATTTAAGATAAAAAAAACTGCATTCGCACTGACAGTGTCATCATTGCATCTTGCTCTATTATCAGCGTTTCCCAGCATAAGGTGCGTTCACACAGAACCGTTTTTGTGTCCATCTGCTTCCTTTCCCCATTTTTAGAATGTTTTATGTAAATGTGCAAAATGTCAGCATTTTGACTGTTGCGCCATATCCAGTTGATTTTTCAGCATCTCGTGCAGGAGCGCCAACTTTAAAAGCACGTCTTGAGACACCTGCATTCAGCTTGCCACTGCGTCCCATTTTTATGGCACTAAAATGCATTCAGTATAAACCAGTGGTCCGCACCCCCCCATAGGGTGGCGTCAGAATTCATTTTTTTGTCACATGTGATTTTTTTTCCCCGTTTTTTTATTTTTAATACATTTAGAAAGATTTCAAACAAACTTCTTTCACATTGTCAGGACTCCCTGCCTCTTGTGTTCTCATCAAGTGACCAATGAGATTCTTCTTTTTCTGAAAAACTGACAAGACACCATGCTGATCCGATCATTTTCATCAGCAATTGCACTCCGTTGCATATCATCACAAATGCAGATTTTAATCTATTGTGATTCTGTAATCAAGAATTTTTCCTTGGATTTTCTTACACTAAAATGACTACTGAAATCAGAAAGTGGAGTCAGGGAGAGTCGTTATGTCTGTCACCCCTCCACCATTTTGTATTGGCATGTGTGACATACTGAAGAGAGCGAGATCTCAGCAAAACAGTCAGCAATTGTGACACCCCCGGCCAAAATCGAGTTGTGTGGAGTCTGCTGGTGTGGCACTGGCTTTAACTAAAATAATGTCTTTGAAATTATAATATTTTAATATAATTTGAATTTTGGTAAAATTAGATATTATCTCAGCCCTATTGACAGCTTTACTTGGGAGTGTTTTCTTTACATTCAGTGTTTTATGAGCTGATTTTAGTTTTCACTCTCTTCTAAAACTCATCTGAGACAGTGAATGTAGACATCTGATGGCTACTGGTTACTACATTGTGTGCAGAGTCACTAAACCTATAACTAGAATGTGATGAAATATATCAATGTAAATGATACAGACGCAAACAGAGGGATTCACTACAGGGATTTTTTATCATATATATATTTATGTTACTATTGTTTGGCATTTACCCCCTGAGCTCAGGTTAATTTCTGCCCCTGGTGTACATACATGTTAGTCTGTGACAGCATGTCCATATTTGTGCATTTGTCAGCATGTTAGTTTGTCTATAGCTGTGGCTCCCAACCATGTGCTTTGAGTCAGTCAAAGATCCATAATATGCACAAAAGCAGTAAGACAGCATGTCAGCTTCCTCGTCTAACTTAATGTGATATAGGAAAAAAAACTCATTATATATATAAAAAAAACATTTAAAACTTCCCTGTATGAAGTATATGACCTCAGCAATTATTCATTTATTAAATAACACATTTGTCATTCCCAAAATATTTACACGGACATTTCACCCCACGCTTCCTGTTGCACTTGCCATATATATGGCTTGTCGGGCACTTCTCACACACCTTACATTCTAGCTGATTCCACAAATACTCAATGGGGTTTTGATCCATAAAACTCTTTTCCAATTATCTGTTGTCCAATGTCTGTGTTTCTTTGCCCACTCTAACCTTTTCTTTTTGTTTTTCTGTTTCAAAAGTGTTTTTTTCATTGCAATTCTTCTCAAAAGTCCTGCATCCCTGAGTCTTCTCTTTACTGTTGTACATGAAACTGGTGTTGAGCGGGTAGAATTCAATGAAGCTGTCAGCGGAGGACATGTGAGGTGTCTATTTCTCAAACTAGAGGCTCTGATGTACTTATCCTCTTGTTTAGTTGTACATCTGACCTTCACATCTCTTTCTGTCCTTGTTAGAGCCAGTTGTCCTTTGTCTTTGACAACTGTAATGTACACTTTTATGTGAAATCTTCAGTTTTTGTCAACTTCAAGCATTGTAAAGCCTTCATTTCTCAAAACAATGATTGACTGACGAGTTTCTTTTTTTTTACCATTTTGACCTAATATTTACCTTAAGACATGCCAGTCTATTTCATACTGTGGCATCTGAAAAACAAAGACAATGTTAAGCTTCATTTAACAAACCAAATAGCTTTCAACTGTGTTTGATATAATGGTGATAATGATTGGGAAATAAGTGATTTTCTAGTACCAAATTAGTAATTTAGCATGATTACTCAAGGATGAGGTGTTGGAGTGATGGCTGCTGGAAATAGGTCCGGATTAGATTTGAACAAAAATGACTTTTTTCCAATAGTGATGGTGCTGTTTTTACATCAGTAATGTCTTGACTATACTTTGTGATCAGTTGAATAAACTTAAGTGAATTAAAATACCCATTTCCTTCCGAAACAACAACATCTGGACATTATTCCTATATATAATGTTATTCCGAACTATTCTCTGGAAAAGGTGCCATATATATATATATATATATATATATATATATATATATATATACACACACACACACTATATATATTTAAGTAAAGAAGGTTGTGAACCACTTGTCTATAGCATGAGTGTGCTGCGAAGGAGGCGCTGGCTCTCTTATAGTGCATATCCTTGTGTCTCTGACCCCTTGCAGGGGCTCCTACCAGCTTGAGCGGACCAACGGTACCTTCTTCGATGTGCGCATCACTTCTTGCTCTCAAGAGAGAAACAACATCCTGCCTGGCCCCTTCACTTCCCTGGCTTAAGAGCTCTAGACCCCCTTCTCTGCTCGCCTTGCACATCGGCATCACATTATCTCTGATCACCCCATCTTTAATTCCTCATCATACATATGTTTATGAAATTTTAAGAGAAGGGTTGCTAATCTGTTTTAATAACTGCGAGAAATATGAATAGTGTTGGTTGATGACTATAATTTAACTTTAGTACAATTTGTATGATCTTTGTAGATCTAAACTTTCTCTCTGCTCCAAATGTATGTTGAAGAACACTGCACCCACTAATTATAAACATTTGTATTATTTTACAAAAAAAAATAAACACTTTGCATTAGCACCAACACCTCTACAAACCAACCATTTTGTCATCCCCTACAATATATATAAACTATTCTCTGGAAAAGGTGCCATTTATATCAAAGGGCATATTTTCTTTTAACTGTTAAAATATATACCATAACATATTTACAAAAAAAATTGAATCATTATGTTGAATAATTCAATTTAATCCATTAATTTAAAAGAATAGTTCACCTCAAAATTATAATTCTCATAATTTACACACTCTTATGCCATCTCAAACTCGTATGACTTTATCTTCTGCAGAACATAAACAAAGATATTTTGAAGGAAATATGATCTGCATTTTTCCACAGAATTCAAGTCAATGGGGTCAAAAACTTTCAAGCTTCGAAGACACGTGCCACCTACCTACACATCATGGCAGACCAGGTACACCCCTTCATGGCAATGGTATTCCCTGATGGCAATGGGCTCTTTCAACAGTATAATGCACACTGCACACATTGTTCAGGTATGGTTTGAGGAACATGATGAAGAGTTTAAGGTGTTGCCCTGGCCAAAGTTCTCAAGATCTCAATCTGATTGAGCCTCTATGGGATGTGCTGGACCAACAAGTCCGATCCACTGCGGCTCCACCTCGTAACTTACAGGACTTGAAGGATCTGCTGCTGATGTCTTGGTGCCAGATTCCACAGGACACCTTCAGGGGTCTTGTAGAGTCCATGCCTCACCGGTTTGGCGCTGTTTTGGTGGCACACAGAGGGCCAACAGCATTTTAGGCACATGGTCATAATGTTTTGGCTCATCAGTGTACATTACAAACAAATCTTAATATCTGCAATGTACTTGAGAGAATTCAAGAGAGAAGCTAGCCTACACTTCCTCAAGCTTGATGCATGTGCAGATCACGTTTACGTAATTCGCGAGGAAGTCTGAGCTAGCTTCACTCACGAGCGCACCAAAGAAACTGCATATGCCAAGATTTATAGTTAAAAAGCATGTTGGTCTGTGTCTCACCTATATTCAATCATATTTCTTCAGAAGGCATTAATGAAACCACTCAAGTTGTATGGATTACATTTATGATGCCTTTATGTGCTTTTTGAAGCTTTAAAATTTTGGACACTATTGATTTGCATTGTGTGGGATATACACATATCCTTCAAAATATGTTTGCTTGTGTAATTGGAATTGAACTGCTAGGTAGACTCAGACAACTTTAAGAGAAAAAGTAGCAGAAGACACAAATATTTGATTGTAGTGCTACATTTGCGAGGTTGTATGTGCCAACTCGTGGTTGAACTGCAAGAGGTCCAGTTCTAACATGAGTCCAGTTCCATTAAAGCTCAGTGAAAGCCAGTTTGGTCCATAAGAAGTGACTATCTTGCTGATCAGGGCCCAAATAAAGACATATAGAAATCAATGAAAATATTATGGAATTAAAGTCACCTTGTGTTGCCCTGATGTGGAGAGCATGCTGCATTTTGAGCTCAACCGAACACTACAACAATACAAATGTTTCATTCTCAAATCTATTTGCATTAATAGATGGAAACAAGTGAAATATTAAATATTCCTTTCTGATGTATTAAACCCCTTCAAATGATACTAGTCATGGCAGCATATACACTATGAAAATTTGTTAATCTGTTATCAGTAATGTTCACACCAAATTCACACCTGTCAGTTGTCCATGATTTATTTATTTTTTTCATCTTTAACTTATAGTCTGTTTTTTTTCCATGTCATTGTAGTCCTCCTAAACATAGACTATATAATTTATTATTATTTTTAAAGACAAATAAATTTAAGGCATGATTTTCAATGATGTTTT
Organism: Moxostoma hubbsi; assembly: GCA_032164185.1. NCBI lineage: Eukaryota > Metazoa > Chordata > Actinopteri > Cypriniformes > Catostomidae > Moxostoma > Moxostoma hubbsi. Next base: position 20,274,783 of record JAVLUX010000044.1, on the reverse strand, counting down.
TCAATGTAATTGCTCAAAGAGGACTATGACATTTAAGACATTACAGACACAGTATAATTGTTTTGTAATGCTGCTTTGAAATGTGCAAAAAACCACTTGCTAAGAAGTCAATAGTTGAAAACCACTGTCAGACCAAGGTCTTTGCAGTCTCTGACATTTATTTACTACTTTGATTGTTAAAGTTAACTATTTAATTCAAGTAACAAGGCTGATAAATATGCTCTGCGGTTTTACTCTACTTTCCAGCCCATGCAAAAATAAAATGTATTCAGTTTATTAGCATATTTTGTCAAAACTCCTGATGTCCATGACAATGCCTCTTTCATTCATAAGGGACATGTTGCAAAGCTTGTCTGAGCAGGGTCAATTGAGCACTGATTCTTTCTATTTTCAAGCACTTGCTCCTAATGTGGTTTAGCACAGACCTAATTTTCAGCAGCCAATCTTCACTGGAGTCAAATGTTATTATCTTGCTATTGAGGCATACTGTATCCTCCTGTCACTCACTGCACCAGCTACTGCAGACCTACCAAAATGGTGCTTACATTGTTGCATGATGTCATTAGACTACTGTTTAATGATTGGTTTGATCATATTTTTTTTCCCTGAGACAGTAATATACTGATGAGTCAAAACATTATGACCACCTAATGCCTAATATGCTGTTGGTCCTCTGTTTGCCGCCAAAACAGTGCAGACCCACCGAGGCATGGACTCTACAAGACCCCTCAAGGTTGTCTGTGGTATCTGGCACCAAGACATTAGTAGAAGATCCTTCAAGTCCTGTAAGTTGTGAGGTGGAGTGTGGGATGTGCTGGATCAACAGGTCTTTCTGGCCCAGCACATCCCACAGATGCTCAGTCAGATTGAGATCTGGGGAATTTGGAGGCCAAGGTATTACCTCTCTGAAAGAGGCCACTGCCATCAGGGAATACCATTGCTATGAATGGGTGTACCTGGTCTGCAATGATGTTTAGGTAGATGGCACATGTCCAACAGACATCCACATGAATGGCCGGACCCAGGGTTTCCCAACAAAACATTGCATAGAGCATCAGACTATTCCCATTGAAATGAAAATGATTGGTAATTTAGGCTAGTAACTGAAATGTTCACATGTTGCTCCAGTGAAGGCTGTCCCTGTAATAGGCACATTTTAGTTTAATACATCTAATTTAACTCATTTTTGGAGCACATATTACATTTACAGATGCTGGGAATTACCACAGAATATGATTATGACTCTTCTCTCAGTTTGTAAACACAGTGAAAAATGCATTTACAGTAATGCACAAATGGAAGTGTACAACAGTAAAAAGCAGTGCACTAATACAATATGCGGCTATATTGGTACAACACTCATTTTGCAATACAGTGACAAACAGTGCCTTGCTGGATAAACAATTGCTCTCTTTAAACCCTAAGGCTCAAAATAATTGATTGTTTTGAGTAGGGACAAATTTTATCATACAAATTAGTTCAAATAACTTAACCTTGTTGAGTATTTAGAACTGTCCCTTTCTTTTGAGTTCACAAAACTGACACCTTTTAAGTAACCTGATTTTTCTTCTTTTTTTTTTTTTAATTTAATGAAATTGTTTTTACATTTACAGGAACTTAAATTTAACTGAAACTGGGCAGGGTGTTTCTATTTCCCAGCATGGTGGCTTGTGTTGCTTGTTGAGCAATTGCTTTGCTAACCAGCACGCATGCATTCAGTATGCTAGCTTGTTCTATAGGTTTCCTCTACTTTAAGTATTTACGTTGAGTTTACTTGTTAATTTTAAGTTCAGCCGAAGAGTTAAATTTAAGGTTAAATGGCATGTCTGAGTTAGCTTGCTCAATATTTCAATAACAATTAACATGCATGTGTATTACAAGATTAAAATAAAGTTCTATTAACTTAAATAAATGTATGTAACTGATTCATAGGGTTTGCAGTGTGCCAATGATACACTGACTACATTTACAGCACTTTTTTTTTAACACTGCAGGATTAGTATCACATACTTTACATGTTTTGATCTGTTCTCATAACCTAGACTTCGGTCTAACTCACCAATGAATTGTGGAATTATTCACTTTTTACAACAGCTGAAAACGTAATGTATAAAAAGCGGTCTTTATAATTCAGAGGACTTGTTTGTCAAGTGTTTCTTAACCTTGTGTCCATCAGGGACCACAAAAAGCTGGGCTGAAATAAATTATATTCAGTTGGCTTTTCACACTACAGAAAAAACAATAACGTTGCATGTAATGCACAAATGGAAGTGTACAACAGTGGGACCCGGACTACTTCCATAAAGTGTAACATAAATGGAAATTTCCCCCTTTCCCTCAAATGTATCATTAAAGGGATAGTTCACCCAAAAATACAATTTTCTCATCATTCACTCACACTTGTGCCATCCCAAATGTGTATGACTTTCTTCTGCTGAACACAAATTAAGACTTTTAGAAGAATATCTCAGCTCTGTTGGTTCTTTCATGTGAATGCTGGCCAGAAATCCGAAGTTCCAAAAAACAGCATAAAAGTAATCCATACAACTTTCAAGTTAAATTATGAATCTTCAAAAATGATATGATGTGGGTGAGAAACAGATCAATATTTATGTCCTTGTTTACTAAATATAGAACATGTGGCAACCTGTTTAGTTTCACTTTCACATCTGAAAGTGTAAGTGGAGATTTAATAGGATTAAATATTGACCTGTTTCTTACTCACACCTATCACTTCGCTTCTGAAGATATGGATTTAACCATGGTGTCCTATGGATTAATTTTACATGGCCATTATGTGATTTTTGGAGCTTCGAAGGCCTGGTCACCATTCACTTACATTGAAAGGATGAACAGAGCTGAAAAAGAAGTCATACACATCTGGGATGGCATGAAGGTAAGTAAATAATGAGAGAATGTTCATTTTAGGGTGAACTAACCCTTTAAGTGACAGTAAATCAACATGTATTTTTATTGTAGTCTGGGAAGTGTTGTAACACTGTTTGTTTTAAACTTCTACAACTCTCATATTTCTTCTATAAATTAGCTTTAAAAAACTAGAATTTATCCCTAGGCTGTGTAAAGTAATGTCAATCTCAAAGAGTGCCTTGTCATGTCTTAATAGATTATTCATTCATTTATGATTGTAGACTATCAAATTTGCTTGTCCAAAATAGTTACTATACAGTCCACCCCATCTCCACCTTACTGCCACATGAGGGAGGGTGGTGGTGGTCATGTCCAATAATGATTTCATTGCAGCTAATATGTCATTGGTTAATTGGTGTTACACCTCACCCCTTACCTAATAAAAAATATTTCTACATGATACATAGGGCAATAATAGATTAAATAGTCTCAGAAAATATGCAGCTTGTCACGACTATTTTAATGTGATTAATCAACCTCTCCAAGTTATCAACAATTCTCAAATTTTGGTCTTTGAAAAACATCGAATAAAATGCTTAAAATTCTTGCTATTTTAAAAGATAAAATGCCTCAAAATAATTACAAAAATCTAATTAGGCCTAACGTAGGAAGCAAAATGTACAATTAAATAAGCTTTTGATACATGATATTGCGTAAGCTATTTCAGCAAAATGCCACTTGAAATAAATCGCCATTGAAGCAAAGCATGCTCTAACCTATGCATTGAGCTTATATGAAATCCTAGAAATTCGTATTTCATCTGAAAAATCGTACTGTATTAACTGTATAAATTGAAGAGAATGAACTTTTGTGACTTCACTGATGATGATGATCAATATTACGCATGTAAAAAACAAAAATCTAATTAACCTACAAAATAGACTTTTATAATTGTTATTTATAATTATGCTCTCTTAGAAAGTCATGTTAGTATGTAGCATAAAACACAATAGGAGCCTATTAATTAGGCTTGAACCAACTTTTCTCCGAATATTGGATTTAAAAGTCCGAATAATAGCAGAAATATGTATTCAATATGTATTACTGGAAAGATCATGACTTCAAACATCATCATGAATTCATATTACCGATATTATCGTATTTGTTATTTTATTTATTTTTTATGAAATGGCGATAGTGTCAAAGACGGAATTTAAAGCTGGGATTTTTAGAGCCACAAAATGACTTTGTAGAGTTTTCATAGCCCAAGTTAGCGCAAAGAGTTCAAGAAATTGTGTCAGCTGGTATCAGCCGCTTGTAGAAAATATTAGAAGTGATTATTTTTCTTTCTTTTTTTTACGCAACAAGACTATTTATTTTTGCTGACAAAATATGTTTTCATAGGGCATGCAAATGTGATAGAAAACAATAAGCACGTTGCAGAGTGCATGGATTCCGCAACAGGTCACATAATAGGGTGAACAGCTGACATCGAGGCGTGCTAGCAGATGGTTTGTGTAAGCCGGGTGGTGGTAGTGTGTGTGTGTGTGTGTGTGTGTGTGTGTGTGTGTGTGTGTGTGGAGGGGGGGGGGGGGGGGGGGGGGGGGGGGGTGTGTCTCTTACTTATTGTTTAGTTTTTTTAGCCTCAAGCACAGACAATAACCCCATCCAGTAGCAAGAAAGGATGGAAAGGCTTCTTCTTCGCTGTTTTGCCCGTCTGCTGCTTTTCTGCCCACAGATGTCAGTCTTTCAGACTCATTTACGATACGTTTTTCTTTGTAATAGATGCGATTATTAAAAAGAAAACTATTATTTTTAACAAAAAAAATAAAAATAAATCAAGAAATCAAAGCATGCAATCCTAGCTACTCGTAGCATTAAAATAATTACATTTTTAGAATTCGTTTATTTAAAGAAAATACTATAGGCTCAAAAAGATAAGTGAATTTGTCGCATCCAGTTTCTAGTAAACTATGCAGACTTTATTAAAATACGTATTTCTATCATTTATATAGGCCTACATCCATTACAACACACAACCTGTCTTATATAGCTAACAGCTAAGACTTGGCTTTTAAATAAGCCATTTATTTCAATCCGTATGCCTCAAAAATGCCTCTATATCGTTAGAGTTCATAGACGTGTCCTCATTCCTGTTTATGATGGAAGTTTCCATGACTGAAATCAGACCCCAGCGTCCAAATATGACTACGGGTTTTCTCCAATACGGATTTGCCCCTCCTCTTTCTCAAGATCTGGCAGTGGAACCCATTCATAATCCAGGTCCCAATAGACTCTGGCTGCATCATCACGTTCTCGTGGTTTTAAACGCCTGTTCGCTGCATCATCATCACTAACAGGAGGTAATAGGCAGAGTACGCAGCCTCAAGTTTTGAGCCTCTCGTGGATGTATATTGTAGCAGTGCAGCAGTATATATTTGCAGAGAAAGAAACTATTTGGGAATTGATTGTTGCTCCTACAGAACATGTGACTGTAGTTAACGGACAAAGTACTTAACTTTAACTTCAACAATGCTTGGGTACCGAAAAAGAACAAGTCTACGCAGCAGGTTCCCTGATAACTTATAAAAAGTAGGAGAACATCACAGCCTATCTTGGAGAATATCGGAATTCTAAAAATCGGAGGAGATCGTTATATCGTGACATATTGACAAGCAGCATCTTCAGATACTTTTGCATTTTTGTTGTAGTCCTTCTGCAGTATTGGATCGGAGGTTGTCTTGTCATTCCGATATTATTTTAAATGTTTTGGAGTCAAGATCACTTGGCAAGAAACATCACTGGGGCTAAAGTGCAAAGTTTTGAAGAAGAAATGGATCCTGTCCGTTCTTGGGTGCGGAATGTTGGTGTTGTTGATGCAAATACAGCAGCACAGAGGTAACTGACTTCTTTCATTTAGTTAAAGCTTTCATATATCAAAATACATCACATAAAGACTGTACGAAATTGCCTTTAATGCTATCCATGTATCCCAAATAACAGAGCCCAACAGAGCAGAATTTGTGCTTCTAGCTGTATTAACATATGATAAATATTTACCGGGTTAGCCTATATATTATTAAATTTGCATGTGCGATTTCGAGCACTGTTTTTTTTATACTGATAATTATTCAGCTAATTTCATATATCATTTACTATTTAATTGCACATTTTAAACATCCTCTTGCAAAAAAAAAGAAGAAAAGAAAATACAAATAAAAATTCCCCTTGCAAAAAAAAAAAAAAAGAAAAAAAAAAAAAAAGAGTTGAAACAACAGTAGCCTAATCTCTTTGGCCGCGCAAGCACAAAATGGCACAGGCTCAGCTTGCCTTTAGTGATGCAATTAGCTGAGGGTGACACGAGCCGACTGAAAGAACCAAAACAAAACAAGACAATACCACAAAACCCGTGTTGTCTCACGGAGATTCACTCATTAATAATGTTATCTTATGGCGCTTGAGCGCGTCACTTGAACGACGGTTGCTTATGGACCTTCTCTTTCATTTCTTGCTCATCCAAACAATAGTCGTTGTCTACTGTTTTTTTTTCGTTGTCCAACAATTATTTCGTGCTTATAGCCTAAGCACAATTGACAAATCTCAATCTTTAAAAAATATATATATATTTTTTCATTCTTAGACTGCAGTAGTTATTACAATAGTTATAATCGTATATTAAGTATATTATTAACCAATTGAAACTAACGTCTATTGCATTTGGATTTTTAAGTTTGGGTCAGTCTGTTTTGGAGCCTAATGATAGTAGTTCTGTAAATGAATCGATGACAACATCCATCTACGGTTGTTCGTTGGTATACCTTCTTTTTGAATTATTAGCAGTCAATTAACACGTTATCATTTTGCTCTCTGAACTAAATGTTAAAGGTTGTAGGTCTGAGGTGACACTTTTTATATCAGTCAAATTGTAGGTTAACGGGCAGCAATTTATTAAAAAAGCTTTGATGGCTAAATTTGGATGGTGCAACAAGTCCATACTTTTATGATATCTATTTCTGATGATGCTGCAAACACAAAAGTTTGTTCCGAATCTTCCGAATCCGAAGATTGAGTCTTATAATCCTGTGATTTAACCAACTGAAAATTGTAGAAATTAATGAGGGCACCTAAATATGCGGAATAAATAATTTTTTTGATACGTACATGCGCTCAAGGTGTTCATGTTTTTCTGTGAGAACCCGACCAAGGGAAAATCACGAATCCAATAATAATAATAATAATAATAATAATAATAATAATAATAATAATAATAATAATCTAAACGATGTAAATGGAATTTTATGAAACAGATGGCCTTAAATAAAACAAACCTTTAATCTCACAACTTTTAGATATTTTTTTATCACCTTAGTTTTCTATTACTATAGGCCTATTATTAATTAATTATGAATTCATGCATCACAGAACTATTCATTTCCAAAAATTACAAATGTGGTTCAAAATCATGCGTTTTGTGCGCAAATGAGACCACTAACAACTAACAAATCCGGAGCTATATGACAGCAAGGGATTTCAGTGTGTAGAAGGATTTGAATTAAGAGTTGTATTGAAGGCAATGTTGAGCGAGTGGTCCACAGTATGTAAATTGTGAAAGCAATGTGGAAATTGTGTTTATTCTCCAAAACCCCTCATCTACAGTGGAGTGGCCTTATCCCGGGCTCACTTTGAAAAGCAGCCTCCCTCCAACCTCAGAAAGTCAAACTTCTTCCATTTCGTGCTGGCACTCTATGATCGCAATGGGCAACCTGTGGAGGTGGAGAGGACAGCATTTGTTGACTTTGTGGAGCAGGACAAGGTATATTCTTTATTATATTTTACATTGATTAGACATTACTGAATGGTAATCAACAGATCGAACATTACAAATGTTCTGTCCAAGGCAAATCCTGAATGTTTGACCTAAAAATGAGTATTATTATTATTATTAGTTATACTCTGATCTTATTTACTGTATATCTTCTTCTCTGTCTCCCCATCCACTTTTCCTTCTCTACCTTCCATCACTCCTTGGGCTTTGGTAGATTCTCTGTAGGCCAGTTAGCTGTCAAGTTAGAGAAGAAAGAATAGGACAAAACATACATTTTGATAGAACAGCCAAGGACTCTAAAACACACACACATAAGAGTTTATTACCTGTTAGTTACTGTGGTCAATTACTCTGTTTTCCTGCTTTGAATTTGGAATGCATGAAGTCTCCTAAATGTTAATTTGGCATAATCAAATTCTTTGTTCTTCTCGCATCTGTTTTTGCCATTTTCGAAGGAGCAGACTGGAGAAAAGACCAACAATGGCACTCACTATAAACTCCAACTCCTTTATAGTAATGGTATGTTCATCCATTTTATCCACCTATATACCTGTATGTCTGTGTATATTTTTGTGTCAATTGGGACTTAAAGTTTATGCACAAGCATTGATCTTGTGATTATTTTATGCATAAATGAACATTTTATATTGTTTATGGATGTTTCTCAATAAAGACACAACTGACTCTTCATACTGTAATAAAACTACAGTCACATCTCACACCACTTGCTCCTGCTATTTGACCAGTGGCAATGTTATTCCATATATTTATCTGACATACCCTTTTCATTCTCACATAATTGTTGCTTTCATTTAGCTAAGAGTGAGGTGTCAAGAAAGTCTGTGTTGTTTCTGTTTACAGGTGTTCGCACAGAACAAGACCTTTATGCACGACTAATCGATTCTGTCACTAAACAGGTAATGCTCCACCTTGTGTGTCTGAGGCTAATGTCCAACTAGCAACATTAAATGCTTTTTTAGTTTGGCTCTACAATGTGTTGATTACTCCTTTTATATTCTCTTCTCCATGGTTTAGCCCATATCATATGAAGGACAAAACAAGAATCCAGAAATGTGTCGTGTTCTGCTAACTCATGAGGTTATGTGCAGGTGAGTAAAAAACACAAACCAATTCATACTTTTGCTGTACGGGTCTTTTTGTGTCTCCTGTTTCAGAAAAATTTAGCAAATTTGGTTTGCTAGCACTGTCTGTAGTAATTTCAAGATCACTACTTACTAAAACCCCAATAACGATTAAAAACGTTAGTGTTGACTGGACTACCAGCGGCAACACGGCATCTTGTTTCAATTGAAGGTGACATTATTTAATATTATCCGTAATTCTCAAAGCGCTCCTGTTAACAGTGCTTGCTGCACACAAACATTTTGGAGGTGATGGGCATTCATTGCCAGAAGCTTGCTCTGTCAGCATCATGCAACTCCTTGATACATTTGTACCATATAAATACACATTTGTCACCTATGTTTTAACAACACATGCTAGTATGAAAAGGGATTCATTTTAGACCAACCAATCAACAGACATAATTTAAAATTGGTACAATAAAAGCATCACATATTTGCTTGCCTCCAATCCAACACTATTTAAAAAAAAAAAAAAAAAAAAAAAAAAAAACCTCCTTAAATGAAACACTGTTCACTGAAATGTAAAAATAATGCATGCTGTCATTGTTATCCACCTTGGGCAACTTGTACAAAACAGCATTAGCACTACGCTACTTGAATATATTGAAAAATCTATCATCAGGGAACATGCTGAGAGTCCAGCCTTCTTCTAAAATATCTTCCTAGACTGATTCTCACTCTAAACTTGTAACAATGACTCAATACACAAATGAGGCAAGGTATCATAAGCAAAACATTTTCTGTACAAGACGAGCACAAGTTAATGTCTAAGAGCACACATGACAGCTGGGTTAAAAGAAAGATCGACAGCAAGTGTCACAGGAGACAGAAAGAACAGGGGGTGTACGGTGACCTCAGGCTTGAGGACAGCATCAGGGAGAGCAAAGGGGGAGTCAGAATGGTCTCTGCCCCCATTGTGTAGCCAGCAGATGCCCGAGTGGGCGCTCACAGCTGGTTAATAACAGAGCTGATGGGGAAGGGGGTGCAGAGGGCAGGAGACACAGCTGGGGAGTGATTCTGTCTGACTGTGGGGTTTGTGGGGCGGGGGAAAGGAGAAAGCATATAGGCAGATGGCCAGGGGTGGGGGGCACTTTTGTTATGCTGGTGGTGCGGTGCAAGAAGTGTGTGTGTGTGGGGGGGGGCTGTGCACAGCCATGAGGTCCAATAATGGTGTGTGTGGGTTGTCTGCTCTGTGTAGGGTCGTGTGTATATGTTTTAGAAGCGGGGCTGAGATTGATCATTCACAATCAATGTGACAGATTGCTGGCCTGCCTTTTTCTGCAGAGTCCCTTAATTATCTCAGTAGTAGTGTTTTGTATGCTGCCTTTCAGAACAAGTCTTAACTTTAAATTTTTTATTTTGTTCTCTTTTTCATACACAGTCGCTGTTGTGAGAAAAAAAGCTGTGGTAATCGCAATGAGACACCATCTGACCCAGTCATCATTGACAGGTAAGGGCCACATCCACACCAATCTGTTTTTGGTTGAAAACTCTGTTTCTGTTTCATCATCATTTTCCAAAGTATTCGGTAAAGAGAACATTTTTGAAGCGTGCCATTTTTGGTGGAGAAAAAAAACGACTTTCTTGTATGGATGAGAGGTGTAAACGTAGCAAAATGAATGTGTTTTCAAACTTAGTATGGACGTTGCCTAAAACAGGTAACAAAAAGTTTGTTTAGTTTGACTAAAGGGAAACAACCCTGAGAAACATTTATATTAAGAGGGTTTGTTTGAGAGAATGAGCTTGAGCTGGTTATCTCAATATCAGTATAAATGTCTTAATTATACATTTAGAAATACAATAGATATAAAAACATATATTTTGTCTGTTTGGGGTGAAAACAGTTTAGTCAATTTACATTAGAGGAGGAGGAGGAAGCAGGAACTAGTTTTACAGTCAACGTAAAACAAACGTAATAAGTAACTGAACTTAAAAATAACATAAACTGCAAAACAATCAAAGACGCACACACACAGCTTCACGTGTGTGTCTCTCTCTCTCTCTCTCTCTTGAACTGATGTCTCCGGCCCCCTTAATCTCTCTCCTGCTGATTAGTCAATCACAGCATCTCTATCTAGTCCATCACAGCCTGGCCATGCCCAACTCCTCGTCACAATATCTTAGCTCAGTAGGTCCTTAAAAAGTGCAAGTGGATGGTGATACAACCATTGAAGTTCTAAAAAGAACAGTCAGCATAAACATCATCCATACGACTCCCTTGGTTGCATTTATGTCTTCTAAATTGAAACGATTGGTTTTGCTATGAAAAAAGATAAATATTTAAGTACCTTTTAACTAGAAACTATCGCTTTTGGTCAACAGCCCTTTGCACATTCACAAGAGGGCAGAGTTCTTGTATGACGTATTTGCATTGGCTTGTTATGGATCTAATCTCACGTTTTTCTCTCGGTTGAGACATCCAGGATCAGCACACAAATGCCCCATTGTGAGTAAATAAATAGATAAAGCCAACAAAGCTCCTCCTTCTCCGTTGTAAACAGCGCTGTTCTTCCGGGTGTGTGGCACATGCGTCTGTTCTCAAGTGAACCTGCCAACGCGATCATGTCTCACAGATACTTTTGCTGACCGGAAGCAATGATTTATAGTTAAAAAGTACTTACATTTTGATATGTAAGCAAAAGTGGTCATTTCACTTTAGAAGACATAAATTAAACAGTGGATTCGTATAGATGACGTTTATGCTGACTGTCTGTTCATTTGAAGCTTTAAAGGTTGTGTCACTATCCACTTGCATTTTAAGGACTTACTGAGCTAAGATATTTTTCGAGTCAGACACACCTGAGATATCATGAGGGTGATTAAATGATGAGAGAAATTTCATTTTTGGGTGAACTAACCTTTTAAATGTCTGTGTGCTACATAAGCTACTTCTTTTGCTTTCTCATTTATTCAGAATCTCTCTCTGTCTCAACCTGATCCCCCCAAGCTATCTCAAGTCAAGTCAAGTTAAGTCAACCTTTATTTATAGAGCACATTTCAAAACAACATAAGTTGACCCAAAGTCCTTTACAAATCAAATAAATATACAATGACAAAATTATACACATACCAAATGTTTTTTAAATAATAATAATAATCAATCAATAAATAAATAGATAGACAGATAGATACAATTAAAAACTGCATCGAGAATTTACCTAATTTAACCTATTAAAAAGTCATATTCAAGCTAACCTCACATGGTAACAGAGACTATTCCAGAGTTTAGAACCTACCACAGAGAAGGCACGATCACCCTTAGATCTATAGCGATAATGTGGAACCCTCAAAAGAAGTTGATGAGAGTACCTGAGTGCTCTGGTGGGGGAGTAAGGGACGAGAAAATCACTGATGTATTTGGGTGCGAGACCAGATAGTGCCTTGTAAACATAAAGCAGAGTTTAAAAATCGACCCTGAATTTTACGGGAAGCCAGTGTAGAGATGCTAATACAGGGGTAATGTGATCCCTCTTTCTTGACCTTGTCAAAAGTCTAGCTGCTTGCATTTTGAACCAGCTGTGGGCGGAATAACGCAGTTTGAGGGAGGCCAATGTTTGATGAGTTACAATAGTCTAACCTTAATGAAATTAGTGAGTGGATCACAATTTCCAGGTCTTTGATGGAAAGAAAATGTTTGACTTAAGCAATAAATCTCAGGCGGAAAAAGCTACCCTTGACAACGGCACTAATTTTCTCATTAAAAATTAATGATGAATCTAAAATCACTCAGAGACTTCTTACATGATCTTTTACGTTCAACGACAGAGGACCTAACTGGGCGGCCAGGCCAAGTGTGGACCTAAAATCAGAACTTCGGTTTTGGTTTTGTTTAATTGTGAAATTAAATATCTTCAAAGCAATTTAGGATGTTATCAAATTAACACTTCTTGTCTAAGCTCACTGGTAAGTAAAATTGGGAATCATCAGCATAACAGTGATAGTATATGCTGTACTTCTGGAAAATAGATCTCAGAGGAAACAAATATAAAGAAAATAACAAGGGTCCTAAAATTTCACAGACATTTACAGAAACATCCCACCTTTTAGATAGGAGGCAAACCACCGAAGGGCCATATCCTGGATGCCAACCCTACACTCGAGATGATTGAGAAGAATGTTATGGTCGATAGTGTCGAACGCGGCACCAAGATATAATAAGACTAAGGCAACATGTAAGCCTGAATCCATGGAGAGAAAAATATCATTAGTAACCTTGAGGATTGCAGATTCTGTGCTGTGCAAGTGTCTGAAGCCAGACTGAAATGTATCTAAAATGCCAAATATATTTAGATAGGAGTAAAGTTGCGAATAAACAAGTCTCCTCAAGATGTTGGAAATTAAAGGCAATTTAGAGATTGGCCTATAATTATTGTGTATTGCCGGATCCAAAGAAGGCTTTTTTAAAAAAGGATGTAGAATTGCATGCTTGAAACTGCTATCTGTTCTGACTAAACTCAAAGTGAGTCAGAGAGCTGGATGTATTAGTGGTTGATCAATTTGTGGTACAATAGCACCTTTTTCAATAGCACCTTTTTCAATAGCTTGATTTTGTGAGTAAAAAAGTAAAAAAAAAAAAAAACATTAATCGCAGGTCAATTGAGTAGCATCCAAATAAGCATCTCTCACATGGGGTTTAAGACAGAATGGATAGTATTAAACAATACTTTTGGTCGATATGGATATTACAGTTTCACTATGTACAAGTCTATCACTGCATCTAAATATGCATATTTCCCTAATAGTATGCCAAAAACAGTGTACCGATGGAGTAGGGTGTCTGAATTGTCACTATTCATAAAATAGTAATTGCCAATAATACCAAAAAAGATGTTCCTTGTGCTTAAATTGTGCTTGTTGTTGTTGTTGTTGCTATTTGAACATATATATTTGGTTCATGGGACAATGCCCATGTTCCCAGATTAAGTATGTCAGGTATGTATACATACTACTCACATGCATACCTAAAAGACATACTTTTTTGAAGGAAGGCAGAGAAGCGACTTCCTTCATCAAATGCAGTACATACTCTGACAGTAAGCGATTTCGGATGCAGTGTTTACATACCTCTCTACACTGTTTAAGCCAACAATGATGACAGAGCATCTCAGAGGATTTGCTCAGACTTTCTCAAAAAATTGTCTGATGTCTCTCAGATTTTCCCAGAATTCCTCAGCACCACAGCTGTTTTTATTCTTTACTAAATGACTCTCCTCTTCTCCCTCAATTTTCAGTTTCAATTTAAAAGTACTTTATTGGCATGATTGTGTTTACATACAATATTGCCAAAGCATTAATACACAAAACAGATAATGACAAGACAAATAATAATAATAAAACAGTAACAAATAACTATAAAGATAGAATTAAAATAAGGTGCCAGGTAATGAATCAAATAAAATTAAAACTATAATAACAATATACACTATACAATATAAAATAAAATAAGCATTTAACAGGACATTATGGACATAAGAAAATAAAAGTACTATGACTGAAGTACATTAAGGCAGTGATTGGTTTCTGAGGGTGTGCATCTCAAAAATGAATTTTGCTGCAACTGATGCATGATGGTCTTCCCCCAGTAACACCAGCATCTGATCTGTTCTCTTCCTGAGAAGCAAGTCTGCATAAAATATTAAGACTTCTTATATGTAGTTGTATTTTTTCTCGTTCAGTTGTCGTATTTTCTTTTGTTATATTTTGTTTATGCTTAAAACAAGTGAAAAAAATCTACCAATGGAACAAGACAAAATACTCTTAACTATATCATACATTCTCTGAAAACAGGTTTCATGCAGTTTTGCTCTTTATTGGTAAGCAATACAAAGGCACTAATTAAGAATCGGAATATTTTGCACTTTAATAACCTTCATGTTTACTCCTTTACTTCTTTCCTTTCTTTTCCCTGCCACCTACAACCTTTTCCCCTAATATTGATATAATTAGTCAGCTCCATCAGGACACCCCCCACCCCAATCCATGTGGAAATTGAAATCCCAAAGCACCTACACCCCCACCTTCTTTAATAATCTGTGTTTGTTTAGACCTGCTGCTTAGTCTGTCTCTCTTCTTCCCCCTTTCTGAACCCCCCCTCAAATCTAATCCTGTTATTAGTGAAAGGGGACAGAATAGCTCTAAGCTTATCTTCAAGGAGGCTTTTGTCACATTATGTTCCCCAAAAGTCCTCTTGGGCCTGCCAGGCTCATCGATGCCAATCTGAGTACTGTAGATAGAGATGATTGTACATAAAAGAACCAAGATAACCAGGAAAATTCTTTATTTCTTCTAATACTCTACTGATTATTTCACCTTGTGTCTGTAAAGACTTTTGGATCCATACACTAACATGTAATCTTTTGTCAAGGCTGGAAAAAGACAATTTTTTCCCCAGAGTTTTGAGAATCCCCCAGTCATCGTAGCAAAGAACAAATCAAATGACATCATTGTGATAAGTCATCAAGACTTCAGATAAAGAGTCAGAACTCTTGAACCCTTGTTTTAACTTTTATGGGACATATGATTATGCTTTTTTTAAGTGTCTGATTTCCATCAGTATCCTATACACATTTTATTTAACACATTTGGAAACCTTCACTAGTTTTTTAGTTTCTCTGCTTACACATCCTTTTTTAAGAGGGTCTTATCATGGGGTTGCCATGTGTAAGTGATGAATTGATTGATAGACCAACTTAGTCAATTTAACAATCGATGACTGATCAATAACACACCAGCATGTTTGGCTATTCACTTTGATCCTGTGGATGCAAGCTGTTACTTCGAAAATCTTTCATGCAAATTAGTAACAGGGGTGATATGTTAATGAGAATTTGGGATTGCATACTTAGACCACGAGCTGTGTGTATGTGAATCAGTGTCAGTTAAATTCACTTCATCCTAGTGTTATGCAAAGCATAAGCCAGGCAAAGTAAAAGCACATATTCTGTATGGATGCTAAGTAAATCACAGGTTTCACTGGGGCATGATATATCTGAAGTTCTCTAGTAGTGAACATACTGCTGCGTGGCCAACAGCTTGAGGGTTAGCGAATCAGTACCACACTAGGTTCAATAAATGGATGCATATAGCCAGTGGGGGTTAAAAAGGAGCCGTTGAAAAGAAGCAGGAGAGGGCTGGAGTTGGTAATCAATTCCTTGCAATATCCCTTTAATTGATTGCACTTTCTGTTGGGTTATAAGGAACAAAGCAAGTGGTTAAACAAACAAAATAATCAATATGATACAATTTAGCTAATAGTTGCCTCTTAACCTCAAGAATAACGTTATTGGATTGGTATACATACTTGTTTCATTTTTATAATAACAGCCCTTCAATTGTGATTTCCATTGGCAGCGCTAGGGTGGGCTACTAGGGCATACTGTAAGCCCTGAATGAACATTTTCAAAAGTGCCAGTACTTCGGTATCAAGTCGATACTAAAATATAAATATTCTATAATATTAAGTAATATGTAAAAAGTAAGGGTAACAGTCTTTCCACAGTTTCAGTAATACCAAATACTGACTCAATTAGGTACACACACTAGGTGCGTCACAAACTGCATTATTCTACGCCATTTTGTGGTGTAAGTAGTGCGCGTAGTATATTTATATACACTGAAAATGCAGCATGTACTACAGAAATGTACTTTAAGTACCCGAATGTTGCACTTTTTCAACCGTCAAAACAGAGTGTGGAATGTTGGACACTTCATGCACTCAGGGCACGCGACTTGCGATAAATAGTGGAAGGGGCGCTGGTGTGACAAAACAGTTGTAAATAATGAAGACTTCAGTGGATACAGCACAGTATAAATGTAAGTTGAATGCTTTACCATCACCCCAAGATGTATGAATATATATGTTATTTAAGATACAGTTGTTGAACTGAGGTTGGCAAACGCGCTAAAGCTAACAGTGACACATCACGTGCACTTGAAACGTCACTTCCATCAGCTGTTAAATGGCAAATGTTTCCATGTAGTAAAAATCAAGAAATTAAGTGCACAATTTTGGACGATACTACACTTTGAAAATTCATACACTACATGGCTGTGTGCATAGTATATTTTGTAAGTGTATAGTGTGTCATTTGGGACACAGCTATCTTCCTTGTGTTTTCCATCCAGCACTCACTGCGTATTTGCACGTTCAAGAAGAGCGCTCACGACTCGTGATTGCATGACTCCTGAATTGGCTACATCACTCTACTCTCCTCTCCACCAATAGCTAGTGTGTGGTGGGCGTTCTGGCGCACTATGGCTGCCGTCGCATCATCCAGGTGGATGCTGCACACTGGTGGTTGTTGAGGAAATTCCCCCTATACTATGTGGAGCGCTTTGAGTGCCTAGAAAAGCGCTATATAAAATGTAAGGAATTATATTATTATTATTTTCTGTGTGTGAACAGTCAAAATACCTATCTTTGGAGTGATATTGGTGTTAAATTGGTCCATTTATATATAATAAGCACCCAAAATGTAGATACATAACCATGAAAACAAACAGTAATATACGGATGGGCTTGAAGATTTCTCAAACTTTTTTGCAAAACTTTAATGAAGACACGATGCCGTGAACCTCGCAAACTTTGGCAAATCCAGACAGTTTTTTTCTGCATTTACCACAAATTTTAACCTATATAGCCAGCTAACTTAACTAACTAAAAAAAAAATTACATCTCAAATTTAAGATCCATCGTAGCAATTAAAGGACTTCCACTCATTAAAGAATGCTAACAAGCTTGGGACTGTTTTTAGAGGTCTGAGGTAGAGTTTCATTCGCATCACTAGCTCTGTTCTGTTCTGTTCTGTTCTGTAATGAGTGTGCTGATCTATAAAATTCACACAGTGATAGGAATAGTAGCATCTGTCCCATCTCACTTTGCTAATCAAACCCAGGGGAGACCAAAACCATTAAAGAGATAGAGAGAAAGATTTTGCACAAATCCTGAATAGGAAATTTAGAGTGCAGAAAAATACAGCTACTTCTCTACATATTCTCTACTGTTCTGCAGTTACATTTCTACATTCCTTTATGATTATACTACATTTAATGACATTATTATTCATAATAAATAGATCTCATTTGTTAAATGCTTTGAAAAAGAGTGTCTTTTAAATGAATTACTGTAAATGTAATGTTCAACATTGTCTGTTGAAATCAGTAGTCACAATTAATGTGTTTACATGCACACCCATACACCATTAACTACCAAAAATCAACTGATTTAAAATATCTGACAATGCAAGGAAGCCATGTTTACATGAGACTCTGCTTTTCTTGTCAAAAAATAAATAGGCATTTGTACAACAGTAGCGCACATTCAATATATCTGCAAGTATATAAAAAGTGTTTTGAGGCAATGCAAAACCGGGATAAATGGCACAAATCTACATGTGTAATTAAGCCATTTATGGCTTTTCCAAGATAAAGGAAAATATTTAGGGCATTTACATGACAACACAAGCAGTTGGCTTATTAAGCACAATGGGTGTAAGATTGTGCATGTAAACATGCTCATTGATAATGGCCTTCAATTGGATCCTCTGGTAGATTTGTGCCACTTATTGGACAGCAGGATTTAAGAACATTATTCTAGACACCAGGCACCGGGCATCAGTGTGTGAGATATATCACAAGTGTTTTTTTTTACACTACAGAAGCACATGTAGAAAACTGTCTCATTTGTTTTGCCTTTTGTTACCATATCACTGCATATTCCCACATAGAACATTAAAGAGTGCTTAATTAACTGCCCAGCAACCCTAGACATTTATGTGCTTACAGGTTTAAAACAAGCAACTTTTATTTGCATTTAATCATTCAGTCATTTGCATTATTTAATAATTAATTACAATGTTAAAGGCCCAAACAGGATATAAACATTCACTAGATCTACACTTCTTCAGCCAGTGATGAAATCAGCCTTAAGTTCAGATATGCAGCCATGTGTGAGGATGTGTATTTGTGCCTGGGTGTGTGTGTGAAGGCGCTGGTGCTTGACTGTCATAAATTTCACTAATGAGTTAATGATGCCCCCCGCTGCTAGCCTGGCCCCTCTGTTTGTTTGTTTGTGTGTCTGCTTGGCAGCAGTTTGAAGGAAATCCAGAAGATTTCATCCATGTGAAGGTCTCTGAACATTTCTGTTTGCCTTAACACTTTCTTCCTTGTACATTCCTGATTTTGTAAATACTGCAGGATTTAGGATGCAGTGGCCACAAAAAGTATTTGGACAAGTGATGTATTTGTGGCTGAATAGACTGGCATATTATACAAATGATCAAGCCCCACACAATATAGACATTTTGAATTTGATGAGCGGAAAAAGTGTTTTCGAAAGAAACTTTAAAGTAAGTAATAAGTAATGTAATATTTTTTTTCACTTGAAGTAATTAATCAACTGAACTGATTACAATTCTAGATAAGTGATTAGTCATTTGTAGCAGATTACTTTTTTGTGTAACACGTTAAAACTTTTTTGGGGAAACAGAAAATGTAATACAATTAAAATTAAAAATGGACTCAGAATTGCTTCTCTTGCCCGTCCCTTTAGGTCAGTGCTCAGTGTGCTTTGAGAGATTTAATACTTTTTATAATATAAAATTGGGAACTAAAGGGCATAACCTCTGCAATTTGGAAAGTGCTGAGTCAAAATCTAACTTTCTAATCCATAGATAGATAGTTGGGCATACAGCGTATCCTTCTGAGACCTGAGCAGGACTGCTGTATGCATTTTCCATTTCCCTTTTGATTTGTTACTAGTAGCACCAAATAAATAAGCAAAAAAAAAAAAAAAAGAAGAAGTGTAGAGCAAATTGTTGTCCTCATATGTGGACAGCGGGACTATGTTGTGAAATTTTCAATAAAACCAAGCTATCGAAAGTCTGTTTATGTTTCCAGGAGTGTTGGTTATTCATGTTTTTGAGACGTTACAGACATTACATCAGAAATTAGCATAATTAATTCTGATTCAACTCATTGGCCAGCATCACAGCCAACCATGTTAAAATAAAATTACACATGATAAATTCTCAATCTATGAACTGATTACCATTGTCACATGTCTGCCAAACATGTTGAATTGTCCAAACAACATCTGCAGCCTGAAACTGAACTTTGAATAGGAAGTTTGGATTGAATACATTTAGCTGCATAGAGAACTATAGGATGCATTCCTTGCTCCCTATTTAGAGAATGACTTAACCTTCAGTGTGCTGTCTGTCTGCACTGGTCTCAGAACAGTTTGAAATGGACCTTATTTTCATCCTTGCTTCGTAATACCGCCTCTGATTGGAACATTTTCCATCTTTTGGATGCGTACATTGATTCTGTTGTGATTGATTTGATAATGCACATTGAAAATAGGATATTTTAAATGAAGCAGAGCATACAGTCCATGTTCATTGAGTTTAAAAAAACTTAATTAGGTTTCTCACCAGATTCAACAAAATTAAGTTGTCACTGTGATCGGTGCCATGTTGTTTGGTCACAATACTCCTTGCGTCGAAAGTTTAACCCTTTTGTGACAGAACAGATTCTCCCGAACTGAGATCAGTCGGTTTAAATGAAATGAAATTATGCGTTGCACACATGTGGACGCGGGGTCACACAAGTTTAATAGTATGAAGCTAATGGAGGTGTCCTAGCAGAACAGCAATATGTGTATTTTATGACATTACATGTTTCACCAATGTTAGACAGCAATAAAGTGGCCAGTATATCTATTGTTTTATCATTTAAAACCTAAATGGTGAAATGTATTGCTTGGCCAGTGTACTTATGCTTACTTTCTTTAAAATTAATTCCACACTGTGTGTGTGTGTGTGTGTGTGTGTGTATGTGTGTGTGTTTGTGTGTAATTAATCTGTCAGGACTCAGGCCAGGGTTGATGGGGCCATTGACAGCCTCTCAGCAGGCCTGCTGTGAGCCCCGTTAGTCTCTCTACTCCTCTTTCTTTCTCCTATTCCCCTCCAGCACAGTTCCTCCCTCTCCCTTTACTCCTGTCTGCATCTGTGCACATTTGCTATGGATTAGCCATGGACATTACATTACTACCAGATCTCCACATATTCCGTCATGCTGTTTTTCTCTTATTATTATAGAATAATTAAATTATTTATTTGCATGGAAATTAAATCTGTACTTTCGACAGAGGCGCTGTGGTGTTTATGCTCTTTAGCTACTGCTTTTAAACAGCATTACGTCTTTCAAATTTTACGTTTAACTTTGGAGCAACTACAGCGGAGAGAGACAGACAGTATAAAAATTTGTGAATGAGTCAAGACAATAACCTGTTTCTGTGATTTCTCGAGCATTATACTTCAGGTGAGGCGTCACTGTCCAGAAGAGAGTGATGTCACTGCATTAACAACTAGTTGTTCAGGTTTTGAACACGCTTCACGGATTTTATGATTATTCGGTTGTCACTACCTGAATTTTTAGGGTGTGAGTTTGGTCCAAGAATGGTTCACCCAAAAATGAAAAGTCTCTTATGATTTACTCACCCTCATGCCATCCCAAATGTGTATGACTTTCTTTCTTCTGCTGAACACAAACAAAATTTTTTAGAAGAATATTTTAGCTCTGTGGGTGCAATGCAAGTGAATGGGTACCAAATTTTTAAACTCCAAAAGGACAAAAAGGCAGCATAAAAGTAACCATATGAATCCAGTGATTGAGTCCATATCTTCGTGATAGGTGTGGGTGAGAAACAGATCGATATTTAAGTCCTTCTTTACTATCAATCTCTACTTTCACATTCTTCTTATTTTGTTTTTTGGTGATTCGTGTTGTTCATGCATATTGCCACCTACTGCGCAGAATGGAGAATATGTGGTAAAAAAGGACTTAAATATTTATCTGTTTTTCACCCACACCCACTATATCACTTCTGAAGATATATATTTAATCACGGGAGTCTAATGGATTACTTTTATGCTGCCTTTATGTGCATTTTTGTACCTATTCACATGCATTGTGAGGACCTACAGAGCTGAAATTTTCTTCTAAAAAAATTCAGAAACATCTGTGATGGCATGAGGGCGAGTAAATGATGAGAGAATTGTAATTTTTGGGTGAACTTTCCCTTTAGGCTATCAAAATATGTGTAACACATTGCATATATGTTCCCATTGTAAAGGGTTTATAAAGGGGTTCATTAATGACTAATAAGTCATTTAAAAATGAATTATAAATAATTGATTGCAGTTATAACAAGTTGAATAAAAAGAGTGACTAATGCTAAATGCAAAATGCAAAAAAAATAAATTTACGCTGAATACCTGAATACCAACTTCAAAGTGTATTATGAAATCTATCGAATAATAGAGAACATATTTATCAGACTGATAAATGAGCACAGGGATAAAGTGATATTTTAAATCAGCATATCTAAAATGACAATGCAATGGGGAGTCTGTGAAGGCAGTTTGACTAAAGTATAAACTTTATGAATTAAATGATAAATGAAAAAAAATTAAGAGCAAATACATAATTATCAAGATATACAGTGTATCTTATCGAATATCGAATAGGCTGAAAATAATAATAATATAAAGAAGAAATAATTTCATGAATTATACAAGGCATATTTGTTATATGGAAACACATTTCCAGTTTTAGCACAGCCTGGATCCAGTTATATCCAAATACAGATACAGATCATTTTGCCATTGCAATAGATACAGATACAGATAACGGCTTCACTGCACACTCCAAACAATTATAGTAAGATTAAAAGAAAATATAATGTCATTTTGCTACAGTCCACTTTGTCTTTATATATATATATATATATATATATATATATATATACTGTCATGCCTTGATTCACTTGTGTTGTCACTTTTTCTTTCATATTGATCCCAAGAGAATGGTGCTACTCCGAGTAGTGTCCCAACTTACTTAGTCCTAGTTACCTAAAATCCTCTGTGAACACACTTTTCAAGTCTTCATCTTAATTCACAGGCAGCATATATCATATAATAAAGCCTGATGATCATTACACCATACTGAACTTTATGATAATAGGTTTCTAATGTTGGAAACTCCTTAATAAATGTCAGAGGTTACTTATATTGAATAAATGTTATTAAGTATTGATAACATGCCAGGTAAATGGCTCACTATTTGGCAGGTATTGCATGAAAGTCACCCTTCTTGTATGTGGTTATAAATGCATATAAATGATTTATAATGCATTTGTAAATGAAATATTAGTCATTAATGAACCCTTATATAAACCCTTAAAGGTGCAGTATGTAAGATTCAGAAACCCTTGTTATTAGTGACACCTGTGGCCGTTAAGTGAACTGCACCTGTTGCTCATGCTCGCGCTTGTACAAAGTACAAAGTGACTGAACGTGATTCACTGGCATCATGCTGACAGATGAGGTAGCATAATTCAAATTAAACTGTTTTGATTGTTTTACTACAAACTTTGAGACTACACTAAAACTACTTATCAGCTAACATAGCATACTGATACACACATACAGCTACATACTACTGAAATATACCCGACAGTTTACAGTTGCACTGCACTGTTGTGTTGCACTATTGTATGTTTTGTATGTCATATGTTGTACTACGATCAAGAAACCAGCGTATTTGCTTAAAGTTATCCTGTATACCTGACTTTTAGTATAAAGAGAAGATCATTGAAATTATTTGAAAGTTACGAAGCAATTTAGCTTGCATTTCGTCAGCGTTAGCAAGCAAGATCAAGTTAGCTAAAATTACACATATCAATCCTTATGGCACTATATTTGACATGCTTTGCAATTATGAAAGCTTACCTTTTCAATAAGAAGAACGGCAATTCAAGGTCGGTTATGATCCCCAAAACTGAACGAAGGTCCTTCCAGTAATCAAATGACCTGCCAATGTTCATTTTGGCTCACTCTGAGTTTGTGTAGGAGTCTGTTGCGCTGGGAGCTGGACGTTTGCTGGATTCCATCTCTAAGTTAACGTTACCTAGTGTTGCAGTTTGTTGTTGCTGTTGAATTGTGGAAGAGAAGCTAGAACTGTCTGAGGCAAAGCTCTTGGAAGTGCGCATAAAGTCACATCCTTTGGAATTTTCCGGGAAAGCGACCCGCTCCCTTCAAATGAAAATCAGTCTACAGGCTTTAATAGGCAACCTAGAGAGTCCAGGAAGGGCTAATTTTTTAAGTTGCATAACAAGCCGGTCACACATTGGCAATAAAAAGGCAAATATTACATGCACATTGTTACATATTGCACCTTTAACAAAGGGAACATTAATGTTAAGTGTTACTAGAATCGGAGTGACTTAGCTACACTATGTACATGGCCAAAGTCTTTTGGTTTTCCTTTCTACGCTGTATGTTTACCTCATTTTGTGCAAGCTCTCTACTCAAAACTCACATCAAGATTTTCTGTTTGACGTTCAGTAAGTGCTGGCATCTTTCATTTTCTCTCTCCCCTCACCCCAAATTTTGAAACAGATGTTGTTTATCAGATCCTATCATTACTGGCTAATTAAGCAGACATCTCTTCCTTCTCTTTTCCAGTCTGCCACTTTGTTATTCATGCAGATAGCCCAGTCTTTGTTTCCCCTTAGTGATGAATGCCTAAGTAGACACTTTATTTTTGGTGTTCTGCATGGGTTAAATAAATCTGTACTAACATAGACATCCAGTGCTACTGTACAGTCCGGAGATTACTGAGCGTTATAACAAATGTGAAAACATATTAACGTATAACAGTTATTGTTTGTATACACTACCATTTTACCATGCTTCAAATTTTAAATTATTCTAAAACAGTGTTGAAATTGGCTATGTTCAAAAAGCTAATGAGCCACTGTCTACTTACTGTCTACTGCATACATAGGCAGCTGACTTCTAAGGCAGCATCCTAACAGAAATGGAACTGACAAGTGATTGTTTACATAGGCAGCAAGTCATACAAATAATGCTTATCACGTGAAGTGCACAGGAAACTCAACTCAAAATTGATTCCAATAGTTTGGATGTCCTTCACTAGAGTTTGGCATCAGCATGACAGTCTAATAAGCATAAAAACACACAGCACACACATATAATGGGTAAATTAGTCCATCTTAATTAGAATTTTTGCTAACAATTTACATTATTGTCCCCTTTGTTAAGAGATTAAATATATTATATATTAATTAGTGACTAATAATACATTTATAAATGTATTATGAATCATTGATGTATGGTTATAACAATACAAATAAAAATAAAAATTGACCTGCCAAATATTGGCATTTACCTCATTAATTATAAATGCTCAACACCTATTCAGAATTAGTAACCTATGAAAATGTATCTTAATGTAAAGTGGATGCTTGTGGAGCATTTATTATAGCGTGACAACACGAGTGATTCAAGACATTAAAACATTACAGTAATTAATATAAACACAAAGCAGACTGTAGCAAAATGACACAATCCCTCCTTTTATTCTTACTATAATAGTCAATTTAGCTACATTATGATTTTTTTTTTTTTATTAATGTAATTATGAATAAGTGTATTAATGAGTCATTTATTACATGTA
The DNA here is from genome assembly GCA_032164185.1 of Moxostoma hubbsi. Classification (NCBI taxonomy): domain Eukaryota; kingdom Metazoa; phylum Chordata; class Actinopteri; order Cypriniformes; family Catostomidae; genus Moxostoma; species Moxostoma hubbsi. Next base: position 20,249,403 of record JAVLUX010000044.1, on the reverse strand, counting down.
AGTTATAATACTCACTATTTGGCAAGGATGAAAGTTACCCTTTTATACATGTTGCTATAACTGCATATAAATGATTTATAATGCATTTGTAAATAGCATATTAGCCATTAATGACCCCATTATACAAAGGGAACATAAATGTAAAGTGTTTCAGAATTCGTTTTTATCAATGCATTTTGGTATTCTTGCTTCCTAGGACATTTTGGATGGATTGTTTCACTTGGTGCAATACATGGATTACCATCCTTGTAAAGGATAAATGCAAAAGAAATTTTCTTAAGAGGCTGCCTTAAAACACTACCGATGTAGGTAGCTCATTGAGTTTTAGTACAGAGCCAATGTAATCGCAATACTGTGCTTTAAATTCCTGTCCTTTTTTTAATCTAAGAGTATACTGAAATGTATAGCATACCAATCGCCATTGAATGTACTGTAGTTTAAGAAGTGCATTATTATTAAACTCTTAGTAAAAAAGAAAATTGGTAATTTTGTTTTTTTGATTTTAGGAAAGAGACTGGAAAAAGCTGTTGCTTGCTTTTATTTTTCTTAGTTGTGGAGGCAAGTGTGAAAGGTCTTGGCGTGGTATGTGGTGATAGAGGTATTTCTTTTTGGAGTCTCCGTGTGTCCCTGTTAGAGGGGTCAGAGGTTGGGAACGTGCCCTGTTAACCCCACAACCAGTCTGGCCCCAAGTCTGCCAAGGGATTCTGAGAGCCTGGGTATTTATGACCCGTCCCAACTAACCTCTGCTACCCAACACCCCTCAGAGGCTACCCCCACAATCCTCACCTACAACACTGTCTGCCTAGAGTAAACAAGAAAGTTATCGCCCCATCAATATATTCTGACTACTGTCTACCATATAGATAGAGCAAGGTATTTAGGTAAAGCTGAATTTACAGTGGGGTTCAAAAGTCGGAGACCATGTTGAAAATCTGGGATTCCAAATCTATGTTTGACCCAGAAGTTAAGAGAAAGTTTTCAAGAAATGTTATTATGTAAAGTGAATTAGAATTATTATTCTGCACCATTTCGAGGTCACTAATTTTGTTTTACTGAAACTATGCCAGTTTGAGTGTATATTGCAATTAAAGCAAAAGAGGCACACACCAATGAAAACAGAAACATTTTCACGACCCATTGCATCATCCATTTTAATACATTTACATTTAGTTATTTAGCAGACGCTTTTATCCAAAGCGACTTACACATGAGGAATATAGCAAGCAATTTGTCATACAAAGTTGAACAACATCTGCAGTGTTGTACTGCCAGGTTGTTAAGGTGGCTGGAGTAGTACAGGCGTCTCTAATAAACAAATGGCTGCATTTTTCATTGTTAAATTTAGAATGTTGTCTTTAGTGAATCTCTGTGTACACGAGTGGCTGTGCTCTCACTCGTAGCATACAGTCATTTATGTGTTGCCGTGAAGCTTTTCAGCATGCCAGTGTTTCGATGCTGCACATCTGGTTTCCTAATTTTCTTTCCCCCACTCTTTCCATGTCATGACACTGTTTTGTTTTTCTAAAACGGGATGGGGGAGTGTGGAGGGGCTGATGGACAAGGGGAAATACTGATGAATGATGTCCTGAATCTAAAATATCAACAGCCTCTTTCTCTTTCTCAACCTTTGTTCTTAGATTTGGTCAACATTCTCACACATACTTCGTCCACTTCTGAAGTATGGCAATATGCCAACTTATTGGCAGCAATATTCTTTAAAATAATTCACATCTTACAAAGACATTTTCAAGGTTTAAATGGAATTCGGTGTTACGCAAAAATTTCGGAAACATGGGCATAACTGTTGTTTTAGCTTTCAGAAAATGTGGAAACATTGATTTTAAAATTGACATCCTGTTGTAGACTTTCCAGTGAAATCAGTCTGCCAGCATATATAGGAAACTGTGCTTCCATTAAGCTGCCTGTTTGGTTGGCTATGCATTTCTGGTGTTGCTCCCATTCATGCATACAGAAAAAATATCTGCGCAGATGGTAAAATCAAAAATGTGTGAAAGAAAACCTTGAAATACAAAATGTGTAAATTTTTTAATATGGAGAGGAAGCTGTGAAAAATCTTGGAAAACCAAGAGGCGTCTGTTGATATGTGCATTAGAACTTGCAGAGAAAAATGAGGCCTAATATAGCGTAAATGCCACTGTCTATTACAGGCTGATCTCATGAAATGTACGTGAAAATGGCAACATAATTGCAAACCAAAATTAAGTGTTTTATTACATGTTTGACTGCAGTTTCCCAGTGAAGTGTCCAGCAGGGGGCGCAAAAGTGAGTGAAATGACATTATAATCAGACAAGGTTTATTAAGGTGAATATTAGATGGATGTTTTAATCAGTAAAGCCCAAAATATACTTCGGGCAGGGCAGGGCATGCAACACAAATCTAATTATCAGTGCTCGAGCACTGAACACGCGCAACCTTTTAATAATTATGCGTCTTTGAATGTCCAGAATGCACATGTGCCTAGAGTTATTTGCACTAATTAGTGAGTCCACAAGGTGGCAACACTCCCAATTGAGCTGTTGCTGTCACAAAGAAGTGCTAGAAGAAAATGTAATCACCGCTAAACATTAGGAGATTAAGGTAAAAACAACAAAAGTGGAGGTGCAAGTCAAGAGCACGTGTGAGGAGGCCTGGAGACACCTGCTTTTGTGTAACTTGAGTCTTAAGGAATATAAAAACATATCTATGGGTCTAAACTCCTTAAGAGATATAGTCCAGTGACTCATAGTATTCGTAGCACGCATGCGGCAACTGCTTGTGTATGCACGCATAGTTATATGGAGTATACTTTGACAGGCTCGCAATCGACTGTACGCAGATGTCGAGCATTATTGTAATTCCTACTTTCCGCCAAAGCATTCAGTTCAGTCAAACAAGTCTGTAGGCTACAAAAATATTTCTCCTGTTGTCAAGCCTTTGTTGCTTTGCGATGCAAATATGGTTGTTTTTAAAGCAAGGAGCTTATGTGGTCCCATTCAAAAAGGTTTTGTGTGTGAGTGTGTGTTTTATTTTTTGGGTTAAGCATGTTGTCAACTTCAGAAGGCAGCCCCTTGCTGAGCGGCTTGTGTTTAGTGTTGAGAAGCGGAGCAGATGCGCACAAAGCTTGGAGGCCTGACCAGAGACGCCCCACTGAGGCAGTGTGGAAACTGACCCATGCTTTAAGATGAGGGTCTACCTTCTATTTGTGTTTTCAAATCAGTGATCCTGAATCTAGGAATCAAGTGTTGTGTTGCCTGAATGATTTGTCTGGTGATATCTGCAGACTACAGGCAACTCATCCACATAGATTGTGAATTTGTTCAAGTAAAACTAAGAAACAAGCTCTTATAATATTTGGATTTGGACTTCATGAGGATTTGATTTAGTAATTAAACATTGTAGCATTAAAGGTGCACTCAGTAACTTTTGTCTTTGTATCATCTTGGACTTACACTGACACCTAGCGGTTTGGATGCAGCATCATTTAAAATCAATAGTTTTCAGTTTCAGATGCAATTTGTAGAAATGTAATATTCAGTCAGCCATTATTACTTTAATCAATGAGAGAAAGTGTCAAATAACAGGATGGTTACTGAGATTAAGCGAGAAGTATTCAGCTGGTCATGTGATTCTAACATGGCAGCCCCCATGTGCGGACCTTTTCCATGTAGAATAAAACAGCTTTTATAAGGTTGTCTTCATTTTAATGTGAGTAGTCATGATTTCCTACATATATTGCAAAATTACAATTCATGTTTTTAGGAGTTAGGAGAAAAAAAATACTGAGTACACCTTTAAATTCTGCATAAAAGGGGCTGTTTTTAACTAAGTTCAACAAGTAATGGACAAATTGAAAAATGTAAAATTGTGCAGTGACCTAAACAACATGATCACACAGGAAGTTGGCATATTGTTTCCGAATATTCCAGTACCCTGACTTTGGCCCTAATATGCCAAGTTACTGACAAGGGGCATCTCCCATCAGAAATTTTTGCCTTGGTTCTAGTCTGTTTACCTTCTTCTGTAACGTAACCTAAAGCACACTGGGACAACTGCGTTGTAGCACAGGGTTCTCATCCAGTGTTGCAATTGTGAATTGTGAATGAGTGTGATTCGGAGGTTCAAGTTTTCCCTCTAGCATTACGTTTTTATTACACTAACCGTTAGGTTTAGGGTTGGGAATGGGTTTGGGGGTAGAGTTGATAAAATTACATTCCTCATCACTGTAATACATCAGCTAAAAACAACTTGCTTAACATTTTTTTTTGCACCCCTCTGTGGTCATTTCATCAGGAAACTGGAGCTCACATGTGCCATACGTTCAAAAACACTTCCCTCATTGGCCAAAGGGGGGGCAGTGCTTCGAATTTTGGTAGCACAGACTAGTCTCAGCCTCAGACAGCACGCCCACGGACCGCCCACAGTCCGGGCTGGCTATGTGAGACTAGACAAAGACTTTAGCTCAAGAAAAGTCAACCTAAACAATGTAAGTTTATAAGTGAGATTCTTCAAAGTAGGTACTTTTTGCCTAGATTACTGCACTGAACACACTGGGCATTCTCTCAACCAACTTCGTAAGGTGAATGCTACAGCGCTACTCTTTGGAATGTATTGTAGCAATAGGGACTGGAAAAGCTACACTATTGTGGAAATAGCTTAGCTACAGTCATGCTACTCAGAAATTAAGTTAGAAGCATCACAAATTTAGTTAGTTACTCCCCAACCTGTACAGTACATGCTGTATGCACAGTTCATCTCAGTGGAGCAGAAACCAAATACAACTATGAACCAAATGGACCCAATTATTTCCAAGACTTCAATCTTTTGAAAGAACAAAGCATCAATTAAAGAATTATTGTTTTTGAATGAGTACATCACAAAAATCATCTGATCTACATGCTTTTTAGACCAAATATTCATTAGCAGCACATTTCACAGACCTGCCTCCACTGAGCGTAAAACAATGTAAAAACGCATTGTTGTTATTAAACTTTTGCTCATTACACAACAGAGAGGGAGAGTTGTTGTGTTGAAGAAGCAAGGAGTCCTAATTAATTATGCAAAATAAGTCTAATTATGATGCTGTGAATGGATGCATGGCAGAAGGTGTGAGGCAGTGAGGCTTAGAGATTTGCATGCTAAGTGGGTGAGGGAGTGACTAATGCATGTTAATGTGTGCTTGGCCAATGTGCTTTAATTTGCCTGCTTGCAGCTGTGTGTTACAATTTGAAAAAGGGGAGAAAAGTTGTTCATATACCTGAGGTGAAAAGAGTGACACAGTGACATGGGCGTGAAACAGCACACAGAACTTGTGCTGGATGCTACTTAAACTCTCTCCCTAAAATTCGGTATAAGGGGCCAAAGCAGGAAAATTCCTGAGGTCCTTTTGCTTTTAATATATTTTTTTCTCAAGACAGCCTTTGGGACCATATTTGCTGAACTGATTTGTACAAAATTTAGCATGAATGCTTGTTCGATTTCAAATATTGTGGATGGTTAGTCAATCACAGAATTATTAGAAAATGGCTGTTTCTGTGTTGCTTATTTATGTTGCTAAATATATAAATTTTGGGTTGGATTAGTGCTGTGGTTGCTATCAGTGATGAAAAATGCATTACGCAACATTAATACTCCCTTTGTTTCCCTTTGGGTTTATAAAGGGCTTCATTAATGACCAATATTGAATGTACAGATCCTTAATAAATCATTAAAATGCATTTCTAACAATATGAATAAATGGGAAACTTTCATGTAATACTTGCTAAATAGTGAGCCACTATATTGAATGTTATAAATGATTAATAGCACTTCTTCGACATTACAAATGTATGCAAATGTGGGCACATATGAAGAATTTATTAAAGTGACAGTTCACCCAAAAATGAAAATGTTCTCATCATTTACTCACCCTCATGCCATCCCAGATGTGTGTGGCTTGCTTTCTTCTGCTGAACCCAAACAACATTTTTAGTAGAATATCTCAGCTATGTAAGTCCATACAATGCACGTGGATGGTGGCCAGACATTTCAAGCTCCAAAAATCACATAAAGGAAACATAAATGTAATCCGCATGACTCCAGTGGTTAAATAGAGGTCTTCAGAATACGATAGGTGTGGGTGATAAACAGAACAATATTTAAGTCCTTTTTTACACTAAATCTCCGCTTTCACTTTCAGATGTCTTTTTCACGGGAAAACGTTGATACATTGCAATCAGTAAACATATGAGTAATGTTCGGTTCAGTAAAGCATGACAACAAATATAAGCTTTAACAACCCTACCTGAAAACACATCCAAGCAGTATAACAAGAAATCTACTTTGACAAACAGTTAACAGATATACATCCATTCAGTCTGCTTTTCTGATGCTGCTGTCCTGAACTGTGTGACTGACTGTACAGCGTAGTTTCCCCATCCGGAACACACGAAAGCCGGTACTTTTTTCTTTGTTTACGGACATGACTTAAGCCTGAAATTTCTAGTCCAAATCCGACCCGTAAGCTTAAAATACAAATAATTATTTGTAGGCTTACAGTAGTGAATCGAGGGAAGGCAAGGACATGGTTTTGATCACTGATTTGTATGTACTCACTTAATAAAGGCATTTTGTTCATTTAAAATAAAAAAGCTTCCGTAGCACAGCTTTCCCAAAAGGGAACATAAATGTAAAGTGTTACCGAAAACAATGTGACTTTTTAGAGCAGAGGTCTTGACCCCTAATGGTAAATCATTATGACTCTACCATCAACAACAACAACAATATTGATTGTCTTTATTTTTAAAAGCTCAAACCCAGAGGTAGAGCATGTTATAAAAATATGTAAATAAATAAATAACGGCAGTCATTTTGTTTAACATATATGTGTGTAAAACAATTTTAGGCAGTTGTGAAATATGTTGTATAGTTAGACTGTTTTATTTTCTTCCTAATGACACAGTAAAGCTGAAGATTTAAATAACCATCTTAAGACAAATGTTTTTAAGAAATATCTCATTTGCATAAGACTTTTGCACAATACTGTATATACTGTATACACAGTTCTGTGCAAAAGTCTGTGGCACATAAGATGTTTCACAAAAGCATTTGTCTTAAGATGGTTATTTAAATCTTCAGCTTTACTGTGTCAATAGGAAATATAAACGTTAGACTCCCAAACATTACTTTTGCAAATAGAATAGAAGAACAGGGAGCCATGCAACAGATGTCATGACCCCCACAAATCCCCCCACTGAACATCGTGTCAGTCTGAGATTACATAAAGAGACAGAAGCAATTGAGACTGTGGCGAATTCTTCAAGAAGCTTGGAACATCCTATCTGCCAACAACCAAGAAAAACTGTGTCCTGGTGTATCTAGGAGAATTGGTGCTGTTTTGATGGCAAAGTTGGTCACCAAATATTAATTTATGTTTTTTATGTTTACTGGAATTTGTGTGATGTTAAATGATGAATGAAAACTATTTATGGCATTATTTTTGAAGACATCCTCACTGTGTGTCAGGGTTGTATGTGTTGTTCATGTCTTTTACTTTGATACATTTGTTCCATGCCGTGTTTTTTTCCTATTTCCTTGTCATGTGATCTTGTCATGTGTTTCCCATGTTCTTGTGTCTTGTCCCCATTAGTTCATTGTTTCATTTGGTTGTTAGCAGTCTCATTATCTTGTTTAGAGTCCTAAGTGTTCATTGGTTTTCTTTGTTATGTGTTCTCCCTAGTCCAAGTGTTGCCATTGTCCAGTGTCGAGTATTTTTGGTGTAATGTTGGTTCTATAGTCAAGTCATGTTTCCGTTTTGTTTCATAGTCAAGCCAAGTCAATTCAAGTCAAGTCAAGTCAAGTTTAGTTAAGTCAAGTTCATGTTTATGTTTGTTCTCATGTTTGGATACATGTTTGGGATATTCATCATGTAAATAAACTGCACTTGGGATCATCTCACTTCATTCTCGTCGCCTCTGTGTCTACCTTGTTGCCAGCCAACATTACACCAAGTGCCTAAAACTTTTGCACAGTACTGTAAATATGTATTTGATCAAACAGGACGTACAGAATATCAGCAATTTTAATGAAATCAGGGTTTTTACTGTAGTAAAGTCTACAGTAGATTTGAATCATGGCTGCAACCATCATTGACAATGAGGGGGAGACATTGATTTGAAAACACTTAAAATGTTACAAGCTACATTTATAACTGTTTTTAATGTCATTTTCTCACTCCTGGAATGTTTGTCACTGCTCTCTTACATTGGGAATTTTGGGATTGCGTCAAAGCTGTGTTACCATAGTAGCAGGCCATTATTGCGGTACATTTCACTTTTGGGATTTAAAGTCTCCCCCTCTTCATCTACTTTTCCAGATAATGATGTGTCTTTAAACATGTCCATGTTTGAAAGCACACAAACACACGTGAATCTGCATGTGCTTGATCATTGTAGATCATTTGAAAAATATGAAAGGAACACATATGCCTGTCTCACATTGTAACAGACTGCTTGATCTGCTTGTCCTTTGGGAGTTTCAAGCACTGCATTGTGGGACACAAGTGTCTTCTGGTCCCCTGAGCTTTCCCGGTGATTTTTAATGTATTATTTCATGCATATTTCAACAGCTTTCTGCTTTCTTGCTTGAAATTTCTCCTTAAATAAACTGTATGAAACCTGTATGTAGTTTACAGTTCGGTTGTCTTTTATATTTCCCACAGATTTTTTTTGAAGTTCTTCCTAAAGTGCAATCAAAATTGTCTGAAGACAGCAGGGAACCCGCGCGACATGAGGAGATTTCAGGTATGGATTAATACATACTTGAAAATCAGTGTTGGGGAAGCTATCTTCAGACTGCGTCCATTACTACAAGCTACTCATATTTAAAGTTCACATTTCTGTAAGGGTTAAACAAATAGGATGACAACATTAAATTGAACATAGATTTATACATTAATAAAATGAGAAAGCTCCCTGTTTTATATAACTGAAGTGAAATATAGTGATAAACAGCAGCAATAAATGAAACATTTTAAGCCTGTGCATTGCTCAAGCGAATCAGTGAATCATTTATGTGCACTAGTTCACTAACATGAAACGTCCAAAAGAACCAACTCAGTAAAAAGCTTTCATATTAACCGGTTCATTTACACCGATTCACTTAAATCGTTTGCTTTCCCATCACAACATGAGAGACGGGATGGATGAGGTGAGTGTGTTTCTCAATACAATGTGACAAATGTAGCATTTTGTGATGCTGCAGTGCAACTTGTTGGAAAAAGTAGCTTGTTACTTAAAATAACTTTGCTATTGTCACGTTATATAGTGACAAATGTAGTTCATTTAGTAGAGTCACTACTTTTATTTAACTATTCCCCAACACTAACGAAAAAAGGATTGAAATAATGTTTGTTATACCCATTTCTTTTCTCTACAATGCAACAAATGTTATTCTCAATCAGTGTCTTTGTCAAAAATATCTGAACATCCTTAAAATGAGAAACATTTACACGTGCAGTACAGTATCAAGAATTTATCTAGAAAATTTTGTTGTTTTTGTGTAAAACAATACAAAATGACTGATTATTTTTGCATAAACTGACAGTGTTATCTTGTGTTAAGAGAGAAATTGAGAATAGTATCTGAGACTAGACAGTGAAAAGACTGGTCAGAGAGAAAGCAGTGGAGTGGGAAAAACAGGGAGCATCAGGAAATCAGTTGAGGTGCTTCAGGAAGTTGTCAAGATTTGACTGATGGGCTCCAGATGGGAGGGGTCAGGCCCTGTGACCCAGGAAGTGCTCACTGGGGACCCTCCTGCTGCACTTCCTGCCACTTGTCTTTCACTAGTGGAGCCTACGTCTGACATTTCGTCCCTCACTCTTCTTTTCCTTGCTATTCTTTGTTGGTTTTTCTGAGTTTGTTTTTCATTTTTTTGTAGGTCTTATTGCACTAAATGTATGTGGTGCTCTGACAATGCCGAGAAATTATAATTGTTTACTCTAGAATCTGTTGTTTACTCTAGAATATGTTGTGCTTTCCCACTTTGCCACATTTTTGTAGCATCTTTCTTATTGTCGTTTTGTCTTTTCTTGAGCGTTTAACTCTTTAAGTCTTCAACTCTGCAGTCTTTAATACATAATACTTCTTTATTAATTTAACACACAACAATAGGAGCACATGAGATTCACTCCGTATTTTGAATTAGTTTTTTAAGTACAGAGAAATAAGATAGAGAAGGGAAGATCGAGGTGGAAAATGGGAAAGAGAGAGAGAGAGAGAGAGAGAGAGAGAGAGAGAGAGAGAGAGAGAGAGAGAGAGAGAGAGAGAGAGAGAGAGAGAGAGCTACTATAGGAATATGACAGCATTGGGAGAAGAATTCACAAGAAAATGGAAAAGAAAAAACTAGGGTGCTAGAACAATGAGAAAAAAATTGAATCTGAATTCTGAATTGAATTTTGTTCATTTGAATTCTAGACAGTGACATTTTTTTTCTACCCAATTTGGAATGCCCAATTCCCAATGCGCTCAAAGTCCTCATGGTGGCACAGTGACTCGCCAAATCTCAGTTGCCTCTGCGTCTGAGACCGTCAATCCCCGCATCTTATCACATGGCTTGTTGAGCATGTTACTGCTGAGATATAGCGTGTGTGGAGGCTCTGCGTTATCCATGCACAACTCTCCACGTGTCCCACCTTTAGTGGTGTACACCCTGGATTTGAACTCGAAACTGGAAACTTGAACTTTGGTCTAGTTTTTTTTATGAACTTAATTTGAGGGAACTGAATTTGGAATTCTGAATTTCTTCTTAATCTGAAAAATTTATTATCTTAATATTTATAGCTAGTTTCGCATTAAAAATATATATATATTTTTGAAAACGGCTGTTTAAAAATACAAATGTTTAAAATATGCCACAAAACCTTCCATTTTGTTTAGAAGATTTTTGAATGCAGATTTTTCTTTAATGCGGTTAACTCATTTAACAATTTAACATCATATTCTGACATTTTATTCAGCTCTATGTGAGTTTTAAACATTGGTTGGAGTATGTCGGAACCTTTGTGATGTGTCCGGGGATTATTACACTGATGGTCAAGCTACAAACAAGCACACAGCGATTCTGTGTCAGTGATCAAGTGATGGGGAAAGGACCTCTAAATGCTTTTTGTGGTACAAAACAAAACCAAATACATTCCAGCCTCTGTAGGGTGCAATGTAATTACCACAGAAGCATGTCAAGTCTTAACTTTCAACAAAATGGCAATTCTGATATAGCATCATTACGTAGGAAGTGCCAGCGCTAAAAGCAGAACAACAGATCTGCAGCAATTGTCAAGCTGAAAACATTCAAAGCTGAAAAAAGCTCAAATAAAACTGTTCAAAATGGTGCTTGACAGTGGTGTTGATGCCCTGATGTGAATCATAAAAGCGTCTTCACAGTTTGCTATAGTAAAGCTGATTCATGTTGTTATATTGTGGAGGATAAGAGTCTAAGAGATTTAAATCACATTGCAATGAATATGCAACCCATGTGGACTAGTTATTTCAATTAGTTTTCCTATTCAGACTTTGGGAAACATTTATGTTACTTGAATTGATGCTATTTTAGTTAGTTTGTATCCTTATACTGCAGAAGACTTTGACTTTGAAAATGTTAATAAAGCATTATTGTTACATATTGTTTTGTCAAAGAGGGATTCAATTAAGTATATATAGTCAAATTTCAGCACTTTCAAAATCTGTGATTAATCACAATTAACTATGAAATATTAACAATTAATCGCAATTAAAAATGCTATTCAACTGACAGCAATAGTTTTGTTACATGTCACGTGTCTAGTTTTCAAAGGAACATAATTCATATTCTAATACTTTTGTGATATGTCTAGTTCCATAATTAAGAAGGGGAATATACAAATAAAAAATAATAATAAAAAAAATAGGCAAAGAGAGATTAATTGCAATACATTGGGGGATTGTAAAATCACGATTTTCTCCACTGCCCTTTGGCTTTTAATTTGTGTAATGCTCTTAAAGGCAAATAATTCAACAATACCAATAACACTATGGGTTTTATCTCAACAGAAATCAGTTTCTCAAGATGACATTGCAAGTTCTGTATATAATTTATCATCTTAGAAGAAAATAAATCAGATCATTAATCATTATCACTGTTTTTTGGTTGACAATTTAAGCATAATCTTCTAAATGCTTCTTTCATTTTGTGGATCACATGAATGTACTCCCTCAAACTTTTTTTGTAATCAGCATGTCTTTCTCGCTCCTTATTCTAACAGGTGGTTTTGTCCACCACAGTAAGTGTGGACGGTCCCGTTTTAGCCATTTCCGATAATATGTTTGTACACAACAACTCCAAACATGGGCGTCGTGCTCGTAGAATGGATTCTGGCGAGACTGTGGAGACTAACATGGAATATGGTGAGATTTAGAAGAAATAACATTGAAATTGGCTTGTTTGCTATAATGAGTTTGATATATGGATAAGTTGTTGAATAAAAGCGTAAGAATAATATATGTCTTTAATGTTTCATTGTATAGTGGTGGTCATTAACCCGCAACCGTAAACATTCAAATTTAGCTTGTTTACTGTTGAAATATGGAGATCTATGTATACATGGTACTTTTGGAAAAATACTGTGAGATGTTTCTTAGACCTTAGATAACAATAACTTGGATCATTGACACTATGTTCATTTTCTTCCTCTCTTCTCTCAACACTTCAGCTACACCCTGTATCAAAGCCATCAGCCCTAGTGAAGGCTGGACTACAGGAGGAGCTATGGTCATTGTGATTGGAGAAAACTTCTTTGATGGTCTACAGGTGGTGTTCGGGAGCATGCTAGTGTGGAGTGAGGTAAATAGGAAAAGTATATATGAGCATACATGAAGTAAGAATGTGGATAAGCTCAATAATCAACTGAAGTTTTTCTACTATGTAATTGAAGCACTTGTTTTTCTGTCATTGTTCACACAGTTAATCACTCCTCATGCAATCCGTGTTCAGACTCCTCCCAGACACATTCCAGGGGTCGTGGAAGTCACATTATCTTATAAATCCAAGCAGTTCTGTAAAGGAGCTCCAGGACGCTTCATTTACACAGGTAAATACACACTTAGACAACCTTATAATCATATATTTAATGTGGAGAAACTATAACGAAGTCATTCATAGACTGACATCCGGACTTTCTGAGCATAAACACAGCGGCTCTGTCAAGCTTGCAAAACATTGCTTTGTTTGTTTGAGTGGGGCAACATGTCAACTTCTGACTCACTCAATGGTGTGAGTTTGTGGTATGACTATCTATTTAGGAAACCTGTTTGTAAACAATCATTATTTTTCAAAATCCATTTGTCGTCGCACGCAGGAATTACATACTTGACCGTTAAACCATTTTTGAACACAAGACATTGATATTGTCAATTAGAGAAATAGTGTTTATCGTATCATACAGTACATAAATACATTTCCTGATTCCTATGTAAAGTACATACAGTGGAATTTAAGCATGATAGCAATATTTGGATGGCTGTTTTAATGAAAATTCTCACTCATTATGATCTTTTTAGCACTGAATGAGCCAACTATTGACTATGGCTTCCAGAGACTTCAAAAGCTCATCCCCCGACACCCTGGTGACCCCGACAAGTTGGCGAAGGTTAGTACATTGAAATTTGTGCATTTGACTGACAGTTAATTCCACAGCAACTTGCAGTGATTTCAAGGTTTAGCCTACAGTACATTGAACCAACAACCTTGTTTTGCTAGCTTTATGCCCTACCAACACTAAAAATAGTCTTGTTGTTTCAACATAAATACAATTGTCCATGCTGCCATAAAAATGGAAAGATGGAAAGTTGACACATTTGACTTCAATGTACTGTATCTTGTTAAATAAACATTGTGTCTTTTTAAATAAACTTGATTTTCTTTGTTCAATCAACTTGATTTAAGTTTAGTTCAAACTGAAAACTGAAGTTCATCTCATTTTATCATTATTCTTGCTGCGCACCATAGCTGTAGTTTGGGTGTAAGATGCAACCTATGGATAAAAGCCTTTAATTGACTAGAGACAATTAACTGTTGCCTGTGTCCTAATCAGACTTAATATTGTCAAGCTCTTTAGACGCAAAGCAAGTATTCACATGAATAGATAAGTTCTGAATAGTCAATGCGTGATAAATAAATGAAAGTGACAACAACTATAACAACAACAGCATAAATAAAAGCAGCTAATGCTACATTTTAAAGGAGCCATAACATAATATTTTTTTATTATTTTATTTTTTTCCCTGAGGTCCACTTAGAATGTTAGTAAAGTTTTTTTTGCACCAAGCAGTCATAATTTAGTCATATATAATACTTTCCCACCCTATCTCTGACCCTCTGTCTGAAATGCTTTTTAAGCATTTTTAAGATTTTTTAAGCTGTCTGGCCCTTTAAGACTTCAATGTAAATGACCACTGTTGTGACTGGCTAACATCATGCAGCCCCTCCAATACAGACATATTTGAAACGCAATCCGAAGAAAATTAACACTCCGCAAGACCACTATATTTATAAAACTAAATTTCAGGGTTAACACATAACGTACACCCAACACATTTCATCTGAATGTATCAAACTGTTCACTCAAGCACAGCATAATCTATCAGTCGTGACATATAATGAAATATTCATGAATTAAATTGATTAATTACTTAATTGTAATCATTAAATTGATTACTGTCCCATCATATTGTGACTGTTTCACAAGCAATCAATGCTGAAATTTTCTGAATACACAAAATTAATACAACATACGGTGATGATGGGTGCTTTAACCAGCTTCAACAGGCCAAAGCAGAGGCACTGGTCTTCACATCTCACATTTACCTGGTTTGTTTACGCACATGACTGCATGTATTTCTCCCAGTCAGTGGCAGCAACAGAATGAGACTCGTTTTTAAAAGCACTTGTACCGCTCTTCAAACATGGCGCATATAGCCGGTGTTGGGAGGAAAGGCAACAATACTACCAAAGATGTTTACATGTTTACAAAAGAACAACCATTAAAAATAGCACAGATTGGTGCAAAAACTGTCCAGAAAACAGCACAACAGCAAGACAGCGCAGCTGAATGAAACACAATGGGGGTCTTCATTTTAGAGTTACAACTTTTAAAAGGGGCGTGAGATGTATGATAATGGTCAAAGCCTGTTTCTGCATCTAGCGCAAGTTTCTGTAGAAAATTATTTAAATTCACATTAAGGTGTCCTATGTAAGTCCACTTTGGCTGAATCTCCCATGACAGGCCCATCTCTCTGCTCTTCACCTGTGTGACTGACTGAGCACCAGTGGGCGGGGCCAAGGGTGCAATGACGGAAAAATAAGCGTTGCATATACAGATGTATTTTGGACCTTGTGATGTCACAAGTTCCATGTATAATAATAAGAAAAATAAATAAAATAAAATTTCGATTAAGGAGGAGGTTTTCAGTTCTGAAACTTACAATATGATTTTATAGTACAATGACCTCTTATACTATAATGTCAAAAGATCTAGGAAAATTTAATTCCTCATGTCATAACCCCTTTAATTTATGATAACAAAAAGCCAACATTTTATTTTTTACAGTGAATTATTAGTAAAAGCTGCTGTATGCACAGAACTGCTCTCTCATATACACTGAAACATAGACTCACAGATACTGCATCATTTTTGTATTGACTTCCATTGTGTTGAATTCTGTATTTTAGGAAATGTTACTTAAAAGAGCTGCAGATGTTGTCGAGTCACTCTATGGAAATACCCCCAGCAATCAGGTAATCACTAAAATGAAATACTTTTTGTTTTTATGATAAGTTAGATATGTAAACACAAATATCATATATATTTTAACAAATTATTTAAACAAGTATATTCACTGAACATGTACAATGGGGTCCAAAAGTTGGTGACCACTAAGTGAAAATGCTTTCATGTTGCATTTTTCTAATTTAATTAAAATATTGTCATTATAAATCAGATAATAAGCATAATTTAAATGAAATGCTGCATTAAATAATGTACATGAAATTCAGAATTTCTACATTTTTGGTATGCTCCCTTTTTTCTTTAATAACAGCATGCACTCGAACTAGCATGGACAAACAAGATGATCCATGTTATCCCAGCATGATCTGACAATGTTCTAGAGCATCTTGTGTGCATGACCTTTTGTAGAAAGACATTTTGTAATATGTTAATGTCAAGATTTATTTTATTGGGTTAATGACTATAAAATAGAGCTGAATTTAAAATTGTTCTCATTCATTTCAAATCATAACAAGTCTTTGTTTTAAATTTGACAAAATCTTATTATTTATTTATTTTTATTTCCAGGTGTAAATGTGATCACAGATTTTCAATGTGGTCTCAGACTTTTGGGCCTCACTTTTGTAAAGCATGGTTGAAAACTAAAGTAATCTGTCTGTATCCTGTGCATTTTACTAGCTAAAATGTTAGAAGATTAGTAATGCCACCAAATGTGTCTAGTTTTGTTGTTGTGCTTTGCATTGAATCAAAATGTGTTTAATTATTTATTTTGGGGTAGGACATTTTGTTGAAACGGGCTGCAGACATTGCTGAAGCTTTGTACAGCGTGCCGCGACCCCACAGCCAGCTGCAGGCCATGCCAAGTTCCCCTGTCCATGGCAGTGTCATGGGCCTCAGCTCCTATCCTACCCAGCTGGGCATCAGCATTGGGGAACCTGGGCAAAACAATAGCCAAGGTTAGAACCCTAAGATAATTTAGAACTGTTAGTCCCAGTCCCATTAAGGGAAGTATGTTTATGAAGAGTTCTTCCTGATCACCAATTATTATATTGAAAAAATAATACCAGTTACACTGCTGTTCAAAAGTTTGGGGTCACTTGACTGAAATGTTTCTCATGATCTTAATAACCTTTTGATTAAAATGGTATTTTTATTCAGTTTTGTAGACAAAAATGTAATTGTGCCTCCATATAAATTTATTTCATTACAAAACTAAAATTGTATTTAAAAAAATTAAATTTTTTAAACGGATGAACAAATAATAAAGAAAAGCAGCCAATAAGTTCCCAACATAGATGGGAACTCCTTCAATTCTCTTTAAAAAGCATCCCTGGGTGAAAATGCATTTCTGCAAATTCTAGGCAAAGTGTGGCCACTTTGAAGATGTTAAAATAATAGAACATAGTTTTGATTTATTTGGGATTTTTTTTAGTCACAACATAATTCCCATATTTCCATTTATGTTATTCCATAGTTTTGATGACTTTACACTTATTCTAAAATGGGGAAAAAAATTATAATAACGAATGAGTAAGTGACCCCAAACTTTTGAACGGCAGTGTATTTTCTTCCACAACAGTGAAGAAGACCTCATTGGTATTGTTTTTTTTTTGTAAATTGGCTGGATTATTAATAGCCTTGTAAATTACTCTCGCTTTTTACAAAGGTTACACTCGTAGCTCAAGCAGCTTGTCACCACGGGGCTACCCTTCAGCCTCAACTCCTCACCAGTCAGGTTATGGGTCTAATGGAGGCATGAGTTCAAGTTACGGGGCAGTACCCATGAGTAGTCTGGGTGTTCCAGGGTCACCAGGCTTTAACAGTGCCTCCCCAAACAGCTCTCCATATGGTAGTGAGTATCAGTTTTGATGTCTTCTACTTAACCCTTAAATGCATACCTTTGGTCTTAAGTGACACGGGACCTCATCCATTTTTGCCAGTTATGCCCCCACCTCTTTAGTATTCCTCAACCTTTCTCAAAAATGAGTACCATACTCATAAAATGCTTTGATATCATGTCGATTTTCTGCGCAATGATGGGGAATTATCAGTATCCCATATGCGTTTATAAATACTTATTATACACATAAATATTGCTATTTGACGAAAAAATGTGGAGGTAAACTATAGCAATTACAGCACATGGAAAGTATGCAACCTAGTCTCATAGAACAAATGTTACTATAACTAAATTTTTGCAAACTGAGTTTTACATGCTGCTTTCTAAATTTGTCTGCAGTACTGCAATTTTGCTGTAGAAACCCTTGTTTTTAATGACACCTGTGACCGTTATGTGTACTGCAGCCAGCTACCTGTTGCTCATGCTCACGGTCGTGCACACACTCCATATGGACGCATGTTAGCGAGCATCAGAAAAAACAATGACGTAACGTACAAAGAAACTGAACGTGATAAACCGGCATCATGCTGACAGATGAGGTAGCATAATTAAAATTATACAATTATGATTGTTTTACTATAAAGTTTAAGACTAAACTAAAACTACTTATCAGCTAACATAGCATACTGATACACACATACAGCTACATACTACTGAAATATACCCGACAGTTTACAGTTGCACTGCACTGTTATGTTGCACTATTGTATGTTTTGTATGTCATATGTTGTACTATGATCAATAAACCAGCGTATTTGCTTAAAGTTATCCTGTATACCTGACTTCTCTTTATAAGTATAAAGAGAAGATTGTTGAAATTATTTGAAAGTTACGAAGCAAGGTAGCTTGCATTTCGTCAGCGTTAGCGAGCAAGATCATGTTAGCTAAAATGACACAGATCAATCCTTATGGTACTATATCTCACATGCTTTGCAGATATGTAAGCTTACCTGTCCAATAAGTTTTGATCCACAAAACTGAACAAAGGTCCCTCCAGGAATCAAATGCCCTGCCAATATAGAAGGCTCTTGGGAGCGAGCATAAACTGATTGGATTTTCCTGGCAAAACTGACCCACTCCCTTTACATGAAAATCATGCTTTAATATGCTACCTAGGATGTCCAGGAAGGGCTCATTTTTTAGGTTTAAGTGCCATAGGAGAAACACAAAATTATGTGGTTGCTTCAGTAAATGTGCTTTTCATCTCCAATTTCGGTTAGGTTTAGGAGGTTAAGGGTCAGGATGGCTTTTTTGTTCACCTCTCGTTTATATTTTAAAACATTATCGGTTAGGTTTAGGTGTTGGTTTTGGGTAAGGATATTTGTTTTGTTCACCTCTCATTTATCTTTTAGGACACTATTGGTTAGGTTTAGGCTAAAGATTTGGGCAAGGGAGGTTTGTTTTACTAATTAAAACTCATCTAATATTCACCTTAAAAACCTCGTCTGATTAAAACATAATTTCACTTGCTTTTGGCGCCCCCACTGGACATTTCACTGGAAACTGCAGCCAAAAGTGTAATGAAGCACGTAATGTTGGTTTGCAAAAATTGTACAATTGTCACATAAATTTCATGAGATCAGGCTGAAAGTATGATATGGCTATAGACAGTTGTGTAAGATACTGAAAGTCAATAAGTGCCAGAGAAAATACACATTATGTGTTGTGTAGCTTAATATGTGCTTGACAGCCAGTTACGACTCAAATAAGTGTCAGTGTGGAAGTAATGAATCCTGTTCTATCAGTTGTTGCTTCATCTCTTTAATAAATGACAAATAAAACATAAAAATGTCACAGAATGTATTCTATTTTATAAAATTCTAATTGTCTTAAAAATGCTTTGAAATTTTTACACTCTCTGGGCATTTCGCAGATCCATTTGTGGTAGATATATGTGTCGGGTCACTAAAAACCTGAGGTATAATAATGTTGTGTTAAACACACATGCATTTAAATGTTGAAGTTCCTTTTCTGTAATTTTACAAAGAAGAGATTTTCTGCGATTTGAAAATATTGTTTGAAATTTGAAAATAAGGCACTGAGATAAGAATCTTTTTTAGTCATGCCACCTAGCCCAACTGTACCAGGGTCCAGTTCCTCATCCTCCCTCCTGCCCTTCTCTTCTTTCCCGTCCTCGACCAAACAAAAAAGTGCCTTTGCTCCTGTACTGAGACCACAGGGTTCCCCTTCACCTGCCTGCCCAACCACAGGAGGAAACAGCTTTAGAGGTGAATATTGCAACATATTCCAAGATCTTCTTTAACTTTTCCAAAAATCTTCAAAGTTAAGTTGTCTGTGGGTGATGTTTTTTTTTTTTTTGACACATAACTTTTTTAACGTTAATTCACTTAACAGTTGTGGCACTTTTACGAATGGTATTTCAGTGCAAAATCCTGCATCTTATACACTAACCACCTGCAATCTAGTTTAAGCATGTATAATCAGTGCTGAAATAGTGTTGTGCTGAAATATTACACAAAATACCACCATTACTTAAATTCATGGGGCTTAGAAAAAATTTTAATGGGTAAGAAAACACCCTTCCCTCGGGCCCGATTAGTTCACTATACTATGACAACTTCTTAAATGCACAACTTCTTTAACCTTCTAAGACACCAGCATGACTGTTGTATGCATTTTCCATTTCCCTTTTTGATTTGTAACTAGTAGCACCTAATAAACATGCAGCAATGTGGACATTTTGTGGACAAAAATATATGCGGACATCGGGACTAAGTTGTAAAATTTTAAATAATACCAAGCTATAGAATTCTTTTAATTTTTAATCAAATTGTTTATTATGTTTCCAGAAATGTTGGTTATTCATGTTTAAGAGAAATTAGCATAATTAATTAATGGCCAGCATCACCCAATCACGGCCATCCATTTTAAAATAAAATTATACATTATAAATTCTGAATCTATGAACTGATTACCATTGTCCCATGTCTGCCAAACATTTTGAATTGTCCAAACAACATCTGCAGCCTGAAACTGAACTTTAAATAGGAAGTTTGGATTGAATACACTTAGCTGCATAGAGAGCTATAGAATGCTCCCTTGCTCGCTATTTAATGAATGACTTAACCTCCAGTGTGCTGTCTGTCTGCACTGGTCTCAGAACAGTTAAAAATGCACCTTATTTTCATCCTAACTCCATATAAAGTCTCTGAAAGCAAAAATGTTCAACTTTTGGATGAACCCAGTGATTCTGAGTGTAACAATGCACACTAAGGATTTCCAAGGAAAATATGTGCTAAAGTACACATTAGAGTACATTGTGTTTATCAGTGTTGTAATTCGCGATAAATCACTCAAACTTTAAAAATGGATTATAGTATGAAATTAGAGACTCTAATCTTTTGACAAACAGGTTTCAATGTAAAAACTTGATAAGGTTTCTTACCAGCTTTAGTTTTGTTGCCATTTCTCCCAAAGACAAACTCGACTGTGGTTGGCACCATGTTGTTTTGTCACATGGCTCTGTAACGTCGAAAGTTTTACCCTTTACTGACAGCACAGAGTCTCCTGAACTGAGATCAGTCGGTTTAAATGAATTTAAATTATGCGTTACTTATAACGAAGCCAAATTACAACATCCAGGCATTTGTACGCAGGGACGCACAAGGTTAAGTAAATACTGTAAATGAATGTTGAGCTAGTGAGTCTTCCTCACCACAGGGCCCAGGAAAGCATACCCAGTTGTCCCCTCATTACCCACTCTGTTGTAATCTATCAATATCAGTTTCTTGATTCCAGTATAGAACTATAATGAATTATATAGGAATAGTGAAGGAATCAAATGAATTGAATCAAATCTTGCAAAACTGTTACTGTATTGTATATTCTTTTTCTTTTTTTCAGCAATGACAGGACTTGTGGTGCCCCCAATGTAGAAGATGAGTCTTTACCAACCATAAGCTTCACAGCCAGTGGCCAGATTCAACCTGAGACCAATGCGGCCACTGCCTCCCACTTATATAAACCATCCACTTTGGCAAAACACATTGAGGCGATAAACATACTTTAGGTATTGTGTAAGATAAACAGTCACAGTCTGCTCACACAGAAGTCTTTGATAAAGAAGAAAACCTTCAAGAGAATTAAAGACAAATTAAAAGTTTTTTTTTGGAGCTTTCTAAAAAGACATCCACGCCAACCGCCTTTTGGCCTGAACAAACTTGTGTGGAGGTCGCCAAAGGAATGGTGTTACCTTAGGGGACTTCCACCTGCAAAATGTCAAAAATATGTATAATGTAATTTCTTCATGAAATTTAAGACTTACTCTTCCTTGGTCAAGTGCTCAATAGACTCTTACCATAGTGGATGCCAGTAAAAGGGATGGCAGTCCAAAGCTTTTACAATGGATTTTCAGATGCTAGAACAGTTTACTGTGGAGATTTTCTACCATATATGGACACAAACATATCCTTAAATTGAAATTGTGTTTTTAAAATGATATATCCAGCATTTCATTTAGAGAAACAGAATATGTTTATTTAGTTTTAGGTTTATGAACTGATTACCTCATATATGGACTTATTTAAAGACAAAAACTATATAAGTTATATTTTTAGGTTAAGTACTAATATAAGAAACATTGAACTTGTATTTGTATTGTTTTTTGCTATTTTTTTGTTGTTGTTATCTTTTTGTTTGTTTTCTGTAAACATTTTAAATGTTGCCATTTTTTATTGGTATTAAAATAGTGGTTGTAGATTTTTACGAGTAAAAGAGAGTTGTTCTTAAACATGTAAACAATAATCTTTCCCCCCCAACTTTATCAAGAATGGGTTTGTTTGAAAGTTTGCACTCCATTAAGAACAAGTCAACAAGCAAGAACATCACTTTATATTCAAGATTATATCATTTGTCAAATTCTGTTCACCAAAAAGATGATATAGTTAGTATTCACCTCTTTCAGACCGTACACTACATTATCACCTAGTTGTTATACACTCAACGGCCACTTCATTAGGTACACCTGTACAACTACTTATTCATGCAATTATCTAATCAGCCAATTATGTTGCAGCAGTGTAATGTATACAGTCATGCAGATATGGGTCAGGAGCTTCAGTCAATGTTCACGTCAACCATCAGAATGGGGGGGGTGTGATCTCAATGATTTCGACCATGGCAGGATTGCTGGTGCCAGACGGGCTGGTTTAATGCTGATCTCCTGGGATTTTCACGCACAACAGTCTCTAAAGTAAAAAACATCCAGCGAGCGACATAATTTTTTAATAATCAAATTACTAACAACATCTGTTTTATGAGTGCAGGTACATGTTCTGGCATATTCTCACAACTGAATGTGTTTGCAGCACACATAAAAACATTATCACCAGACAGACAATGTATTCATTTATTTGAGATAAAGAAAGAATGTCCTGTTGTTGCCTATTGATAATTTACATCTACTCTGGTAAAATCTACTCTACATCTACTCATTGAAATGGCAATTTAAATGAATGCATCCCAATATTCTGCCCTCTCCTCCTGGGATATGATACATTAATCTCAGTAATTAGTTCTGTGGTCACTACTCTGACCAGGCCAACAACCTCTGAGTAAAAGTGCATGTATGTTTATACAATAAGTTCCATTACCATACCTGCAGAGTCACTGCATTCTATGGACAAAATGAATTAAATGGGGGTTACGGTTATGCCTTTGTGGGTTTAGAGGATAATGCTTTTATTTATTAATTTATTTTAGCTCAATGCCATTTCTACACTTTTGGCAAATCCTTTATTGAGGTCTATTATAAGACTTCCAGATTTGCAGCTTCCCTCAGTGTCCCCTGGGCGTCAGCGGAGTGGGTTGGCAGATGGAACAGACAGAAAGAGGTCCCTTGTGTGTTTCTCAAAACAAATCAGAATCTCTCTCTCTCTCTCTCTCTCTCTCTCTCTCTCTCTAACACACACACATACACAAACTTGTTTTTATATTATTGTGGGGACTCTCCATAGACTTCCATGCATTTTATGATTTTTTTACATATCTAACGATAATTTATATCCCTTAAACCTAACCCTCACAGAAACCTATTTGCATTTTTAAATAATAATAAAAAAAAACATAGTTTAGTATGTTTAATCATTTCCGTCATGGGGAATGCTGGCTGGGCCCCACAAGGACATTTGGACATTTGGTCCAATATCCCCACAATGAAGCATAAAAACACACACACACACACACACACACACACACACACACACACACACATTGGAATATATTATGTTACTATTACCAACCCTTACAAAAATCGAGAGATCATGGCAAATTTGATGCAAACTTGCCACAAATTCGCCACTGATCATTTTCACATGCAAATGAGCTTTGCCGCAAACTTGCAGCAAAACGTCCATTGTTGCCAAAGGTTTGCTGGACCACTACGAAGAGCTGAAAACTTCTAGCAAACATTTGCAGAGAATCAAAAGCTAATTTGCATGTGAAAATAAGGAGCAGCAAGTTTGTGGCTAGTTTAGATTTTTTTGTATGTAGCAGAGACGGGTTATTTCTTTTCAAATGAGAGTGAGAAACTGGAACGCCCAATGGTCAATGGATGTAGAAAGGAAGTCCCGCCTTACAGGTAACATCTACCTTTTAGATACAGACATTGCCTATCAAAAACACACATGAAAATTAGCTATAGAAGCCTGGAAAAGTGTGCTTTTTTGTTTTGTTTTGTTTTTTGCATAATCTAAAGCAGCACATTTTTGTGTTGTCAGATTTGTTTTGTCAGATTTCAATAAAAAAACAAAACAAAGAAATGTTAGGACCTGATAAAAAAAAGTTGAAGCGCACTAAATGCTCTTTGAAACATTCTCAATCTGGATAACAGATAATCAGTAAACAAATACATTTGTATTTATTCACTAGTGGTCTTAGACTTTTGGACCCTACTATAAAAATGTATAGGCCTATGTATATAAAATGAACAACAACAACAAAAGAAAATAAATTAAAAAAACAAACGGTGAAAATAATGTCAAATATCTGAACTCAACTCAAGTACATGCAATGGCAGACCTAAATTTGGATGAACCAATGTTTTTTGAAATTGAAGTCTTAATTATGGTGAGACGGTTGCTGGTTGAGTGATAAATTTAACAACAGATGGATCTCAAACAATACCAGGGATGGAGGGAAGCCCACAAGCTAATTGACCTAGGGTTTGTTGGGCTATCAATCACCCAGAGCTTTGACTGCCCTTCAGACTATGGCACTAATGTAAAAGCAGGCCTGCCATAATTTAATATTATTAGCTCTGTTTAATTCACCTTCCACAGATGAGCACGACATATGGAGACAGAGGGGGAAGATAGCAGTTTGAGAGTGATTGTTGGTCTCCCATGTGTGTTTAGGATCAATAGCCTGAAGCACATATGAGATAAACTAAATGGAGAGGAATCCTAAAATCACCCATATGAACTACTTTCTACTGTGGGACACAAAAGGTGAATATTTTTAAAGAATATCCTGGGCACTCTTTCCATATAAAGAAAGTGAAAGGTGACTGGGGCTGTTAAGAGCCAAAATAATAAAAAAGCACATTAAAATCATCATTAAAATAGTCCATAAAATATCATAAACTTGACTTGTATGCTATATTCCAAGCCTTCTAAAGCCGTGCAATAGCTTTGTGTGACATTCTTCCAAAACGTTGAAGTCATTCAGGTTCGGAAAAACATGAGAATGAGGAAATGATGATAGAATTGTCATTTTTCAGCTATCCTGTAAGTCTAAGGCTTTATCCATTGCAGTACAATTTTGACAATTATATCTTCTGTATACTGATGGCTCAAACTGTATGTAATAAAGTAATGTCACTCATGATTTTCCATAATATATATATATATATATATATATATATATATATATATATATATATATATATATATATATATATATATATATCTGTATATGTATTATTGAAACTACATTCAGTGATTCTTGTTGCATGTTTTTACAAAACCAAATAAAAAAAAAACTGATGTTTATGTGGTGTTATTAAATATGCAAGGCCATATATGAACTGATTATCCATTAATTAATAGGGGTTGTGGATGTTCCCTCTCATGCATTAATTACATCCTCATTAGCATATCAATTAGATGAATCAGAGATCATGTAATTAAAGCCCAACCAGGAGCACCTGCTGCCTCTGTTTATGCTTGTGTGTGCATATGTGTTTGTGTGTACACTTGCCAATCAATTTCCTCTTTATTCATTTTTGTTTTCCCTCTGATGGAATTTTTCATATTTAGATAAAGATGTTATACAAGTCTAGCTTAAAACTCCCCTTCATCAATGTTACTGATTTGCATATTAGAAACTGCTTTTAAAGTAAAAATATTTCTAACAAAGATTTACATAAAAAATGTATACAATACTTTAAACTCATCAAAAATACATTTGAGCAGAGTTAGTGTTAAGCAGCAGACATAAAATTACTTTTACAATATGTTAAACCTCCCAAGACCCCTGCGTGACTGCTGTGTGCATTTTTTTATTTCCCTTTTTGATGTGTAACTAGTAGCATCTAATAAACAAGCAAAATTTAAAAATTTAAAAATTTAAAAAAAAAATCTAGAGCAAATAGTTTTACTAAACATTGATGTTCCACATGTGGACAGCAGGACAAAGCTATAGAAAGTATATTTTTTTCATCAAATATATTATTATGTGTCCGGGAGTGTTTAACATTATAGACATTACAGCTGATTTTCTATAAAGCTGAATAAATAATTCTGATAAAACATAATGGCTAGCATCATCAAATCACAGCCAACCATGCTAAAATAAATGTATGTACTGATTATCACTGTCCTATGTCTGTCAAACATGTGGAGATTTCACAGTTCTCTGAATTAGCAGAGTGTATCAATGAAATAAAAATTGGATGGTCAGAAATGTCCTTCTACTCAATTCTGACAAAACAGAGGTACTAATTATTGGACCAAAAATAAGCCACCACAATATAATTTGACTCTTGATGGATGTACTGTTACATTATCTTCAACAGCGAAGAACTTAGTTGTTATATTTGATACCAATCTGAACTTTGAAAATCAAATTACCAATGTTTGTAGAACAGCATTCTTCCACCTAAGAAATATTACTAAATTACGACACGTTCCCTGTTGTTGATGGCGAAAAACGAATTCATGCATTCATGACCTCAAGACTAGATTTTTGTAATGCATTACTGGGAGGATGTCCAGCAAGATCAATAAATAAACTTCAATTGGTTCAAAATGCTGCTGCCAGAGTGCTAACAAGAACCAAGAAATATGATCATATTAGCCCCATTTTATCATCGTTACATTGGCTATAGTCTGTTAAATTCCGTATTAACTTTAAAATTCTGTTAACTACGTACAAAGCTTTGAATGGTCTAGTTCCACAGTACTTAAGTGATCTTCTACCACGCTATATTCCAACACGTTCATTAAGATCACAAAATTCTGGCCTGTTAATAGTTCCTAGAATATCAAAATCCACAAAAGGAGGAAGATCCTTTTCATATTTGGCTCCTAAACTATGGAATAGTCTCCCTAACACTGTTTGAGATGCAGACACACTCCCTCAGTTTAAGTCTAGACTAAAGACTCATCTATTTAGCCAGGCATATACCTAATTTATCCTCCAAACCACAATTAGGCTGCTTTAGTTGGGTCTGCCGGAACCAGAGATCAGAAAGATTTATTATGATTTACAACTCTGCAATAAATTGAATGGCATCTATGCTTATATTATTTTATTTGTTTCCCTGTCTCAACCTCGGGACTCCTATCCTGAGGTCACCAGAACCGGCTGGATCCAGCACCATTACTGCTTCATGTTGGACTCCACTGCTACATGTCGCTGAATGATGATGACTAAATGCAGCCGGTGCCAGCCAAACATCACTTCAGTCTAATATGATGGACTTCAGAGGATGAACTGATGCCAACTCCAACAATAAGACATGGGATACTTCATATGTCATTGTCTGAACCTTGGATTTAGGATGGACCACACCGAACCTCACCGAAATTACTGGCCAGGTTGAACTGCGTTTCACATCCCTGATCTCTGCCTGCATCACCTCGGTCTATTGATGGACTACGATCTTGAAATGGAATGTATAGACTAACAATTGCCAACAAAAGCCTTCATCAGCCAATTAACATGGACAATTGCATCTATGTGAACTTCTGCAGATAATCCAGGATGGACTTCAAAGATGTTGACAAAATCGATGTTTAAACACTGACCTTTTAACACTTACTTAGATTAATAATTTTAAACCATGACTTTAACTATACATAAGTAATATTTACATTATATTCATGATGTTAGCCAGAGGGGAACTGGCCCCCACAGTGAGTCTGGTTTCTCCCAAGATTATTTTTCTCCATTAATCAACATCTTATGGAGTTTTGTGTTCCTTGCCACAGTCGCCTTCAGCTTGCTCACTGGGGTTATTAATATAATTATTATTGAATTACTTATTTTTAAACACGATTAACAATCATATTTTATCTAATTACACAATGATGATTCATCGACTTTATTTATAACCTTAATTGTGAGTGGATGTGATGCCCCCTTTTGGAGTCGGCGCAACCCCTTTTGAAACTTTAAACTTTAGGGGCTCCCGCCACTTTTTGGAGCTCTATCTGCAGCTGAGGGCGCAAAGGGGGCCCTCGTGAGCACCCTTCTGAGCGCTAAAATGTTAAACACCATGTGGTCTCCTGGACTTCATTCATTCATAAACAACTCTCAGCTGTCTTATATTTAGAAAATAGGCTTGTCTATTTTGCATTAAGAGTTACCATATCTTTCAATCCCTCTCCTCCATGGGGTTCTTCAACATTATAAAACGAAATTTGATTTAGATTTTGATGAACTTGTTAACGTTCTAAAATAAAGCTTTATTAGACTGTTAAAATCAACATTATGTTACAGCACTTCATTTGGTGGAATAATGCATGGGCACCACATATTCTGTCAGGTAGCATTTGGGCTTAAGTTAAACAAGTTGAATAATGTAAATAAATCAATAAATAAATACAGCTATCTGCTCTCTTGCATCTGGATTTCCAGAGTTTTGCTACAGGATTATCACAAAAACTGTTGCAAAAGTCAAGGAGTGAAGATTTGAAGTTGCAGTGCCAGATTTGAGAGATTGTGAGTGCATACTTGTGGTTTGTACGGGGAAACTGAATTAAAGTGGTTATTGAATGCTGCTTCTTTTTATTTTTACTTTATTATTATACTTATAATGTAAGAATATTAGAATAATAGAATTTAATCGTACAAACGTTTTACAAAATCCCCTAAAAGCACTCAGTCCAGGCAAGCATTAATAGCTATGTACCAATTTATGTGAAGCACGCAATCAAACTGTTGCACCCCAGTGCTTATACTATTAGGCATTCAGGTTTTGGTGATACAATAATGCTATATAATGCTGAGTGAAAAGAGTGAAAATAGTCCACCGCGGGAGTTTGACTTTTCTGAGGTCATAAGGGGAAATCCGTCGAAAATGGTAGTACAGTAGGCCCCATCTGGTTAATTTCACAGTATGCGGAATCGATTCATTTTAAGCAGTAACATCTGTGCATATTTTAATATGACCTCTACAATGTTTCAGTCTGAAAAGTCACATTAGATGTTACCTGTGAGTTTTCCTGAATTTTAAGGTTGCTGGGCATTCTTGCGCACATTCTATCCCATATGGAATCCAATGTTCTCACTGATCTAATAAGTAATCATATGCTTCATAATCTTCTCCAGACTATTTACAATATAAGTAAAAAAAAAAAAAAAAAAAAAAAAAACGTCAAATACCATCTGCTTTAAAATTATATAACTGTTACCTGTTATTCTCCCTAATGATGTCTACAGGGAATAACTGTATCAGGTGCAGTGGCCGCAGTCAGCACTGCACAGCTGAACTCCTCTAATACGAGCACACGGGCAATGCAGAATTCAGGCCACTTTATAGGTGCAGTATGTAACCATTTTCATGTAATAATTCGCTTTTTTTTGCCAATGTGTGAACGGCTTGTAACGCAACTTAAAAAATGAGCCCATCCCGGACTTCCTAAATCGCCAATTATAGAACAACCGGTGTTGTGCCGTTGAACCTTACCCCCCTCAGCGTGCACGCGCACAGTACCGCCGTGCTTCCACTTGATGGCAGTAAAAAGTTGGAATTTCGTCTTCACCCAATCCATCCGAAATTTCAGTTATGATGATATGTTATACATTTTCCAGTAGATGGAAGCACAGACTCTGAAATGTAATTCATAGGATTTCAAACGTCATTGCCCTACGTCCTTATGGAAACAGTTATCGGTGTTTCTACACAGCTCGTGAAGTCGATTCTAGTCTCTTTTGTCTGCTATTTGAACGTTATTAAAACAAAAACAACATAAACACACATGAATATCAAATATATACTGTGTACTGACACAAGCAACACCGCCCCATAACATATTCTATTTACTTAAACAGTTTTTCTTCTTAGTTGTTTTGAAAATGTTTTAGCATACAGTAAGTGCACGCACACACACACACACACACACACACACACACACACACACATGCCTACCCACATAATAATCGCATTTTATACCCAAACATTTATCATTATCCCACTTTCAGGAGAAACAAAATATTTATAAACAAATAAATGATAAACAAATTTCACAGAGAAAAATACAAACAAACAAAATTAGCCAATAACAAGGAAGAAGGTATTTTCTGCCCAAGCATTCCAATTAAATAAACATAAGAAGAAACAAAATATGTACAAATATCCTAATTTACAAATAGCATCCAGTGTTTGAACAATGTAACTTAATAAATAAATAGATATGTTTATTTTATAGAAAAAAACAAGGGTATTAAATTAACAGAAAGCACCATCATGTCATTTACACAAGCCTCTGTATGTGTTCTTCATGTCAGCAGAATTTTAACAGGCAGCACACAGAAAATATACATTTGATTTCCTCTGGACGCATACCAACAGTTGCAGGAGTCACAGGCAATCTAAAATTAAAAAAGAACTTATTATCTTTCAGCGATAAAAAGGACTATAACTGACATTATGGTTAACAACTTTGGTATATGTGGCAAGTGTAATAAATTTTATTACAACAAGTGTTGAAAATTTGTTGAAAAACCCTTGAGCAGTCCAAAAAAGAACATTATTATTCCACTTGTGACTTGATAATATCATTGAAGATCCTTTTGCCTCATCAAATTTGATATATACATATCAATATACACTACTGGTCAAAATTTTTTTTATTATAATTTTTTCACATTTTAGAATAATATGTAGTCATCAAAACTATGGAATCTCATAAATGGAACTATGGAAATTATGTTGTGACTAAACAAAATCCAAAATAAATCAAAGCTGTGTTATATTTTAGCATCTTCAAATTAGTCACCCTTTGCCTAGAATTACATGCACTCTTGACATTTTCTCAAGCAACGTCTTGAGGAATCACCCTGGGATGCGTTTTAAACAGTTATGAAGGAGTTCCCATCTATGTTGGGCTCTTATTGGCTGCTTTTCTTTATTATTTGGTCCAAGTCATCAATTTCAAAACTTTTTTATTTTAGTTTAGTTTTATAATGAAATAAATCAATATGGTGGCACAATTATATTTTTGCCTCCATCTCATGAGACACCATATAGATTTTGAAAAATATTATATAATTATATATATATATAATTATATATATATATATATATATAAGAGGGATTGTTTTTCAAAGTCTATGTGAAGTGTCTCATCAGCTGGAGGCACTCTTGCCTTGACCCACCATAACCACATTTATGTCATATTTATGCCATTAAGGTATATTGCCTCACCATCGTAACACCTTTTCAATAAATCAAAAATCTGTTCACAATTTAGCATCTAAAATGTCTTGGCATAATGTTGCTGAAATGTGATGCTAGTCACATGAATTCTGTTGAAAGTTGTCCAGCTTGATGAGAAGTATCAAAGTACCAAGTACGTGAAACTGACCCCACTACTTTAGTACCCCCCACACACACCAGTGTGTTAACTAGATATGTGTGCCAACTTTTTAAACATTTTTTAAGTATGCTAAATTCTTTAAAAGCACCAAAAACTGTGAAAATAATGATAATAATAATAATAATAATAATAATAATAATAATAATCCCAGCAAAAATAAGGGCCCACCACACCTTCAGTGATTGAATCCTAAATATAAACACTGAACAGTTTGTAACTACTTACCCAGCTTTAATCCCCACTTTCTTCTCCACAGGCATGGCACAGCTGGCTCAGGTCATCTAAGAAAATAAAAAAAGAAATGTGAGAATGGTAACACAAATGATCTAATTCAATCAATGTACGCAATGCATTTTAAAATAAATTTTGCATCCTTTAAAAATTCAAATTTGCATGTTATGTTTTCTAAACAAACCTATGCAGACTGGAAAATCAAAGCGTTATATCAAATATTACGCAAATAAATGACATTAAACTGTTATGTAGAAGAGGGACAGCTTTTGCTTTCCTCAATTCTTCCACTCCCTCTGCCGTATTAAGAAAAACAGTTGGCTCCTCTCTGAGTACACATTCTGCAAACTGAAAAAGAGCAAATTAATTAAAGAAGCAGTCAAGCATTTTTATTATTTAGAGAAATCAAACATATGTTACACATCAACTGACCATATATGCCATAATTTATCTTCATTGTGTTTTCCAAGATCATAATTGAGGACATTGTCAGTTTAGGAGGATAGCATAAAAAAGCTATTTTACATCACTTACTTTCAAAGCAAAGACACCACATGATGTGCCATCTTTTTACTTTGGGTGAGGTAGCGTTCTGGAAGACCACCTTGACACATTGCATCCCTTGTGTCGCAAAAAAGCCCTTAACAAATAAAAATCATCATTATTTTGTCACTGAAACACAATTTTACTTTTGCAGTGATTTTACTAAATATTAGAACATTAAAAACACATTTTGAAGTTGAACAACTTCTGGTACCTTGTTACATCCTGACACCTTTTCAGATTTGAAGAAATTTCTCCCATGGGATCAAGGAACAAAGCCATCCTTTGGGATACTTTACGATTTATATTACTTTAAATCAACAATTTCTATTCATTAAGTAAATCCAATGTACATCACAAGGTTTTAGAAAAATCACTATAAAAAGTTACACAATCTTATTAATAATTCTATATCTGTGTTGTACTATGAAATCGTGAAACTGTCTTTTACATGTAAAGTCAAATGTTTTGTTTTTTACCACAACTGTCCAGTGGTGATGGTCATTCACAATGCCAATGAGATATTTGTACATTGTGGGATCAACCTGAAATTCAGAAAGAGTATTATAAAATGTCTGTACTACATTTCAAAATTGCAACATAAATTAACCTGAATAAACCAACCTTTAGTTTGGATCTTTTTCCTATCCAGATGTTTGTAATTTCGAATGAGTCAATTTGGAATGCTTGTTCTTTTGAATGTGCATTGAATCTCTTTACCAGATGAGACGTATGCATTTATGACCTTAAGCAAGACAATGAGGGATTTACAGTTAAAGTCAACATTTGATACATGATCCTTGTCTATGATTTAAATCACTGAAAATATTTCATATTTTTGTAGGCTAATAATATGAACATTTATAACAAATTTCTGGCAAAATACCATAGTTACTACTACAGTTAATGTTACTACAGTAACTGTCAGGTATATTTCTATAAGGGTGCTGATTTGTGGAATGAAAAGCCTGTAATTGCCGTTGTGAATGGAACAATGTTTTCCTGTTTACCTCGTCACTGTAGTTTAATATGACGGGCTGTTTAATCTTGTTTCAACTAGCTTCAGCACAGAGTCTTTAAGTATCTCATATCAGATGGGTTTAAAACAGAGAATTCTGTGTCAAAATCAAATTGGTCACACGCGAATCACCGTTAACCTCTGGACAGCACGCATTCAATTTAATCCAATTAAAGGTGCTGTAAGAAAGCCTTTTGGCCGTTCTGGAACCACAAGACTGAGCCTTTGATTTGGGCATCCCCAAAAAACTCTCACCAAAAGATCAAAAGATCAGGGGCAGAGCCAGGAGTTTGGGTTGGGGTGGTGTAGAAAGACTAACTAAATTGTGCCCAAGACAAAAAATGACCAAAATGGCAATTGCTAATGGGGTGGCCAGGCTTCGTTCCATGGTGGCCACGGCCACCCCCTAGCTCCACCTCTGCCGAAGATAGCGTTGAGACTGACACCAAAAAGTAGAGCAGCAGTGCATCTTCTCACAGTTTTCAATCACAGCAATATTAAAATAGCCCCTCAGGTGACAACTGTTATGAATATGAAAATGTCATTAAACTTGAATTATTAGCTTCAACTACAAAACTATGAGTGCACGATAGACAGACAGAAAGTACATCAAAGACTTCCGATTGGCTAATTAAAGAAATAGACCACGGGTCGTGTTTGCGGTTTAAAAAGTCTAGTGCTGTCACAGATAACTCGGGACACATATTTCAGTGATATCTTTCAGGGAGAAGGAACATTTCCTGCATTCCAGTCCATGAAAAATTCACTTACAGCACTAACATACCTGCTAATGCAAATGGTTTGATTATCATTTAGGCACTGCATTCTCACCTGACTCAGAAAGTGATTGAATTATGAACAACGGTGATATAGACCTAGTTCGCATGAGAAATATGTCTTCATTCACACACAGTTTGACTCTTCAAAGAGGACAAACAGGTATGCAGCTATAATCTCAAAAAATCACAGTGCTTCTTGAATGCATATAACTTAACATACAATTTTCCATGTAATGATACAGGAAAGATTCAACTGATTTTAATGTGCCCCTTAAATTTGGAATCCCACCAGGGTCTGGATTCACAAAAATGTTCTTAAGAGAGAAAAAAAAGAACTTTCTTAGCAAAAATTATAAGAAGCTCCTAAAATAAAAAAAGTTAGCCACATTAACTTTCATTGTAAGTGCCTCACTGGACATTCCTTTAAAGACACATTAACGTTTTAGCACTGGTTCTGCAATAAAGTTGGTAGCGCTTTATTTTACAGTCCTATTCTACAACAACTATAGTAATTACTAGCAACTAACCCTAACCTTAACCCATATTAAGTACATGTAGTTACATACTACAGAAAGTACACATACTGTAAAATAAAGTGCAACCATAAAGTCGTAGATTAAAGTCTTAATATTTTGAGCATAAAGTCAAAATTATGACAATAAAATCATATCAATTAAGTTGTAATATTTTGGGAATAAGTCATAAGGAAAGTAACATCAAATTGATGAGGTGGACAGTAGCGTCTGAGTCTGATACAGTTAACACCACTAACCTGAGAGAAAACATTGGCTTTGCAACTTTGTTATCAAGTTAGCCAAGCTGAAATTCTGGGGAGTTTTTGTGAGCTCTCTGTTCATAAATGAGTTTTCAACCTGTGGGCGCCTGTCCCTCAAGGATTTCTTTATTGCTACATCCCATCCTAAAGTAGGATTGAACTACATCCTCCACATCCATACTTTGCATTGATGAATCTGCTGGCTCAGCTATCTGTCTTTGTGATAATGATGTGCTGTTTCTCGTAATATTGGGATTTTATTCTTGAAATATTTCTGCTTTATTCACCCAATATAATACTTTATTCTCATAATGCTATGAATTTATTCTCATAAATTTGACTTTATTCTCAAAATATCTCGACTTTAATCTCATCATTTTACGACTTTATTCTCTTAATTTTTACTTAATTGTCAAAATATTACTACTTCTATCTCATTATTCTACTATTTTATTCTCATAATTTTTATTTTATTCTTAAATATTATGACTTAACTCACAAAATCATAGATTGTTTTCCCAACTTAGCACTAAAACGCCATCTTCCATATGCAGCACATCCATTTGCATTGACTAACATGATTGGTCACCATATTAAAAAGCTTCAAAAGAACATTTATTGTTAATTTTTGTGATAACATTTACATGGTTTGAAATCTGAAAATAAAAATACACAAAAATTAAACACAAAACACATCACATTTCTACATTAACACTCTGCAACTTCGATTCATATTAGAATGTGCAAATGCTGCCTTCATGTGCTTCTGAAGTAGTTACTATGTTGTGTTCAAGTGCTTTATTGTCAGAAAGAACAGGAAACATTGCCCACGCCAGGATCAGCCATACATATTTCTTTTCATTTCATATTTATTTTGACACCATAATACATATTAATTAGTTAGCTTGCTTATGATAATTGAATTTTGATCAAATACAAGCTGTTTTCACGGTGTAAAAATGTACAGCATGCATCAAATTGTTGCTGATATACATAAATAAATATGAACAAAACCAGCAAGTGCCAATAATTTGCTGTATTTAGAAAACTCGGGTATCAAAATTATCTCTGGTATCCCAGTCGTAATTTTGACTTGAGGTGCAACTTCCGAGTGGGAAACTTGTATTTACGATAATTACAATAGAAGGCAGAAAACGTCCCTTTCTTAGGCAAGTCAGTCAATTTTTTAGACTGGTTCAGCTAATGCGCATGAGAAGTGGTCCATCTCTGCTAAGTTGTCTCTGGAACAAATAACATTTGTAACGTAGTAAATTCATTAAAAATCTTTAATTTAAGACAACTGTGAGGTTATTCTAATTTTCAGATGTTATTTACAATTTTTCATTAACTTTTTTTTCTAGAGAATTTTAATTCTTAAGTTGATTTTTCACTTGAATTCAATTAACATTAATTCAATTAATTTTGTTTATTTTATTTTTTTTAAATGTCATGCTTTTTGTCAACTTTGAAGGGACTTTGCCGAGAACTAAATTTCTGAGCCTTTTTCAAATATGTATATATACAATTGATCTTTTCAAACTTTTAAATGTTTGTAAAAATGTTATTTTTTTTCTTGCAGGTCCAACATGCCAGCAAGCAGATCACAGCAGACAAACAATACATGGGTATTATTGACTGTGTTGTACGTATACCCAAGGAGCAGGGCTTCATGTCCTTCTGGAGGGGCAACTTGGCCAACGTCATCGGGTACTTCCCAACACAGGCCCTCAAATTTGCCTTCAAGGATAAGTACAAGAAGGTCTTCCTGGACGGCGTTGACAAGCACACCCAGTTTTGGAGCAGTGGTGCTGCGGGAGCAACCTCACTTCATCTACCCCTTGACTTTGCTAGAACCCTTTTGGTTGCTGACGTCGGAAAGGCCGGTGCGGAGCGAGAGTTTAAAGGCCTTGGCCACTGTTTAGTGAAGATCTACAAGTCTGATGGTCTGAAGGGCTTGTATCAGGGCTTTAATGTGTATCATCATCTATAGAGCGGCCTACTTCGGTATCTATGATACTGCCAAAGGTGGGTTGCAGTGGTTTTAATTGGGCTATGATCAGTTACTTTTTATTTAAGTCATTTTAAGTTGTACTGTCTAGGTGCCATATATTTTGCAAAAAGCTATTCATCGGTAAGGTGAAAATCTTTTTGCTTTAACGGTGCAATGCTTTGTACATAATCTATTACACCTAGAGAAATTAATAGTACTTTTGACAGATGTTTAAAGGGATGTACACTCAAATGAGATACTTTATATCATATCAGTGGCCATGGAAATCTATATCTATACCATTCCATCCACATACACCTATGTAAAATTTTGCCATGAAAATAGCCATAGAAGCTGGCATGGCATTAAAAATAAACATAACATGTCTTTGTTTATAGGCATGCTACCAGACCCCAAGAACACCCACATAGTGGTGAGCTGGATGATTGTTCAGACTGTCACTGCTGTTGCTGGTCTCACATCTTATCCCTTTGACACTGTATGTCGTCGTATGATGATGCAGTCTGGACGCAAAGGAGGTAAGGTCCAACACCATCAATCTCCCATATTCCAGTCCAAAATGGTAGACTTTGATTCATGGGTCTTTTGGTGTTTAGTTCTGTGAACTCGTCAAGGTTCCCATGGTCATGTTTGTTGATGAAACAAACCACTATAACCTGCAGCTCTTATGGCATGGATCGCAGATAAACAGCTCAACATCAAGCACAGAGCGCAAGCACACAATGTTCTCAGCCGCCAAAGAGCTTGCTAGGTCACAGTCCACGGAACAATAAAGCTCATATTCGTTTGGATTGAATTGGGGGGGGGCTAATATATATTTATTTATGAGAGAAAACGGACTTCAAGTGGCAAAACAGAAATTAAACTTGCTGTAAAGCGGAAGCAGTTAACAAACAAACTTGGTGCATCCACGGTGAAAGGTATCAGAATAAAGTCTAAAACCACAGATGCTATTGTGATGAATAGGACCCAGCTAAAACCTTAAAGAGTGCACCTTTACACAGAATTTCAAAAAAATTAAGTTGGGAAACAAAAAAAAACCTGCTGATGGCTTCGATTAACAACTTCGGAGCTCATGGTAGGTCTGTCTTAAAAGTTTCTTCTAAAAATATTCATAAAAATTAATTCTCCTATGGAAATGTTTTTTTACCTCCGGAACCCAACTGCTATTGCTAGTTAGAACGAAGTAAGTGATATTACACCTGGTCAACACTAGACACATCTGTTGACGCAACATGACACAAAGGCTTGAGGCTGTCTACATCGGAAGCGTTGAAGTGAACATTCTAAATGATGTGTAGATGGTACGATTACCTGCTTCCCCATCCTTTACATGCGTGGATACGGGACACAGACGACTGTGAGAGGAGTGTTAATTCTGCATTTAACACTTAACTGTGAAAACTGATGAACAGCATCAAATGCACTGAATGTATAATAGTCTTCAGTGCCCCTAGCCTTTTGGGGGCCCTAAGCAAAAATTCTGTACGGGGGCCCACGACAGTATGTTTGTAACATTACTTATAATGTCTTTGACAATGTGGGGGGCCCCTAGCAGATCGGGGGTCCTAAGCGACTTGCTTAGTTTGCCTATGGGGAGGACCATCACAGATAGTCCTAACTGTAGAGAGCACATCAATTAAAAGACAATCTAAATTCTGGATATTTTTTGCCAATTTTGAAATCCTGGCTGTACTCTTTCTTTTTTCGGTCCGAAAAAGAGGAAGTATGGTCAACTTTCAGTCCTGTATGATCTACAGCTAGGTATAGAATTCATCATGGTGGACAAAATTATTTGCAGGTTAAAATTGTAATCTCTAAACAGTTAAACAGTATTTAAAATTAAGTTGTGCAACACAACTCAAAACAAACTTTGATCAACAAACCCTGGATTTGATCTAAACTCTGCTTAATATAATCCTTTTGCATGCAACCCACTCAATTGACTTACTGTAGAATTATTATTGTAATGTTATGGTTTCTAAAAGTGTGTACTAGTGGTTATAAACAAAAGTATTTAAATTGGTAGACCAGAGACCAGAATCATCATGATCTGTCTTGAATCTAACTGTCAGAAGTTATTTAAATATTTAACAAATCAAATTTTTGTTAAAATGATTCACATGTAAGATATTTAGTTAGTAAAATAATTTCAGACAGGAAAATAAAGTGACTGGTGTATATCTGCAGTGCATCTGCAATATAACTGGGTATACGTCTACTGTTGGTGCAGCACAACATGTCACTTCCAGTGTAGACCATGCCATTGACTAATTGGAGCTATTTGCTTTTGACCTGACATGCTGCTTGTGTCAGGTGTAGTGTTAGGGGTAGGGACATCCTGACCCTAGAGCATCTTATTGGACAAAAATTGGAGTGCAAGATGCACCATCAACATTTTTTGAACACTTTTCCAGAAGAAATGTATATGTCTGCTAAAAGTTCATTTAATCTACTTTTAGTCATACACTATCATGTAGATTGCATCAAAGCAATGTTTCGATTGTTCCAATCTTAATTTATTGAATTTGATGGAAATGTGTTATTGTGACTTGTGAGGTTATTTTTACAAACTAGGGATACACCGACGTATTGGCTGCCGACATTTATTGACAAAATTAAAACCATCGGCATATCGGTTTTAAGCATTAAAATGCTGATATGAAAAATTGTTTATTTATTATTAAAACACTTTGTAAAAACACTATACATTTAAATGCACAGTCCAGAAATAATAATAGCCACTATATGTAGAAGGGTTGGCACTCCTAAGAGCACGTAATATTTAATTTCTATTCTTTGTTGTTCTCACGTTATTGCGGAAAAAACGCCATAAATGGACGTGATTGTTGTGAAAGCGGAACTTAAACTACATGTTGAGGCAAACCATTCAAAATACTTTGAAACCATCAAACTTAGACTTCTGAGATATCGGTATGATAACCATTATTGCTGCATGATTTATTGAATTAAGATTGAAATCGCAATATGGCCGTGTGTGATTGCTAAACCTTAAAAGGCTGTGTTATATACAAACATATTTTGCATTCAGCGTGTCAGTCAGCGCTTTGTGAGCAAGTGGCGCCCTCTTGCGGCCTAAATGGAATCCACCATAATACAGAATTTAAAATGGGGTTTGTTCTTTTTAATTAAACCTTTTTATTTTTCCATCATAATATATCCATACAATTGTTTTGATAAATATCCACTTGTATGCTACGTCTAAAGGATGCTTTTATTTCATTTTTTTTCTTTAATATTTAAATTTTTTCTCTAGCCTTTTGCTCTCGAGACTTTTTTTTTTAAACTAATGCAATGTCTTGTAGACAGGTAAGTTAGGTAAGCAACAGAGGGTCCTGAAGAACCTTCAAAAAGAAATAGAAAAAGAAAAGAAAAGAAATTAAGGTTTTTGAGGAAAACATTCCAGGCTTTTTCTCCACAGAATGGACTTTAATGGCAACCATCTATCCCAATGTTCAAAAGAAGGTTCTGCAGGACCCTCTGTTGCTTACCTAACTTACCTGTCTACAAGACATTGTTCCCCATGCCCTTGTGGTGATGTTTCGAGCAAACTGTCAAGCTGGGCATTTATGCGATCCCTAATCGCAGTTAGACGTCTTCTGAAATGATTTGAGTCAACAGACATTTGTCTGGTCTCAGATAACGGGGGTACGAGCCAGACTACATCCGGTGCTGCGCCGGATCTTAAAGTAGACCTTTTTTTTATTTTATAATTTTTTTCTTGAACAAAATTAATTTACATTTACACTTCACAGTCATTTACAGTGTGTTTACACCGCAAAACAAATCCTCTCCTTGCCATTTTCGCGCTCTTCTGAACTGGATTGTCCTCTCCGACTTGCCATAGAGTCCTCAAACTCAGAAGAGGAGGGGCCATGTAGATGAGCTCACAAATCTGCATTTTGAGTGGGTGTGGCATCAATTTAACGTCTATCGGCGAGTGGCGTTATTTTAACGCGTGGCGGCGTGTGACGTTAACTTATCGCCTGACGGCGCTTATTTAACGCCTGGCTGCGTTATGAAGACGGCGTTTTAATATTGATACGGCGGTCAAAAACACGTGAATTCTGAACCATTTGGCTTACAGATCTGTGGCATGCAGAAACAGTGTTGCCAGATGTACGATAATTATCGTATTTGTACGATAATTTTGACCTCTGTACGATGTACGATCAATAATGAAAAAAATCCCATAATGTACGATAATTTCAGAGTTTTCAGTCGTTCGTCCAAACACACATCCTACCGCTTCTCTCTCGGACCCCGAATCATTTCGCAGGCTCGCCTGCCTGCACGCAAGCACGTATGCTGCGCTCCATGACGGCATCCAATCTGTACAGTAAAAGGATTCTGCCAACACAGCACAAGTGGATGTGGCATCCGATGATGACAGCGACTTAGAGATCGAATATGAATCTTTTTTGTGTTAATTGTGCACTTTTTTTCTTTTTTGTGCTCTTTTTTTCGGCATATCTTTTGCACTTTGGAAAAAAGTTATTCAGACTTCCTTCAGTTAATGTGAGCGTATTATACAGCTTGTTCAAATTGGCTGTAAAATTATTTGGAAAATAAAATTGTTGGAAAATAACTATATTTTATGCGTTTGGTTTGTGTACGATAATTTTTTTTAAAAAACGATCATTTTGAGGTTTTGGTACGATACTTCAACATTTCTAATCTGGCAACACTGTGCAGAAAATAACTCGCCCGTGTGTTCAGATCTGCGTGTGTGTGAGACCTATCATGACTCGCGGTTTTGTTATTTCTGCTCGCAAGTTGTTAATTTGTGTGCACAATCATATTTTTTGTTTTGTAGTTTTACGTGCGAGCTGTTTTGACTTTTGGTGTGACTTTTGGCGCTCACACTGTTGTAATTCACTTGTGCGCTCTGTTTATGCGCTTGTGATGTTTTGTCCAACATCTAACGCCATAAAAGGCAACAGAGGTGTTTTTGTTACACTTATATTGACAAACTTTTTCTTAATTTTAAAGTTTAAAATAAGCTTAAAATATTGATGTTGAGTTTACGGTTACAATTAGAATTCAGAGTCATGAACGGATTCATTCGGACTTGGAATCGGTCTTGAGTCCGACTCGGCCCTTTTTTGACTTGGACTCGATTGTTTAAAGACTCTGACTATTTCTATAACACTATTTCACATTTGGTGGTGATACAGATTTTATTTAGGAAATTAGAGTAGTGAATTCAAATCTAAATCACAAAGGAAAATTGTAGTACAGGTTACTTTTTCATGATTAAAAAGGAATTAAAAGCAGTCGATTAAAGACTATAAAATATCAGTTAGAAAAACAATCACTCAAATAAAAAAATAATATAATGCTGACTAAATGCTTTATACTGATTAACTGAGCTAGGATATTATTATTCAGTCTGGATCTTCCTTAACAAGAAGATCTGGATCCTCATTCAACTAAATATTGAACATTTGCCAGCAGGACAATAAGTAGTAGCAGCAAGGCAGGTGTGGCCTTTTCAGCACTATTGTTTACATCAAGCGATGTTCCTCCTCCACCACCTGATAATTAGAAGATAAAAATACAACAGAGACAAAAAAGGCATAGAATTGAATAAATGTTGTATGAATTTGTCCTTGTACAAATGTCATTAAAGGAAAAGTTCACCAAAAAATAAGTTAATTCTCTTATTATTAACTCACCCTTATGCTATCTCAAACTCTGCGTTCTTTCTTCTGCAGAACTTAATTCGCATGAATTAAATCACTCTAGCTGTATGATTACTTTTATGCTGCCTTTATGCCCTTTTTGGAGTTTGAAAGTGTTGGACT
This sequence comes from Moxostoma hubbsi, assembly GCA_032164185.1. Lineage (NCBI taxonomy): Eukaryota > Metazoa > Chordata > Actinopteri > Cypriniformes > Catostomidae > Moxostoma > Moxostoma hubbsi. Next base: position 20,206,461 of record JAVLUX010000044.1, on the reverse strand, counting down.
CATTGTATTGCATTATATGGACAAAACACATAGACAAAAACATCCTTCAAAATATCTCCATTTGAGTTCTGCAGAAAAAATTCACACAACTTTTAAGATGGCATGAGGGTGAGTAAATGATGATAGAATTATAATGTTTTGTGAACTATTGCTTTAAATAGTTAAAGCAATAGGAGGCCATTAAACATATCAAAGGGCTTTAAAATAAAATAAAAATCGAATAGCTTTTAGTTTACATCAAAACCGTGAAACCAGGAGGAGGAGATGTTCTCATTCTAGAGAGCATTTGATTGACTTGGGGGGGGGGGGGGGGGGGGGTTGTGTATATATATATATATATATATATATATATATATATATATATATATACAGTGAGGAAAATAAGTATTTGAACACCCTGCTATTTTGCAAGTTCTCCCACTTAGAAATCATGGAGGGGTCTGAAATTGTCATCGTAGGTGCATGTCCACTGTGAGAGACATAATCTAAAAAAAAAAATCCAGAAATCACAATGTATGATTTTTTTTAACTATTTATTTGTATGATACAGCTGCAAATAAGTATTTGAACACCTGAGAAAATCAATGTTAATATTTGGTACAGTAGCCTTTGTTTGCAATTACAGAGGTCAAACGTTTCCTGTAGTTTTTCACCAGGTTTGCACACACTGCAGGAGGGATTTTGGCCCACTCCTCCACACAGATCTTCTCTAGATCAGTCAGGTTTCTGGGCTGTCGCTGAGAAACACGGAGTTTGAGCTCCCTCCAAAGATTCTCCATTGGGTTTAGGTCTGGAGACTGGCTAGGCCACGCCAGAACCTTGATATGCTTCTTACAGAGCCACTCCTTGGTTATCCTGGCTGTGTGCTTCGGGTCATTGTCATGTTGGAAGACCCAGCCTCGACCCATCTTCAGTGCTCTAACTGAGGGAAGGAGGTTGTTCCCCAAAATCTCGCAATACATGGCCCCGGTCATCCTCTCCTTAATACAGTGCAGTCACCCTGTCCCATGTGCAGAAAAACACCCCCAAAGCATGATGCTACCACCCCCATGCTTCCCAGTAGGGATGGTGTTCTTGGGATGGTACTCATCATTCTTCTTCCTCCAAACACGGTTAGTGGAATTATGACCAAAAAGTTCTATTTTGGTCTCATCTGACCACATGACTTTCTCTCATGACTCCTCTGGATCATCCAAATGGTCATTGGCAAACTTAAGACGGGCCTTGACATGTGCTGGTTTAAGCAGGGGAACCTTCCGTGCCATGCATGATTTCAAACCATAACGTCTTAGTGAATAACCAACAGTAACCTTGGAAACGGTGGTCCCAGCTCTTTTCAGGTCATTGACCAGCTCCTCCCGTGTAGTTCTGGGCTGATTTCTCACCTTTCTTAGGATCATTGAGACCCCACAAGGTGAGATCTTGCATGGAGCCCCAGTCCGAGGGAGATTGACAGTCATGTTTAGCTTCTTCCATTTTCTAATGATTGCTCCAACAGTGGACCTTTTTTTCACCAAGCTGCTTGGCAATTTCCCCGTAGCCCTTTCCAGCCTTGTGGAGGTGTACAATTTTGTCTCTAGTGTCTTTGGACAGCTCTTTGGTCTTGGCCATGTTAGTAGTTGGATTCTTACTGATTGTATGGGGTGGACAGGTGTCTTTATGCAGCTAACGACCTCAAACAGGTGCATCTAATTTAGGATAATAAATGGAGTGGAGGTGGACATTTTAAAGGCAGACTAACAGGTCTTTGAGGGTCAGAATTCTAGCTGATAGACAGGTGTTCAAATACTTATTTGCAGCTGTATCATACAAATAAATAGTTAAAAAATCATACATTGTGATTTCTGGATTTTTTTTTTTAGATTATGTCTCTCACAGTGGACATGCACCTACGATGACAATTTCAGACCCCTCCATGATTTCTAAGTGGGAGAACTTGCAAAATAGCAGGGTGTTCAAATACTTATTTTCCTCACTGTATATATATATATATACACACACACACACACACACCCATTAGTGTAAGAAGCATCATTAATATTTTTGTTCCGAGAGAAAACATACCGTTTTACCAAAAAATAGGAATTTGCTAAAAGATAATTTTGTCAAGCTTTTTGAGTTCAGTAGCATATAATTGACCTCAAAGGTTACAGACATAGATTAAAAGCATATCTTAAAAAACCTTTTACATTTGATTTCATCGTATCAATACAGGATTCCAGAATTATCCCAATGGTTTTAAAAAAATAAATAAAAATGTAATTACTTTGGGTCAGATTCGATGACTTCACATTTATCCAAAACACAGTGCGCTGCTGGGCTACAGTGACCCTAAGAAATGAGCAGACAAATATTGAAGTAGTCACTTCTTTTATGATTGATTTCATATTTATAAACTCATATAATAATAATCTAAAATGGAGAAAAGTATTTGCACACAAATGAAACATGGTTCAGATAGAACTTAAGAGTGTCAAACATGACAGTCATACAGTAAGAATTGGAGACTGTTATTGGCCACTCTTACATAAAGTAGATGTTTTTTGCTGTAGCTGGTGGAATCCAGGTATAAATGGTGGAGTTGTCTTTTATGTTGGTGTTGGCATGGGTGATGGCACCTTGCTGGTTTCCTGCACACTAAGAATGACAAGTCTAATTTAGATTTACAGAATTAACAGATTTCCCAGTATATGACTGGAATTATCAAATTAATAATGACTGTGATCGTGTTATAGTTGGGGTCCAAAGGGACTAAAGGCCCTCCCGGGGTATGATTTTATGTTCTTCCAAAACACTAAGCAGAAACAAAAACTACAACAATACTTTCTTTAACACCTGTTTGTCACAATACACTGCAAATTATACCTGCGTGCAATCTCTAAAGTTTGATTTTGAGGTAATTTTATCTGAGGTAATACTTTTTATATTTTATTTTAAAATGTTGCACATTTATGCTAATGAGAATCAATGGAACAATCACATTTATTTATTCACATATATAAAATACTTATGTCATTTTCAGTTTTGTTCAATGTGATTAAATACATTTTTTTAAAGAACTGTCCAATAAGTGAAAGGATAGTATTTGGGGTAAAAAGCCCCCCTGTTGCAGGGGCTAAAGGCCCCCATATAACACATTGTTTTTCTTTTTTTTTCTTCTATTTAATACTTATTGATTCATAAATGTATAACAAAATAATAAAAAAAAAAACATATACACACTGAATCAACATTTAACCTCCCCAAATACCCCTCCCCAATCACCAAACCCACCCTTACCCCCATCGAACACCCCTGTGGTCACAAATAGATACACACACACAAAAAACAAAAACAAACAAAAAAACATAATAATCATATATAATAAAAAGAAAACATCTCTCTCCCAAGCCCCTCCCCGAGAGTCCCCCCAACACACCAAGTTATTACCCCACTTCCTGTCGAAAAACTCTTGAGTGGGGCGACATGTTTATAGAATTCTAGTAAATGCCAAATGTGATTAAAATGAACAGAACATTTTTTCTTGAAGTAGTCATTTTGAGTATTATCTTAAAAATGAAGTATTATCTTAATTTGTTACTGCCGTTGTTACTGCCGTCAAGTATTTCTTGAGTTGACAAATTTTGCCCTATAACTATTGTCCCTATATTTACACAATATCACTTTATTCCACCTGGGGATGTTTACACCTTTAAAAAAAATAATCAAAACAACCTTCCATTATTATTTATTTTCACACAAATTGTATTGCTCCAACAATATTCAATAAAAAGAAATGCATTTTTTTTATATACATCCTTTATGTCTTTAACTTTCTTGTTTACACAAAGTCACTTACAAAGGAAGTAAATGGGGCTAGTCCATAAACACTAAAATATACATTCTTACATGTAACAATACAAGACAAACATTATACACGTTACATTATTTTAGCGTGATACATTCACCTACCAACCTTATCTGTGTATAGTTATCTCCAACATTACAACTTTGTTGCAATGACAACACAATGCTTGTATAGCCAATAAGCTATACATTATACATAACATGTATAATGTTAGCGTGTTGGGATTATACTTTTACTGTAACTGTGATTTGCCTTTTTTAGTTGAAGGTCAAGGTGAAACTAGTTTTTGTGGTAATCAACATTATGCCACAAACCCTGTTGACTGAGCTTAACTTGTATAGAACCTGCAACATTCCTTTGGTATAAGTACAATAGAAGAGTGATAACTGACTCTACACAAAGCTTACCTCTAAGAACTTTGTGTTGGTTGGAGGTGTTTGCCAGGTTCCTATTGCATTTGTGTCTGATCCAGATCGAGCCTCCAAGAGCACACCACGATAGTCTGGTCCTTTGATTGCAACTTACAAACAAACAAACAAACATTTTCTATCAGTGATGCTTTCATAACTTTAAACATATGAAATAAAAAGGCTACTTCATTTATTTGAACACTTTAGTCACACATGAAAGTGTATAAATATCATTGCATTATACTGATAAAATATCAAGCCAAGCAGCATTCATTTCAAAGACATGTTGTACTCTTAACATTTCAAACCATGTTGTTAAATTTCAAATGATAAAATGAGGCTACCGTTCATAATAAAAACATGCGGTATACTGTTAAAAGTGAAACATATTAGACACTTTGTTGTTGTTGAATTTTAGTGGAACATGGCCATAGTTAATGTGATGAGCTACAACTGACTTTTGGGACCAGTTAGTCTGTGAGAATAGCACATAAATATGTGAGAGAATAGAGAGCAAACAACAATATAGACTAAAGGTTTTGTTGCACAATTATCATTATGGGTGCAGTTCTAAATGAAAAATATTCCCAAAATTCCCTGATTACCTAGAATTACATGGTGAAGATACAGAGTATATTTTCACAAAATCAAAACAAAACTGTTTGTTCAATATGAAGTTCTGTTTGCAAATACATTTCTCAAGGACGATATGAAGGATGATACATTTTTATTATGTTTTATATTATATATAGTATATATCATAATACAAGACTTCCATGCTTTTTCAAGTATGAAACAGTTGCATCAGTTTTTGCCAGGAAACTACTCAGTAACAAGTCTTGACAGAATATGTAAGTAGAATATAATCACAAATTAATTCACAAAAATACTCTTCTGAAACAGAGGTGGCATCCTACCTGTGACAGGTTTGCCGGTCTGAAAGGTGCTGCTGCTGGGCTGTATTGTGTAAGGAGCAGGGCTTGGCTGTGGTTCTACCCCTACATGTCTCGGTATCATGTCCACACATGCTGAAGTTGGTGCTCCATTTGGAAAGGACATAGCACAATGTAAAACCTGTAGTAGAACAAACCCTAAAAGCACAGAATCCATCATTCGTTTAATGGGCATCTTTAACAGCTTATTTTCAGTCGGACAATCCAGTACAGAGTAATTTAAACACACAAGATCCTGTGCTGGACATTTGACTTATGAAATGCAATGTTGCTGAGTCACAGTGGCTTGAAAATTGGATGATTCATGGCAACAGAACACTGCCACTCCTCTGCATGAAGTATTCACATGGTGTCAGGTGAGACGTTTTTTCAGGGGGAAAAAAAAAATAAATTCTTGTTTTAGAGAATCTACCATTGATCTATATGGAGAAACAAAGACATCCTTTGTCATGAAGAAAATCAGCATGAAAAATCTCAATTTTCCTCCTTAGGATCATACTGTATCACTCTGTTGTAATGGTTGGGTGGTGGCATGTTGAAAAGGATGTTTTACAAAGAATCTTTGTTAGACAGCCATGTAATGTCAGTATGAAATACTTCTGTTGCTAAAACTCATGTTCTAAGACTTATTATTCAGAAAATGTACACAGAATTACAGAGGCACCAAAAGTATTTGGAATCTTCATAATTTCACAAAAAAAATCACCAGTTGGTTAAAAATGTAAGAGCCACCCCAGTGGGCCAAGGAAAGTATCCAGCAGAGTGGTGATAGTTTCTGGGCGTTTGTCTTTTCTGACACATGTAGTTACAGTATCTTAAACTATTTGGTATGTTTGGACTGAATCTGACTCCATCAATATTTAGTTTGACTCCAATTGTATAAGAACTAAAACTTTATTAAGATTCCATTTATTATCAGTATCAATACTTGAGATTTTAACTTGATTTTATATTTGATTATTCTAAATTCTATACTTTAAATTGCACTTGTTCATTAATAAATGGTCACATAATCTGACTCATGCTGGTCAACTAAACAGATCCCACATCACAATGTTTTTATTATGTTTTATATTATTTAATAGGATATTTCATAATATAAGACTTCCATGCTATTTCAAGTATCAGTTGGATCACAATGTTTTGCCAGGAGACTATTCAATAACAAAAAATTTGACAGAATATGTAAGTATAATTGAATCACAAATTAATTCATGAAAATACTCTTTTACCAAGTTGAGATGGAAAGACTCATCAAGAAAATTGGCATCACACAAAAAACACTTGCAGTACATAGGCGCTGCCTACAACTGTGAAAAACACTTGAGTTACACAAAGCTTACTGGCTGAGTTGCCCCTTCGGCCGTACCACTTCCAGCTCGTCTTGGATGAGGGGAGGGACAGGGGAGAAAGGAAGAGAGTGGAAGAGCCTCAGAGAGAGAGAGAGAGAAAAGAAAAGAAAAAATAGAAGAGAGAAGCAAAAACTCTGGTTCCTGACCACGCCGCCATTTGGTCCTCAGTCAGCTGTGCAGCGATCCTCCATGATGCCGGGCAATGGCACTAGACATTGCATCTTAGTGGATGGCGGCAGGCTCCTCCACCTCCTGGCGAACTACTCCAGTACCACTGAATTGTGTATCCTCGGCGTCGTGATCCTCCATCAGTGGCAAGGGCTCTTTGACTGCCCGTCTTCCACCAATCATGGGTTTCGGCACCAGCATGGCAGACAAGCCTCTTGTTCATCAGAAAGGAGGAAACAGGAACCGGATTATCAACCAGCTCTCTGTGCATGAAATCAACAATCTCATGCTCTATCAAAGGCCACTTGCAATACATTCTGGTGTTCTTGAACCCACTCACAGACAACCCCACCCTTCGGTTCACGAATGTGTCCCAGGAGAAAATCAACCAGCAACTAAGGCTCCTGCCCAAACATCAAAGAGTGAGGGGATAGCAGAATTATAATGAAACATCGCTTGAGGAAGACACTGTGGCCAGTGTAGCTTCTGTTCCACTGTAAGTGTCTGGGGAAGATTACCCCGTCATGGAAAGGTTCTAAAACAGAAAAGTCAATGGCAACCATCTAGTTGGGTCTGGAAGCAAGCACATGGCCCATGGGGCATATATCTGTGGGAAGATCGCCTTAGCAACAGTGCACATTTCGCACCACAAACACCAGTTCTTTTATAGCTTTGGCCATCCCATGCCATTAGTACCTTTGTCGCACCAATTCTGTTGTTCGCATTGAACTTTGATGTCCATGATTACCATGTAACTGCATAAACACCTCAGGCTGCAGACACTCGGGTAAGAGAATCTGAAAGACATCCTTTCCCCCCTCTGTTTGATGAATCTTATGATGCAACAGACCATTCACAAAAACAAGTAGATCCCATTAATGTAGGAATCCTTGTGCTCTCACTGACAATACTCTGAACAGCTAGGGACCCTCTTCTCTCTCCAAAAAGGTAAGTGAACCTGGACAGCTGGATCAGTTTCTTGGAGGCATTGCAGATCAATGTTATTGTGAGCAGGTAAGGCTGCAGTGGCTGCCTGGACAGAGGTTAAAGGCCGACATCTGGCAGCTTGTTATAGGCACAAAGGTAAGTTGCTGAGGACTCAAGGCATTGTCTGGGAAGGGCATCTGCATTTGCGTTTGTACATTCTGGAAAATATCGAACACTGGTGTTAAATGCAGACAGTTGACCAACCCAGCATTGCTCTGTTGCAACTTTGCAGTACTCAGTTGACTCAGAGGGTTATTATGTATTCATACTACACACTGTTTACCCCACAGATGGTCATGAAACTAGTCTGTAATGGCATATTTCAAACACAAAAACGAATTTCATAGAGTTATACTGTTTCTCAGATGGATTCAGACTTCGCCTGGCATAGGCCACAGGACGCACCTTCCCATTCCGTACTTGGGAAAGCACCGCTCCCAGTCCCTGATGACAGGCATCCACTTCTATGATGAATGGAAGAGAGAAGTCAGTGAACTTAACAGTGGGAGCACTTACAAACTTTAAATTCTGAAAACTGTGGTCACAGTGATCCCAGACATGTCGGATTAGGTTTCCTAACCCTTATGAATGTGTTGTCTTCGTTTATATCGCTGGTGCTTGAGGGAATGGACTATATAATAGTCTCACCAGACTCAGATGGTGAAATTACCGTAGAAAAACCTCAGAATTGAATTGCACTTGACCTAGCTCATGTAGTCCATTGCATGCATCATTTTGCCATGATCTGTTGCTGAAAATGACAGCAAAATTCTGCGCCTGCAGATTAGGACCTACTGATTTGCAAAATCATACCCGTTTATATGTTGATGCAGCATTCACAAAATGCAAGGATTTTTGTGTGTTTGCTGGAATTCAAGAAAATCTGATTGCCAATTTACAGTATTAGTCTTACATATTCTATTGTGCAGGGTGCATCAGCCGTTAAGTAGATAAAAAGTTTTGCTTAATTTTATCTTTTAAGCCCAGACATGCACTCAATGAATGATGCACAATTTACTGAATTATATACTGATGGGACCATTCTGTGATTGCTTGAAGTTTTGCTGCTATTCTTTCTATCATGTGTTCGTAAAACTGAATAAAGCTGAATTGTTAATTGATTATTTTACCATACTTCAATGCAATGGTAATTTAGTATTCAATTTAACACTCTACAGTGCCTTGCGAAAGTATTCGGCCCCCTTGAACTTTGACCTTTTGCCACATTTCAGGCTTCAAACATAAAGATATAAAACTGTCATTTTTTGTGAAGAATCAACAACAAGTGGAACACAATCATGAAGTGGAACGAAATTTATTGGATATTTCAAACTTTTTTAACAAATAAAAAACTGAAAAATTGGGCGAGCAAAATTATTCAGCCCCTTTACTTTCAGTGCAGCAAACTCTCTCCAGAAGTTCAGTGAGGATCTCTGAATGATCCAATGTTGACCTAAATGACTAATGATGATAAATAGAATCCACCTGTGTGTAATCAAGTCTCCATATAAATGCACCTGCTCTGTGATAGTCTCAGAGGTCCGTTTAAAGCACAGAGAGCATCATGAAGAACAAGGAATACACCAGGCAGGTCCGAGATACTGTTGCGGAGAAGTTTAAAGCAGGATTTGGATACAGAAAGCTTTAAACATCCCAAGGAGGACTGTGCAAGCGATAATATTGAAATGGAAGGAGTATCAGACCACTGCAAATCTACCAAGACCCGGCCGTCAATCTAAACTTTCAGCTCATACAAGGAGAAGACTGATCAGAGATGCAGCCAAGAGGCCCATGATCACTCTGGATGAACTGCAGAGATCTACAGCTGAGGTGGGAGACTCTGTCCATAGGACAACAATCAGTCGTATACTGCACAAATCTGGCCTTTATGGAAGAGTGGCAAGAAGAAAGCCATTTCTTAAAGATATCCATAAAAACTGTCGTTTAAAGTTTGCCACAAGCCACCTGGGAGACACACCAAACATGTGGAAGAAGGTGCTCTGGTCAGATGAAACCAAAATCGAACTTTTTGGCAACGATGCAAAACGTTATGTTTGGCGTAAAAGCAACACAGCTCATCACCCTGAACACACCATCCCCACTGTCAAACATGGTGGTGGCAGCATCATGGTTTGGGCCTTCTTTTCTTCAGCAGGGACAGGGAAGATGGTTAAAATTGATGGGAAGATGGATGGAGCCAAATACAGGACCATTCTGGAAGAAAACCTGATGGAGTCTGCAAAAGACCTGAGACTGGGACGGAGATTTGTCTTCCAACAAGACAATGATCCAAAACATAAAGCAAAATCTACAATGGAATGGTTCACAAATAAACATATCCAGGTGTTAGAATGGCCAAGTCAAAGTCCAGACCTGAATCCAATCGAGAATCTGTGGAAAGAACTGAAAACTGCTGTTCACAAACGCTCTCCATCCAACCTCACTGAGCTCGAGCTGTTTTGCAAGGAGGAATGGGCAAAAATTTCAGTCTCTCGATGTGCAAAACTGATAGAGACATACCCCAAGCGACTTACAGCTGTAATCGCAGCAAAAGGTGGCGCTACAAAGTATTAACTTAAGGGGGCTGAATAATTTTGCACGCCCAATTTTTCAGTTTTTTATTTGTTAAAAAAGTTTGAAATATCCAATAAATTTCGTTCCACTTCATGATTGTGTCCCACTTGTTGTTGATTCTTCACAAAAAATGACAGTTTTATATCTTTATGTTTGAAGCCTGAAATGTGGCAAAAGGTTGAAAAGTTCAAGGGGGCCGAATACTTTCGCAAGGCACTGTATATCAGGAGTCTGGAAAAAAGTAAAATAAAATATTCAGGATAGAAATTCTGAGCTTATTTTAATGTTGGCCGCAAAGTGGACCCTGTTTACTTGTTTTATTCTTGGAACATTATCAACCTGTTTACATGCTCATGTGACATGATGTGGGTCTTGTCAATGTTTAGCACCCCATTCAGTACACAACTGAATAAAACAGGCTGCATGACACTGATAAATCATAACTGCCAGAGTAACATTCACATACAGGTGTGAGGGACTTCAGCAATTTACAAATAACACAAAGAATAAATATATTCCTCTCTCACTTGGTTTTACTCGTATGTCCTATTATTATTATTAGCACTATTGAGTGCTAAGTTGTTGTTTGTTTGTTTTTTTTGCAGAGAGAAAGCACATGCACTCATGTACGGTTGCAAATTGCATGAATTATGTATGACATAAGGCAAAATATTTCCAATTTGTGCAAGTAAAAATCTTTGATTGGGGTGTTGCAGATATTATCTGGCAACCCAGAGCATATTAAAAGCTTGTGGATGCATGATAGCCAGATAAGTGAAAGATCTCATAAAAAAACTTTCATGAAAAATCGACCCACTTAGCAGCACCCTCAAGCACCCCTGTAGAACTGGGACTGCGGAGTTGTGACCATTTTCAGACCCCCAATATACAAACACCGTAACCAATGGGCTGATAGATCACTATCAGCACCCTCTGTATCTTGGAATGCAAGAAGTCTAGCTGTTTACATAAGTAAATGGGGATTGTTACACAGAAATGAATTCATTCTTTAATGTTTTACTCTACAGGTTTTAAAATCTGTGTCAAATCAATTTTACTTGTATAGTGCTTTTAACAGCACACATCTTTTCAAAGCAGCTTTACAGAAATATTATGCTTCAACACAAAAATAAGCTGTAATATCTGTAATGTCTTAGAGTCATAATTGTGCGGTTTGATAAAAAAAGTGATTGTAAATTGTGCCTTAAAATAAATAAGTATATAATATATGCATTTAGACCCTAACTGTGGCAAGGAGCACAAAACTCCATAAGATGTTGTTTGATGGAGGAAAATAATCTTGGGGGAAACCAGGCTCACTGTGGGGGCCAGTTCCCCTCTGGAAAAATAGCATAAATGTAATGCTATAAAATAAATAAACTAAAGTAAATGTTAGGGGCCCATGTTTAATCTCCTGTGACCCCCACGTGACTACTGTGTGCATTTTCCATTTCCTTTTTGATTTGTAACAATTAGCAACTAATAAACAAGCAAAAAAATTAAAGAGCAAATCGTTTTCCTAAAAATTTACAATGTGCACATATGTCCACATTTAAATGACACTAAGCTACAGAAAGTCTTTTGCATCAAATTGTTTATTATATTTCCAGGAGTGTTGATTATTCATGTTTTTGAGATGTTACAGACACTACATCAGAAATTTGCATAGTTAATTCTGATTCAATGTAATGTCCAGCATCATCCAATCACTGCCAACCATGTTAAAATAAAATGTTGCATGAGAAATTCTGAATCTATGTACTGATTACCATTGTCCATGTCTGCCAAACATGTTGAATTGTCCAAACATCATCTGCAGCCTGAAACTGAACTTTTGGTCAGATTTTAGGACTGAATGCACTCAGCTGCACAGAAATCTAAAGGATGATCTCTTGCTTCCTATTTAGTGAATGACATAACCTCCAGTTTGCTGGTCTCAAAACAGTTTGAAATGCACCTTATTTTCACCCTAAGTCCATATAAAGCCTCTGAAAGCAACATTTTTCAGCTTTTGGATGAACCGATGTGAAATTGCATAGTAAATATATGGGAATGCATTAACTAATGCTAATTAATAGAATCCTATTGTAGAGATATCAAAATAAAATATAACAATGTATATTAAAATGAAGTGAAATGACCCACAGATGCGTTAGTCCTTTGTTATTTTGCTGATGAAGACTTAAGTTGGTAAATAATTTACTGACTATGTATTTTACGAATGTGATCCATCCTTTGACCAAGGTGATGTAAGAAAAGGTCAGTGAGGTGCATCACAGTTCGACTGGAAGCATGTGGCAGTTAATTTCCAGTGCAGTCCATCTTAAGTCCAAGATTCAGGCAGTGGCCAGTGAAGTATATCATGTCTTACAGTTGGAGCTGCACCAGTTAATCCTCTGTGAAGTCCATTGTCGTAGACTGAAGTGATATCTGGCTGGCACAGGCTGCAGTTAGTCATCCTCACTCAGCAACACATAGCAGTCGGACATCAGGCAGGACCAGAGCTGGATCTGGCAGGCTCTGTTTACCTCAGGATATGTATTCTGAGGTTGAGACAGGGAAACAAATAGAATAATATGAGTGCAGATGCCATTCACTTTAAATCAGAATTATAGAATATGAGAAGTGTTTCTGTTTGCGGCAGACTTGTCTAATGCAGCATAAATAGAGTTGATGGATATATTAGGTGTATGCCTGGCTGAAAAGATGTCTTTAGTCTAGACTTAAATTGAGGGTGTGTGTCTGAGTCCCAAACCACGTTAGGTAGACAATTCCATTATTTAGGTGCTAAATAGGAAAATGATTTACCTCCTTTTGTGGATTTTGATATTCTAGGTATTTTTAACAGGCTACAATTTTGTGATCGTATTGAACGTGATGAAATATGTACTGTAGAGTACTGTATAGCTAGACCATTCAGAGTATTGTAGAATTTATTAATTAATAAGAAATGTAACTGGTTGCCAGTGTAGCGACCATAAAATTGGGCTGATATGATCATATTTCTTGGTTCTAGTCACCACTCTAGCTGCTGACTTTTTGAACCAGTTGAAGTTTATCTATTGAACCTGCAGGATATACTCCTAGTAATGCATTGCAATAATCTAGCCTTTAATCAGAGTCATTAATGTATATATTTGTTTTTTGGCATCAGAAACAAAGAAATATTGCTAAGTTACAACATATGCTCTGAGTTGGAAGACAACTGGCTGTTCTAAAAATATTGCTATCACATATAACACCTCAGTTCTTCGCTGTAGAAGACATTGAGTCAAAATATATTTTAGGTTTTTGGGCCAATAATTAGTAGCTCTGTTTTGTTGAAATTGAGTAGTAGGACATTTCTAGCCATCTGATCTTTGATATCATTGATAGACTCTGCTAACTTGAAATTTCGTCACGCCAAACAATCTTTATTACAGAATAACTGACTGAATAATGGATCTATCTAGCAGCTGTGGAACTCTTGTCCCTCCAACAGGGAACTGACTAAATAGTTCTCTGTATATATGGAACTGTTTTGCATATGTTCAATTACATTTTTTGTCTCAGTCTAAACAAGCCAAATAAATAGTGTCTGCCAGGAGGCACATATGAACTCTTATTGGTCGAGTACATTGATTACGATATACTGTAGTTGACCAATTGATTACGGATAGTTCACCCAAAAATGAAAATTCTGTCATTATTTACTCACCCTCATGTTGTTGTAAACCCATTTGACTTTCTTTTTTGGTAAAATTAAGGATACATTTTGAAAAAAGTTCTGCTCACTATGTCATAAAATGTCAGTGAATGGTGACCACATCAAGCTTCAAAAATGACACAAAATTATAATATACAAAGTCTAATCAAATATTCCAAGCAACTCATGCCATGCTATTTTGAAGGCATGCAATATGTTTTGGTGACAAATAAACTGAAATAAAATTTATTATTTATTTAGAATGTCCATCGACCATTGCTCTCTGGTGCGCATTTACTAGTGCACAAGAGCAGCAGTTAACTTACTGATGTTAATCAGTTTTTGTCCACGACAGGACATTCTGTCGATTACTTGGTTATTTCTGCTGCATTGTGTAGGGTAGCAAGGCATTTATTATTATTTATTTTAAAAATCAACTGTAAACAAAAGTGAGGATGATAAAATATAGTAACAGTAGTAAAATATAGCATTAGGGCTTTCCTTTCCCTCACATTAAACGACGCCCCACTGTCTTTGTTGGTAGAATAGAGCCGTGCCCAAAAGTATTGGCAGTGACATAAATGTTGTTTTTCGCAAAGTTTTCTGCTTCAGTTGTTGTGATGTTGATTCACATTGTTCCTAGATTATTGTGCAGAGTGATCAGATGCATTTTAAATAATTGCAAAAATCTTAATTGGCCAAAAAAATTAACTTTTAATCACAAAAAACGAAATTTCACTGTTTTTTGGCCCAGGCACAAAACTACCAGCTAACATAATTTCACAAATAATATCAGCAGCACCTGGGAAAGTGTGAAGCTACGGAATCGTGTCACCACCAGTGCAGAGCTTGCTCAATATTGGCAGCAGGTTGGTGTGAGTGCATCTGCACCCACAGTGAGGCGAAGACTTTTGTACAATGGCCTGGTGTGAAGAAGGGCAGAAAAGAAGCCACTTTTCTCCAAGAAAAACATCAAGGACAGACTGAAATTCTGCAGGAAGTACAAGGTTTGGACAGCAGAAGACTGGTGCAGTTATTTTCTCTGATGAAGCCCCCTTCCGACTGTTTGGGACATCTGGAAAATCAATAGTCCAGATAAGAAAAGGTGAACGCTACCATGAGTCCTGTGTCGTGCCAACAGTGAAGCATCCTGAGACCATCCATGTGTGAGGTTGCTTTTCATCCAAGGAAGTGGGCTCTCTCACAATTCTGCCCAAAAACACTGCCATGAATAAAGAATGGTATCAAATGTCCTGCAAGAACAACTATTACCATTGATCCAGGAGCAATTTGGTGATGATCTGTGCATTTTCCAGCATGATGGAGCAACATGTCACCAGGCAAGAGTGATAAAGAAGTGGCTCGGCGATCATTACATTGAAATTTTGGATCCGTGGCCAGGCAACTCCCTGGATCTTAATCCCATAGAGAACCTGTGTTCAATCCTCAAAAGGTGAGTGGACAAACAGAAAAAACCCAAATTGTGATCAAATCAGAGCACTAATAAGTCAAGAATGGATCGCCATCAGTTGGGATTTGACAGAGCGAATTGCAGGGGTTATGAAGAACAAGGGTCAACACTGTAAATATTGACTCTTTGCATATATACATTCATTTTTTCCCCCATAGACTTTTCATAAAATCCTTCATAAGACAGTTATAAGCCATTAACCAAACTAACCTGCACTGAGATGAATCAACACATTTCAAACTTTGATTTGAAGCAAAAAAGTATTTGAAAATCAGACAAAAAGGTACTTATACTGTTGTTCACGAGACCACAAACCATTGAGAATAATGTAATCAAATAAAAAAAAAATAAAAAAAGGAAATATATAAAACTATTAATTTTAGGTTATATGTTAGGTTTACTGCAAAATATTCATATATATACACAACTATATATATAGTTTATAGAGGGCTTTGTTGGCCATGATTCTCTGATGGGTGGATCCTTCTCTGCAGGACCATGGGTAGCGTAGTTTTTCACCAGGAATTCTGCTATTTTCTTTTTTTTTTTTAACTATGAAGTTGAAATAATATGAACTGATGGCTTCAACAGAAGCATATAACATTTATGAACAACCTCAGATCAAAAACTCTTTATGGATTGATTTTTATAGTTTTACCCTTTTCCCAGACCCATGCTTTTAAATGTAAACTTTTAAAATGTATTTCAATTTTTAGTTTTGCACAACTTACAACTGTACCAATGCTGTGGGATCATGATAACAAATCTTTCACAAGTTAGTGTGCTTTGTTACAAAGGAGACAAGTGACAGTAAAGAGCCAGAAACAATTTAGCCCTAGATGGAGAACTGGCATTAAAATGAATCGGAGAAATTGGAACATGTAGAATAGGAGAATAGAAAGAGTCAATCACAGGGATGCAAACACATGTATGGTCAAAAAAGAGAGAGGTAATCGAAGCCCTCGCCCCGCGGAAAATATCCAGATACTTACATTGCCACCAACCCCTGCCATCCCCGGCCCACCCCTATAGGCACATAGCCTATAGAGAAAATCAAAATACACTGAAACGAATTTGGAATATTCAATTTAATTTTTTAATTCAGAACAATAAGCTCTTATTTAGCTATCTAGCACTTCTTCCTCTTGCTTTACACCTCCTTCCTCTTCTTCCTGGCCACCTCCTGCAACGTATCCAGGGCCTTCCGTCTGACTGCATTCATTTTCTTAACATGTTTGAGACGTGTCTGCCTCTCTTTGGCCAGAGCAGTGGTCTTGGCCTTCTCGGCACTTTCACATGTAGCACTGCAGCCATACTCCGCCTGCCTCTTCTGCTTTGCCTCCATCCTCTTCTCTCTGTCGGTCTTGTCCCTTCTCCCTGCAGCCCTAATGTTCCGGCAGAGAGTTTTATCAATTGGCCCCATGTTGATGTCATCTCTTTTGAACATGCCAATGCCAGTCTTGCCCCTAGACCTCAGGACATATTTCACAGTCTGCACTGCATCAAAGGTGGAGATCTTCATGTTAGATCTTTTAGCGTCAATCACATCTCTGTAGTTAATTTCCTTCATGCAGAGAGTGCATTTAGCACAACCCTTTTTTTCAATTTTCTTAAAAAAGTCAGACAGTATGAATGTGTGTTTGACTGCATGGACCTTGATTGTAGTTTCAAGTTTCAGCCAAGACCAATTCCAACTGCTTTTACAGCCTCGATCCATCTGTTGCACAAGAAGTGCCTCACTTTCCTCAATTTCCCTCATTCTGCCAATGAATAGAGTTGAATATTTTTGTAAAACTGTATCATAACAGAGTGCAAATAGTTCACTCTGCCCCTTTCCACAATGTCTTGTAGCACAATGTCAATATCAATGCTGCAATATTTCTCATCCATTCTGGGGTTGCCATAAAATGTTGAATGTTTGGGTCCATCAGTGCCCTGCGCTACTTAATTATCGTCAGCAGTCTATTTGCGTCAATTTACATGATAAAAAATGACCTTAAAAATAGCAAAACTATTTTTTAGTAGGATTTTTTTTTTTAGTATTTTATTTTTTAGTAAACAAAACGTTACTATGAGAAAATCGAGGACACGGATATGGAGAAAAAGAGTTATGAGAAGTAATGCTTGATGCAATGCTGCTAGCTAACCAACAGTAAGCAAAGTCAAGGGCAATATGTCTAGTTATACTACGGGGCTGTTGAATGCTTGATTCTGATTGGTTCAGAACGTTCTAAGGTGTGCAATTATTTTCAGGGAAACGCATGACTATAGTTTCAGGCAGGTTTGACCGCATTACAGTTCCATATCACTGCGCGTAGTTAACTGTAATAAAGGGAAATAGGATACAATTTATAACACGAAAAAACATGCAGCCCCATGCGCTTAATCTGCCATTTTCTACGTCTAACTTCACAATCAATTGACACATGTAGTTTAATTTGAATAAATAAAGTATATAGTCCTATCTATAATAAATAGAAAATTAAACTGAATATAAATTAATTAATAGTCCTGCTGCACGGGTTTTCGTAATTATTCCAGATAATATAACAAATAAATAATTATTGATAGGCCTACTTGTTAAAAGGGCTTTGTGTGTTTCATTTATTAGGTTATCTACTGTCAATAATAGAAAAAAAGAAGGAACAAATTAATTTAAAAGAATTGAATACATAAATAATATTGACGCACATGCTTTTCTGTCTCATTATTGCAACATCTCTCTCTCTCTCTAATAACTGCATAAAGCCAGGGACACACTTACTCTAAGCCCAGTTATGAATGTAATTTTATACTTATGACTAATCATGCCCAAACGCGTGTTCAGAGTCGGTGTTTAAGACCTGCTACAGTCGATGGAAACGATCAGTCTTCGAATGTTTCAGCAAGTCGTAAGTGTGTCCCCATCATTAGTCTGCTATCAGTGGCTCAGACCTCCGTTATTAACTCTAAAATGACGTGACCGCATTACCACCTCGGGTGTGCATTATTTCTCTAATAATTCAACGGCCTGTCGTCAATTATTCCTTACACATTAACCATAGTAAATCCATGGGCATGCATGCACCATTTGAAAATAACGCAGTTTGTCACTCATTTTTGTTTAAATGCTTCTCGGTGGTATCAGTGTACCAACAACAACATTGCAAAAGCGGTAACGTAGGGTTTAATATTACTGTACAAGATAGGCGATAGTAACCTTAGCCAAGTCAGGAATTTAATATTAAAATGCATAAAGTGCAAACGAACATGATTATAGTCGAACAACTTTTTCTATGCCATCCATAATTTGATCTGCTAGCAAGCACTAACGTTAGGTCTTTTACAGGTGCACTTGATGTAGCTAAAACGTAATGATATATATAGGTTACACACACACACACACACCATTAACTACCCAATTGAAATAGGCCTTGTTGAAATGTATAGCCTAATAAATTACATGACTAGTAGATTATATAACATTATATATAAACCAAAAATATCCTTACCTCCAGTGATCTCACGCGGCGCCGAACTCTGGTCTCAGGGAGAAATTTGTTTTAGTGGCAGTTACGCAGCAAGAAGAAACACTAGTGGCTCACGCTTGCGCGCATATGATAGGCCTGCTGTTTTGGCGCGCAGTGTTTTGATTTGCTTATTTCCTATTTACTTGTTTGGTGGATGCAATCCAGAATTACTGTTGGTGAAATTAATCAGACAGACCCCCCCCCCCCAAAAAACTCTTCGGATCTGCACGATTCACACAAGTCACCCAAACTGACGTGAAAAAAGCGGGAGGCGCCGAAAAGCGCGCTGTTTGCATCCCTGCAATCAGCTTTTAGATAGACATCACCTGTCAGTCAAAACAGGAACACACATACTCATTAGCATACTCATGAAAAACAATGTTTTTTGGCCTGATCGGAGCTAAAGAAGCACAATTCATAATACAGATGTTGTCAGATTTTACTGCCGATTTAATACACGTTCTTTCATCGTAATTTTGACCAACAGTTTTGAAGATTTCAATGTTTCTCCGTTCAAGAAGATAGGAGCTGTACTTTTATGCCGCTGCCCGGGAGCATTCCGAGATTAAATATGATTTAAAAAAAAAAAAAATCAAGGTAAATATAACTAAAATAAAAAATAAAAAATATAAAATAAAAAAATATTTTATTGTGCAACATTTCTAAGCTGTAAATTTATCAAATTATGCAAAACTTTTGAAAATACTATGTGTGTGCATTTAGGATAACTTCAAATTCTATATATTATTCCAAATACATTTAAATAAGTTGTAATTTCCACCACCGAATGTTCTCAAACACAATACAGAATTTTAGATATGGTAAATATTACATGTACAAATGACAACCGCCCCCCCCCCCCAAAAAAAAGAAAATCGACGTGGAAAATATTTCAATGAAGCTCAGCAGTTTTGCTTTATTATAGAAATGTCCTAAAACAATTTCCATGCAAATCTTTGCTTAAGTACATGTTTCCAGTCACTCTTGTTGCATATTCTGAAATATTTAATTATTGTTTCTTTTTCTCCTCTTTGATCCTCTTCCATGATTTCTTTCTGATGACTGTTCTCTGCCTTTTTTTGGTCTTTTATTGGCTTCTCCCAACTTAATCGTTGCTCCTTTATCTGCTGCTGTGGTAGTCCTATCCTTTATGAAGTCCTCTTTGACCACAGGCTCGATGATTGCCCCCATTTTAGTGACAATCTTGGGTGTTGTCATCTTCTTCACAGTGTTTGGTGTGTTCCACATCTGTCCAATAGGTGTACGTATGCAGGACTCAAACTGTGCAGTGTTTTGAAAGGGGAACGGTAGGTGACTAACCTATGAAATAAGAAAGAGTTGATATTATAAACTCTATAAATATATTTAATTATATTTAATTTAAATGGTCTGCACTTACATAGCGCCTTTTTAACCTTAACGGTATTCAAAGCGCTTTACACTGTGACTCATTCACACACTCCTACACCAATGACGGCAGAGCTGCCATGCAAGGTGCTAGCCTGCCATTGGGAGAAACTTGGTGTTCAGTGTCTTGCCCAAGGACACTTCAGCATGTGGAGTCATGTGGGCCGGGATTCGAACCACCAACCCTGCGATTAGTGGCCGTCCCGCTCTACCAACTGAGCCACAGCCGCCCTATACTATACTATAGACCACAACTCCAACAAAAGCTGTCAATTTAATAATTCGTCAAATTAATTATATTATGATATTATAAAATAATTTGAGCTGAAATTGCAATGTTTTGCACAGTTGCCAGGATGACACATAGCCAGGTGCTTGTACAGCAGCAATAAGATCAGTTACCTGATGGGCAGCAACGGATGTATTTCTCTTCTCTGATATGATGACATCAGGCAGTTTCTGATCTTGCCTTGGAGGCGGAGGGGCCATTTTCTTTCTAAATCTACAGAGATACACATGAATTTTAGAGAAACAGCAATGGAACGGTAGCTTTTTTTTCATTCCTAAGGTATACACATTTATATACAAAATGATATCTAATAAAATGCTAATACCACCTGCCACAGACTAGTCATAATAATTGGTATTTGTATACTGTTATCATGGTTCAAGGCTGTGATGTAAACTAATAGCTATTGGCCAGGGAGGAGCCCTTTGATGCAGCCCAACTTCAAATGTCAACAAAACTACCTTTTGCGTTTCTGGCGTGATGGTTTGAGACCAACACCCCCCCACTCTCCCCAGCCAGGCAGTGTCAGGTCCACAATTTTTGGCCGTCCCGCTGCCTCCTGTTTCCTTTTCTCTTTTAGGAAATCAGATATGACATCATCTCCAGCGAAAGCCTCCTTGATGATGTTGATCTGTTCATCATGCTCCTAACAAAAAAGGGGAAGCATTTTCAATGCAGCAAAAATAATTTTAGGAGTTTTCACAAATTCGATTCCTTGACTTGTATGTATTTACTCTGATAAAAGCATTCACTGCTAAACTAAGGTAGATGGTCTGCACTTATATAATGCCTTTTTAACATTAGCGGTATTCAAAGCACTTTTACACTGCGTCTCATTCACCCATTCTCACACACACCAATGACGGCAGAGCTGCCATGCAAGGTGCTATCCTTCCATTGGGGTTCAGTGTCTTGGCCCAAGGACACTTCGACATGTGGAGTCATGTGGGCCGGGAATCAAACCGCCAACCCTGCGATTAGTGGATAACCTGCTCTACCACCCCAACTAAATGTCAAAGAGCACAACAGTGGGGTTCTGGAAGTTAAAATCAGATTTTTAAAATACATTTTCTCCAAAGATGGATAAATTTTTTGCGGAATTCACCAAAGTTGTTCTATCTATTTCAGCTGTCTCAATTGCTTCTGTCTCTTCTTGTAATCTCTGATGTTGAGATACCAATCGACGCACATAGATTTTTAACCATTATCCTGACTTCGCATTGCATGTGAACGCCTACCTTAATTGCTGTTCTGACCAGCTTATCCAATGTTGCGCAAGTGTTGTGTGCATGTTTGTTTATGTTTTTCAAAAGTCTCACGTAAAGTGCTGTTTTCTTGCATTGTTGTTATAAGCTGATTTAAGGTGGAGTACATTAAAACACTCAGTATTGCTAACCATGTAGTGTTCTGAATCAGTCACTTATGAGGTTCATATCAGTCATGATACTGACTTAAAAGGCAATAGACAGCAAGGAAGATCATTAGGTGTTTGGAACGTAGCCATAATAATTTTTTTCACTCACTTCTTCAACCACTGTTGGTGCAAAGGGCACTTTGATGACTTTAGCCTCTTTAGTCAGAACTTCATTAAGGTTGATTTCCTTGTTGTTCTTTTTAAGTGGTTCAGATGTTGCCTCCACAGCAGCTGCTTGTGGGACTGATGGAGCCGTGCTGGGTTTGGGGTCCAAAACTTCCCCCAACACATCCAGGTCTTCCATATCCCTGACCCAAATCGGTCCCTCATCTAGAAGCCCACCTTCATCTTCTTGCCTTTCTTGTGTCGGAGCTGGAGCTTCACGTGTCTTCTCACTTCTCATAAGCTTGAAAATAGTGTTAAACTCAGAAACGACCTCCTCTTCTTCATCATCATCATCATCATTCTCCTCACTCTCGGAAACCTCGACCACATCTTCTCCAACCACCTCTTCTCTCAATACCCCTCTTGTTTTTTCGGCTAAAATATCAGAAAAATAAGATTCGAGAATTTAGATGATATTCACACATTGATACAAGAAAAACATCAAAGCTGATACTGTCATCCCAAAAATGGAAGACCCTTTCACCCCCCCCCCCCCCCCCACATATTTTGTTACGCTGCAGAATTAAGCTAAAATGCGTTTAAATTACTTTAAAAAACAGATTTTTGATAACTTTGGAAATAAAAATAAAAAACATTGGCATAAGTATTCAGACCCTTAGTTGAAGCAACTTTGGCTGCGATTAGAGCCTCAAGTCTTTTTGGGTATGATGCCACAGGCTTTGCACACCTGAATTTGGGGATTTTCTGCCATTATTCTCTGCAGATCCTCACAAGCTCTGTCAGGTTGGATGGACTGCCGGTGAGCAGCCATTTTCAGGTCTCTCCAGAGATGTTCGATTGGATTCAAGTCCGGGCTCTTGCTTGGCCACTCAAGGACATTCAAATTGTTGTCCCTAAGCCACTCTTGCATTGTCTGTGTGCTAAGGGTCATTGTCCTGTTGGAAGGTGAACCTTCGGCCCAGTCTGTGGTCCTGAGTGCTCTGGAACAGGTTTTCATTAAGGATATCTCTGTATTTTACTGCGTTCAGCTTTCCTTCAACCCTACCCAGTCCCTGCCGCTGAAAAACACCCCACAGCATGATGCTACCACCACCATGCTTCACCATTGTGATAGTATCGTGCAGGTGATGAGCGGTGCCTGGTTTCCTCCAGACATGGTGCTTGGAATTGAGGCCAAAGAGTTCAGTCTTCATTTCATCAGACCACAGAATCTTGTTTGAGAATCCTTTAGGTGCTTTTTTTTATGTATCTTGCACTGAGGAGAGGTTCCATCTGGCAACTCTGCCATAAAGTCCAGATTAGTGGAGTGTTGCAGTGATGGTTGTCCTTCTGCAAGTTTCACCCATCTCCACACATGATCTCTGGAGCTCAACCAGAGTGACCATCGGGTTCTTGGTCACTTCTCTTACCAAGGCACTTCTCCCCCGATTGCTCAGTTTGGCTGGGAGGCCAGCTCTAGAAAGAGTCCTGGTTGTTGAAAACTTCTTCCATTTAAGAATTATGGAGGCCACTGTGCTCTTGGGAATCTTCAATGCAGCCACAATATTTTGTAACCTTCTCCATATCTGTGTCTCGACACAATCCATGGCAGTTCCTTTGACCTCATGGCTTGGTTTTTGCTCTGATATGCATTTTCAGTAGTGAGACCTTATATAGACTGTAGCGTGCCTTTCCAAATCATGTCCAATCAAATGAATTTGTCACAGGTGGACTCCAATCAAAGTGCAGAATCATCTCAAAGATGGTCCAGAGAAATGGGTTGCACCTGAGCTAAATTTCAAGTGTCATAGCAAAGGGTCTGAATACTTATGTCAATGTGATATTTCAGTTTTTTCTTATTCATTTTTGTCATTTACAAAACATTTGTAAAATTATCAAAAATCTGATTTTTGCTTTGTCATTATGGGATAGATTTATGTGAAAAAAAAATAAAAACAATTGAAGAATTTTAGCATAAGGCTACAACATAACAAAATGTAAAAAAAAATGAAGGGGTCTGAATACTTTCTGAATGCACTGTATGTCCAAGCCGCTCTTTTCCATGAAATGTGTTTGTGTGTGCCACTTACACATATATACTATAAACATGACTTATAAATGTCACATTATAATATATTAGTACAGTATTTTAATGAATATTCATTGGGTTGTGCCCAAGTTATCAAGTATTCGTTCTGCACCAGCTGGTCCACCATAAAAAACTATAGGAATATCTTAAGTGGATGATTCTTGGCGCATTTGTCTGCAGAGAGCAGTGCCGAATACTCCTCTGTTTTCCTCTTAAGCTACAGGTGAGTGCAAATGTGTTTTTTTTATATATTTATTTTTATTAATGCATATCTGTTTATTTAATTTATTTCCAAAAGAAAATTAGCTTATTTTGAAACAGTTCTGGGTAAAATTTGTGAATAAAACTCAATATAAATTTCACGTACACATTATATTTGTTTTTGACTTGCATTTTAATTTACCAGCAATTTACTCGTTGAGCTACCAAGTGAATGAAACACAGGAGTCATTGGTCTGAACGGGACTGAATCAGCACAGATGACTCGCTCGCTCACTGACCAGCAGACTCTAAATAAGTATAGAACTGTTACCATGTTACTTTTGAAAGCAATTCTAAAACGCTGCATTGTAGGGTTAGTGAAGATTAATCGTTGTAATTACGGACTAGTTTCTTATATGAAAAAAGAAGCCCTTGGCATCAGTGCCCTACAGATTATTTAATTCCTTCAAGTAGCTCTCACTATCAATAAGGTTGGCAATCCCAAAATTACATGGTGAATAAGTGCTGTTAAGCTCCAAAAAAGCACCATAAAAGCAGTCTATATTAAATCACTTATGTGCTATACTCAAAAGTCTTCAAGAAAAATGACAGCTTTGTGTGGAACCGAACAAAGTCTTTAATCACTGAAAATCTTCCCCTCCGCCATAGCTCTGAAATGCCATTCCCGCTAATGCATATTCAAATCTTGCTTGAGAACCAGAAATTGGAAGTTACTGACATCAAACCTAGTGCAGCAAGTCTGAAGGAATCAGGTTTAAATATGTTCAAGTTCGAATGAGATTTGAGAGGTACAGCAGAGATTTTTTTTTTTTTCAGTGAATGACAAATTTGGGCTTGTTCCTTATACATACATTTTGACCTTTTTGGAGTTTGACAGTATCTGGTCACCATTTAATCTCATTGAATGGAAAAGAGCATCTTGGACATTCTGCCAAACATCTGCTTTTGTGTTCCACAGAATACATTTATATGGGTTTGGAACTACATATAGGCGAGTAAATGATGACAAGAGTATTTCTAGATTAATTATTCCTTTATGCTTGGTCTCATACCCTCTTCATCTGTGGGTGCAGGAATCAAGTCCTCTTCATCTGCTTTCCTCAGCCTCCTCTTCATCTCAAAGTCATCAAGAAGTTCCTCATCCTCATCCTCTTCCTTCTCTTCTTCAGCAGTTTGAGCATGCTCCGTTGTTGTGACCGTGCTGACCTCAGGTTCTTCATGTGTAAGCTTGCCTCTCATCCATGGATTGACGGTGTCAATGATCAGCTCAGGATCGTTAACAAAATCAGGAACCCTCTCAGATTCTTCATCATCATTTCCATGATCATCATCAGAAAGCACCACCATCTTCTGTGTCAGATCTTTATTCATCTGCAGCTGCTCCTGCATTGCTTTACGTGCCTGATGAACATGAGAGAAACAGTCAAATATCACAACCATAACTTTTCATTAGCATGGATGACCTCCGCGGTCACAGAGCTAACCCCTTAAGCTCTCTACTTGCAAATTTTCACAACAAATTATAGCTTACCTTACAAATACACAGCGGACTAATCACAAAATATTGGTCTCATTTTACATTTAGTTTAATATGCTAATATTATGGTAGATAGGTCTAGGAAGACAGGTTCTCTCTGAGAAGTTACATCTCTCTTATTCTTTACATTAAGTCCTTTAATTCACTGCTGAATGCACAGCCATCAGAGCATCACTTGTTCACTATCGGACATCAAATACTGTGGGTAATGTTACTGTTATGCACAATCTACAGGTTTATTTGTGAAGTGTTGTGGAGATCATTTTTCAGGAGTCAATCTGCAGATTCTTAATAAATGGTTGCATTAAAAAGGCTCAATAAACAGTTGGACGCCATGAACTACATGTTCTGCTCCCGTAATATTTAGTGAGTGTGGAACGCCCTGTAACTCCAAGAGGTCCTGTTACATGCGTCATTCTTCATCCGGGATGGTTTTGTGCAGCTCCGTTTTGAAGCTTTTCTTGTTTCTTACTGTAATAGTTTTTGTGATAATCCATGACAGTTATTTAGCCTAATTATTTGTTGAATATCAATTAATTACCCTGTTAAAGGGCTGTGCTTATCGTCCATATATCCCTACGAAATGCATCTCATTGGGTCACATTGACATAAACGGCAAAAAATTAGAGTAAAATTTTTTTTTAAAAAAATCAGTATTTGGTCTTTCCCAGTAAAATTACTAAAAATTATTACAAAAATATTATTCACTTGATGGGCAAAATGGCATAAGATATTTAAGTCTTGTTTTAAAAGAAAACTAATTCAATTTATTAAGGTTTATGCTTAAAAAAAGAAAAACAATCTATAACTTGATTCAAAGGGAAATGTATTTTTCATACCCCATTAGCAGTTCACTGCACAATGTTCACTTAATTTTGTCAGATTACTCTAAAAACAAAGCTTAATATCTAATGCCATTTTAAGACATTTTTTACTCAAGAGTGAGACAAACATATCTAATAAGAAAATTATTGTTTTTGTTGGCAGTGTAAATATACATGGGTTATTTTCCTAGTTTCCTAGCTCAGACAACACATCGACTAATCGGTTATGAAAATTGACCCTTAGCTAAGCCCCGCCTTAAACAATTTCTGACCAATCCTGTCTGAGCAGCTGTTGCCATGCCAACAGTGTTTTGCCTTTTAACAATGAGAGCCTATGAGAGTAATGTGTGTTTGAGTTGTTTTAAGCAGGATTCTATCGAAATGATCCAAAAAATGTAAAAACCGTTGCAGGGTCACTTGTAGTAGTGACACGAGGTACCTAGAGAGGATACAGAGTGCTTTTATTTTTAATATTTAAATATTGAGAGCAGCATGCTTTGGATTAAACTGTGTCATGCCTCATTCCCATATGAACATGTATAACATCAGCGAGGACACCCTACCGCTCCATTATTAAAGGTGATAGTAAAAGATTCACAGCATCAAAATGAGTGTTATGAGACGTTATAAGCGGTTCTTTTTAATTACACTAATGTTATAAGGTTTGTAATTGCGATCAAATGACGCTTTTCTCTTTTCAAGTGACTGTAATAACTGTTTGCGCTTCAATTCTGATTCACAGTCTGCACAGTTTTCAATCAAGTTACTGTGTAATTTCACAATTTCTTTTACAAAAAAATGGCAGATACATAAGCTTTACAATATCACTTCATTCCAGCCCAAGTAAGAAAACCATCCATTGCGTTTGACAATATTTTGCCAAAACTGCACAATTCACGGCAATCTCCCATTCATTCTCTGGGGAGTTCTGCAGAGCTTGTCAGAGCGAGCGACCGTAACAAAGTAGGACGGAGCTTAGCAAAGTGTCAGTTGGTAGATTTGCACATCTTTACATTTGACCTGCGATTTCTGTACTACAGACACAACTGTTCTGCAATAAACATTTACTTCTAAAAAAAAAAGCTAAATTTGACATCAAATCACAATAAATATTGAAACAGCAACTAAATATTGTAATATCACACTTTGAGACAATATTTGTTTTTTTAAATAGTCCACCATTCTTACCGAATCATCATATTTGGCCATGATGGCCTTTGATTTGGCCCACTTGCCACTGTTCTGGTGTTTCAGAGACATCCTCTCCTGCATTGAAAAAAGAGGTACAAAAAGATTTAGTCTGAGTGATTCTGTCATTCTGTCTCTTTACAGGCTGTTCTTCTCATCAACACACACCTCCATCCTGGAGCGCTCCATCTTTTTTAACTCTTCCAGAGCTCCTGTGGGGTCCGTTTTTACCATTTCATCAAACTGCTTCAGAAATTCCTTACGTTTAGCTTTCTTCTGAACTTTGTGGTACCTAAGAAAGACATATTTCATACTTTAAGCAAAAGAAGGATACTACAAAAGTTGTTTAAATATGTTCATTCATAGAACTCACATTTTGCTCTTAATTTTCTTCTCTCTTTTGGATTTTGCCTCGTAGTACGACTGGAGTGCTCTTGCTTTCTGGAGCTCTGCACGACGAATCTTAGCCTGCCATTTAAAACAAACGGTTACATAAACTGAAGAATATAAAGAAGTGCAAAAGCCTTTTTTATTAGCCTTTGTTCCATATATTAAAAAATATTTTATTGCAAAATTTTCCAACATTAACCAGTAGTAGTAAGAAGACCAATTACATCATTGGCAATGCTTCATGGGAGTGGACAGTCATTACTGAGCTTCTATAGGATAAACTATGCATGGGCATGTTGAGTGACTCCAGTCAGGCTTCCTAAGCAACCAATTGGCCCGGTTGCTAGAATGGGTAGTCACGTTGGCGTAACCTCCTCGTGATCACTATAATGTGGTTCTCGTTCTCGGTGGGGCATGTGGCAAGTTGTGCGTGGACGCCGCGGAGAATAATGTGAAGTTGACTGTCTCAGGTGTGGAGGCAACTGAGATTTGTCCTCCGCCACCTGGATTGAGGCGAGTCACTACGCCACCACGAGGACCTAGAGTGCATTGGTTATTGGTCATTCCAAATTTGGGAGAAATTTTGTATAATTTTTTTATTTATCTGGGCCTTGGTAGCTCAGCAAGTTCTGACACTGACTACAACCCTTGAAGTCACGACCAAATTGGCCAAGTTGCTAGGGAGGTTAGAGTCACATGGGGTAACCTCCTCCTGGTCACGATTAGTGGTTCTCGCTCTCAATGAGGCAAGTTGTGCATGGATCGCGGAGAGTAGCATGAGCCTCCCGTGCTGTGGGTCTCCATGGTGTCATGCACAACGAGCCAAGCGATAAGATGCGTGGATTGACTGTCTCAGAAGCGGAGGCAACTGAGACGTGTCCTCCGCCACCCAGATTGAGGCGAGTACCCGTGCCACCACGAGAACCTACTAAGTAATGGGAATTGGGCATCCCAAATTGGGGAGAAAAGGGGCTTAAGAAAAAAAATCTATTTCTCTAGAAATGAACAGGATTTTTACTTCTGAAACCCGACTGCTGTACCCTTTTGAATCTTTATTAAAAGTCATACCTCCTCCAAACTCATGGCCTTAAGCGATGCCTCCTCTACAGGAGTCAGGACAGGATCATGGACTGGCTGTTTGTTGTTGTGCAAGAGTTTGAAAATCTCTTGTTCAAGAGGTGTCTGAACCTGTCACAGAGAATATACATAGAGTTATTATGAAAATAAAGGTGCTTCTTATGAATATATGCTTTAGGTACACCAGGTTAACATGGAAAGATGCAAAATAACTTTGAAGCTACATTTGCAACTCAAGATCAGATTTACAAATATACTTGGGAGGAAATGGTTTCAGTGTCTAACAAACTGTGAGGTGTCCATTTTCAAGTGTATATACACAGTAATTCTCCATATCAAATCAAAAGAGAAAAAAAAAAGGAATCTTATTTTGCTTTGTAATCACTCAATTCATCTGAATATGCTAAATATGCTTCTCATCTGAAATGCACATGCGAGTGGTGTTTTCTTGTGTGTAACAAGTCCCTTCATGAAACAACTCACACAGGTGATCCACTCTGCTTTATCTCATCTCTAGAGAGAGGATAGCGCAGAGCTCATTTGCTCAAGTGTTAAGTCCTATGGCATTATTTTGTCCAGTTGTTGTTGATTTTTTTTCCTTTCATAGTTTTTTTTTTTCTCTCTCTCTCTCTCTCTCACAGGATTGGACATGATTGATTTCCACTCGTGATAGGTGTGGCCCAAGAGACCAGGAGTATAACAGGGTGGAAACACATTTTTTTCAGAAAACACAACGAGTTTATTAAAAATAAAAATTACTTTCTAGCAACATAATAAAAATAAAGATTAACTATGCATCCTTTAAATTGAGACAGGAGGGTCAGTGTGTGACTTTCTATTGGTCACACATCCTCTCGTCATGCAAATTTACAGTTCAAATTTTACTACATTTCTTCACATGACCTTGCGTTTCCGGTCTCCTGCATTTGGATGCATTTTAACGGGAGTGAATGGAGTGCGAAGTGTAGTGTGACCGCCCCTTAAGAGTCTGCTGCACTTGTAACACTAACCCTCATCTTCTGTGTTACCCTTGCTAGTGTCGAAATCTGTTGTGATAGTGTTTGCTGTGCACTTGGTTTGTCTATTTGCTTGATTGTTTGCTTGCTGTGTGCTTGTAAGTATTGTTACTGTTGGATTTGTGTGTGATTCTTATCAATTTCTTTTGTAAATTTTGTAAATAATGTAAATAGCTTATCTACTTGGAAATTTGTAGTGGGTTATTAATTTTTTAAGACAATTTTTTGTCCTTTTTTTTTAGTTTAGTTAGGTTATTGTTTGTTTGTCGTTTTGCCATTTGCTCCCACCTGAATTTGTTCTTCCATTTGTTGTGTTGTAAAAAAACAACAACATATTTTATGATTATTTTGTGTCCGGAGTTCGTTACAGCTTCAACTAGACAGGGTCATAACATCTAGTCAAATCGGCTTGTGCCTAAATGTCTAATGTCTATTTGCCAATAACAAATACTATAATTCATCTTTTTTTTTAAAGATTAGCAGTAATGATGAGCCATCCATGGTCTTATAAGGGCAAGTACAAAAAGGGCTTTAGAGTCTAGACCTCGAAGATTTATGGACTAATTATAGACAAAGTTTTCCTCCTGTATTATATACACAGATGAGCCAAAACATTGACCACTCACAGGTGAAGCGAATAACACTGATCATCTCCTAACAAGGCCACATGTCAAGGTCTGGGTAGATTAGATGGTAAGTGAACAATCAGTTCTCGTAGTCAATGTGTTGAATGCAGGAGAAATGGACCGGAGTAAAGAACTGAGTGACTTTGACAAGGGACAAATTGTTATGGCCAGACGACTGGGTTCGAGTATCTCTGAAACGGCAAGGCTTTTGGGGTGCTCCTGTTCAGCAGTGGCGAGTACCCACTGACAGTGGTCCGAGGAGGGACAATCACAAACCAGCATCAGCGTATATGGCGCCCAAGGCTCATTGATGTGTGAGGGCAACGAAGGCCATCCTGTCTGGTCTGAACCGAAAGAAAGTCACAGAAATTTTAATAATGGTTACGGGAGGATGTCACAACACACAGTGCATTGCACCCTGCTGAATATGGGGCTACGTAACCGCAGATCAGTCAGAATGTGCATGATGACTCTTTTCCACCACCGAAAGCACCTACAATGGCCACACAAGAGTCAGAACTGGACTTTGGAGCAGTGGGAGAATGTCACCTGGTCCGATGAGTCCTGTTTTCTTTTACATCACGAGGACGGTCGTGTACTTGTGCGTCATTTACCTGGGGAAGTGATGGCACCAGGATGCACTGTGGAAAGACGACAAGCTGGTGGAGGGAGTGCGATGGTCTGGGCAATGTTCTGCTTGGAAACCATTCATGTCAATTTGACACATGCCTACCTAAACATAGTTGCAGCCTTGGTACACCTGGTGTACAATGGTATTCCCTGATGGCAGTGGCCTCTTTCAGCAGGATAATGCACCCTGCCACACATTGTTCAGAAATGGTTTGAGGAACAATATGAAAAGTTTAAGGGGTTGCCCTGACCTCAATCTGATTGAGCATCTAAGGGATGTGCTGGACCAACAAGTCCAATCCACATGGCTCCACCTCACAACTTACAGGACTTGAAGGATCTGCTGTTAATGTCTTGGTGCCAGATACCACAGGTCACCTTCAGGGGTCTTGCAGAGGCCATGCTTCGGCAGGTCGGTGCTGTTTTGGTGGCACGCGAAGAACCAACAGCATATTAGACAGGTGGTCACAATGTTTTAGCTCATCAGTGTATAAGATCTGTTTGATATTAGGAAATGATACGGCCTTGTTTGCCTTAGAATGTTCATAAAATGACTTAAAAGGATCGTTCTGGATTCAATACAAGTTAAGCTCAATCTAAAGCATTTGTGGCATAATGTTGATTACCACAAAAATTAATTCCGACTCGTTCCTCCTTTTCTTTAAAATAAGCAAAAATCTGGGTTCCAGTGAGGCACTTCCAATGGAAGTTAATGGTGGCCAATTTTTCCTTCGAAGGGCCAAAAACTAAACTTGATTGAGGGCATTGCGCCAAAAGAGAACACTGCATTATAACAAACTCAGGGCCTGAAATTAAGCCTGAAACTTAGCAACTCCAAGCAAATTAAATAAAACTATGAACATTAGTCAGAGAAATAATTCATACACCAAAAGTAGTTAATGTTCTTTAAAATTACCATCCAGAACCATCTGCACCATGGCCGGCACTAAAGAAATAATGTTCAGCAAAAATTCAAATAAAGAATGTGATGGATATATTAATTTGGAAATATGTCAGATTGCAGGGGATATTTTTTTTTTTTTCCCTGAGCCTGTTAATATCAGACCCTGGATGGATCAAGAGATGGAGATGAGAGATGTAACGCGTTTACGCATTTCTCTTCACCACATTACGCAAAGCATTTTTGCTATTTCTGCCTTTCTTGGAAATGTGCTGCATTATGAAAAATGAGAGCGCGCCAAGATAAGGCGTTCGCCGTCACGCGTTTCCAATGTTTTTATTTTTCTTTCTCCCCAATTCTCAATGCACTTTAAGTCAATGTGGTGGCTGAGGAAGACTCTCAGTTGCCTCCACGTCTGAGACCCTCAATCCGCACATCTAATCACGTGGCTAGTTGAGCGTGTTACTGCGGAGACATAGCGTGTGTGGAGGCTTTAAACTATTCTCCGTGGCATCCACGCACAACTCACTATGCGCCACACCGAGAACCACATTATAGTGAACACTGGTAGTTTACCCCATGTGACTCTACCCTCCCTAGCAACCCGGCCAATTTGGTTGCTTAGGAGACCTGGCTGGAGTCAGCACGCCCTGGATTCAAACTTGCGACTCCAGGGGTGGTAGTCAGCGTCAACACTTGCTGAGCTACCCCCCCACACCACCCCCCACCCCACTTCCAATGTTAACATCTTTGTTGATTATAAACAGGAGCGATACAGTTTTATCATGTCGCTCGCTTACGGAGACGTGGTATAACGCCATTTGCATGTTGAATTAACAGGTTAAGAAAGGTTTATACATCTGTAACATCTTAAGTTTAGTATCTATGTGACATTTTCTCTTTATGCACTCACACTTCTGACAGCTGCACGAGAGCGAGAGACAGAGCAGATTTACTCACGCAGCTTATAAATTACAATAAAGTTGCCCTGGTTTCCCTGGATATGACTTCATTATACAAACAAAACATTACTCTGCAATCTGCTAATTTAGTGCAATGAAAAGCATTAATTAACCTGTAAAACACTTCTGTAAAAGTATTAATAGAAGAACTAATGTAAGTGCTATTATAAAATTATAAGCTTCACATTTCTGTGTTTAAACCTTCCAAAAACTGGCCACATTCACTTCCATTGTAAGGGCCTAACTGAAACCTTTCAATGTTGATTTAGCTTAACTTGTATTGAACCCGGAACACTCCTTTAAATCATTAAGAGCTTAATGAAAGATAATGATATCAATTATGAAGTAGGAAACAAAAAAAAAAGAAAAAAACATTTGACACAGGAAAAACCTGTAGCATCGCAGCAGTATTTACAGAACCAATCCGAAACCCTGAAAGTGTTAAGAGAACCATGAGAAATTTGTATCGTCACAGCTCTAAAACACACCTGTCATAAAACATATAATAATAAACAAAACATTATTCATACCTTCCATCCAGTCACAATCTGCTCCACCCTTTTGGGCCCTGAAGGCTCCTGGTTTAGAGGAAAGACTAGCTGCTCGGCCTTCTGGTTCTGTACTATCATGTTCTGCCAGCGAGACACTTCTTTAGTGGTCTTCTCATATGCTATACCTCTCTGAATCTGTGGACACAAAACAGAGAAGACTTCAGCAAATAAAATATAAACATCAAAATTAAAAACATTTAAAGAGCGAATGCGTGCGCACACACAACAAACTTTGCCTGCATGTTATTCCTGTTGCATAATTTATTAAATCTCAATTATGGGATGGATTAGAGCTGTTGATGCCCAGAAATGGGAATGTGACATTATGAAAGGTGAAACCCCAGCACTAGTAAATGGTTTCAGCTATAGAATTAAAACGTGCTTGTACAATTGATTGTAACCACATATATATTGCCACAAAGTCATTATCACACTTCTAAAATGCTCAGCAACATACTTTTCTCTGCTCAGCTTGAAGCCAGCTCCTTGCTGATTACAAGTATATTTGAACAGAAAATTGTTAGGGGCACAGGGATTTTAGGAGATTTTACTGCTTGAATTGTTTGTACTTTTACTAACCTATAATTTAAAAAAATGATAGAGGCACATACTTAGTTTTTGATAAAAAACTGACTGTAGAGAACAGAAAGGATATTAAAAGAAACTTTATTAAACAACAAATGGATCTTGTCTTTGGATTCACATAACACAGAAAGAGTCAAAACTTTTACTCTCAGCACACAGTGAAAAGATATCGGTGCTGAACTTCTTCACCACTACACAACTCAAACACTGGTGAGTGAAATCTTAAAAACAATGACCAGCCAGTGGATAATCACAGACATTTTTTGTAGCATATGGGAAGTATTTACGCACACACACACATCGATATTTGATTGTACTGACACAGCCCTAATCAAAAGTTATAGCAAAAATAAGTCAAAATTTTGAACATTTTGCATTTTATGACCCCTGACCTTTTCAGTCTGTTGTTTGTTGAGCGGGAGCTCCAACGTGTCTTTTCTGTTCTGCAGGTTCCTTAGCTGTTTCTTAGTCTTGTTGGAGGCTCCTGAAGTCTTCTCCAGAGTTCCCAGCAGGTCAGAAAGGTTGACCTTATCTCCAGCACCTTTAAACAGAATAAAGATAAACTAAATATTGATATCTTCCATCTAGATCAAGGACATAATGAGAATAAAGGATGTGATGCATTCTGCATGTACCCTCCGCATTGACAAAGAATTCTGAGACTTGCAGACTGGCTTCAGAGCGCTCGTTCTGTTTTTTCCTTGGGAAAACAAAAAACAATAAAATTGTATAGCAGTGTTCTTAGCATTTGACAACATACCTATTTTCTTTTTGAAGTAGTGACTCTACTGAGAGTAGATTTATTTTGAGATGGACTGGGAAAAAAAACTTAAAAACATTTTTATCCCCTTTTCTACCAATATGGAAAGCCCAATTCCCACTACTTAGTAGGTCCTCATGGTGATGCGGTTACTCACCTCAATCAGGTTGCCTCCAATTCTGAGACAGTCAATCTGCGTGTCTTATCACGTGGCTCGTTGTGCATGACACAATGGAGATCCCGCATGTAGAGGTTCAAGCTACTCTCCGTGATCCATGCACAACTTACCACGCGCCTCATTGAGTGTGAGAACCAATAATCACGACCACAAGGAGGTTACCCCATGTGACTCTTCCCTCCCTAGCAACTGGGCCAATTTGGTTGCTTAGGAGACCTGGCTGGAGTCACTCAGCACGCCCTGGATTCGAACTCATGATTGCAGGTGTGGTAGTCAGCGTCAATACTCGCTGAGCTACCCAGGTCCCCAAAAATCTTAAAATATTTAAAATTGCATTACAGAAAAAAGGTGCATGACAGAACTCAAACATCTCAAACCTTCTCCTTCCACCCAGAGAACTGATGGCTTCCAGCAGCTTGTTGTGTTTCCTCTCATCATCGCTGCCCTCCTGTGTAAAACAAATACAGACAATTATCCTCTGACTTCATCACAACCCAGCTGAAACTTTAAAAGTCTGTTATCTCACACAGTAGGCGTGCACTTTTCTGAAAGACGATTCTTATCCAGGATTGTAATTGCTTGCTTTTGTTTGGGTCAGTTTATAAAATAAAAAAAAATGGTAGAAAAACAAAAACGAATAGAAAATAAACCAAATCAGTGTCCGGTTACAGTCAGTGCAACGCTCAGTAAATTGTACCATGTCATTTTATGCCTAAGGTTACTGGGATCCCAAGCAGAAATAACCTCAATTTGTATTTTTAAAGTTGAAATTTTGTGCATAATTCTTTATAATCTAACGAGTCCTAATGGGGTTCATTTTTATACAAATAGGGGAAAACCATGCATAAACTGGATACAAAAAATGATATCTCTTTTTACAAACAACAAGGGCTTTGCTCTCTCTAAAGGCCAAAGTATACTTTGGCTGTTCGCGTTGCGGATCCCTCAGCACACAGTATGCGTGATGTAAACTGTTTCATCAGCACAGCCGAGCGACTTAACCGCACGCCGCCTAGATTTCCTTGATTCGCCCAAACGGTCCTCGTCTGTGCGCGTTGTCTGCGCATGCACTGGCCATTGACTGAACTAAAAGAGTGTCATAAAGCAGTTGTAGTGCACGTGCCTCAAATGCGTTCCTATTCGTACGAGGTCAGAAAAGTATACTCAGAAAGGCAACGCATTCGGCCGGGCGTGACCAATCCAAAATGCAGAACAACAAAGTATACCCGGGCCTTAACAAAGGCGTCTTTACACAGCCAAGTTAAGACTGCTCTGTACCTGAACAAAATTCTGTGTAAAGACACAATCATGCATAAATGCTACACTAAATTAGGCCTACTCTGCCTTTGACCCACCTCAGCCCATAGTCTGTAATATCAAAGGCAGTTTTGCAGGTTCTCTGTAAATGAAATGCAACAGCAGAGCCCCATATTCATTGGCAGAGATTTTGTATCGCTTGTGGGCATTCCTACTGCTATTGCTCTAACATTATTGGTTGGCTGCACAAATGGCCATAGCTTTAGGAAAAACTGATCACAGATTAAATATATTGCCAGTAAAACTAAGATATACTTAGGCTATGTCCACATTAATCTGGATTCAACTGAAAACTGCATTTTCATTTTTTAAACACTCTCCGTCCACACTGCCATTTTCAAGATTTTTCCAAAAGTTTCTCTTCCACACCGAAATGAATGAAAACGCTTAAATCCCCTCACTGCATATGCGAAAAATGTCTGTTCCAAGTATTGTCTGAAATGCGACTATCCTTGTGTTCCATCCACGGACAGCAAATCCAAGTAAACTTTCTGCCACCTTTGAAGGAATGCAATGTTAAGGTTGTACAAATTAACATTAATCTTTAACAACAGTATTAAAGTCATAACAGCACCGCTACAACATGGGCTGCCATCTTCATTGTTTTGGGTTGAATGCATCATGTCTACGTCACATGACAACAAATGCTTCATCGTTTTCAGATATCTTTTTCCTTGTCCACACAACAATGCAAATATGGTATTCTCTAATGCATCCATTTGGGAAAGCATTTTCAAAAAGCTAATTTTTCGCCATCTTAGTGTTGATGGAAGGCCAAAACATTGTGAAATTAATGCGTTTGCAACCAATGCAAACAAAAACATATTAGTGTGGATGTGGCATAGCATTCTTGTTTGATAAAGAATCCTAATAATAAACGTTCTGCAGGGAAGAGTGTTTTCATATAAACTGCAGATGTGCTCAATGAATCATATTATGAACAAGATGAACAATCCATTAATGTATCAATTAAACTCACTCAGAATGCTGTAAATTTCTGACATGGTTTTCCACGCATCACTGTTCTATTATATCAATGTGTCAATGTGAAATCGATGACAACAACAATCTTCCCAGCACTCGGCTCCATTATCTCAGGAGACAGATGGGCTCCACTATCTTCTCTCATTAGCAGTCGATGCATGATATCGCTCTGCATTTGCAAAAAGTCTCTAGACGTGTCCACATCCTGTCACCAATGGTCGCTGTCACTCATGTCACTGTAAGTCGCCAAAATGAATGGTCTCCTGCCTTACAGTGTGAACGGTGCTTTCACACTTGGTTCGATTGCTTGGACTGAACCAGAGATCATTTCCTCCCCGTCCTGCGGCCCACTCTGGTATCCGTTCACATCTAAAACCTGTACACACATGCAGCGACCAACCGACTAGATCCCATTCATTTTCAATTAGAGCTGGCGACATCTGGCAACATGAGCGACAGCGACGTTCAAGTTTCTGGGAGTGATTTCACTGTTCTATATGATTTGTCTGCAACAACATACATGGATCTAATAACAAATTATGTGTGGAAAAGAACGTTTCGGCATTCTGAGTGAGTTTGATTCCTACACTGATAGGTTGTTCGTCTTTTTAATGT
Organism: Moxostoma hubbsi; assembly: GCA_032164185.1. NCBI lineage: Eukaryota > Metazoa > Chordata > Actinopteri > Cypriniformes > Catostomidae > Moxostoma > Moxostoma hubbsi. The sequence goes on along the minus strand of JAVLUX010000044.1, from coordinate 20,167,838 downwards.
TACGATGCACTGAACACTGCTGCAGTTCATATAAAAACACCCTCCAATGCGGAATGTTCATTTAGCAACAAGAAAAACTGATTCTTTGTCAAATTAGAATGATTTTTAGATTAACTAGCAATATGTCTCATCTTTGATTAGATTTTCAAGAGATATGGCCTAGAGGTCTGCAACCTGACCCTGGGCCAATAGGACCAGAGAACCTGCCAGATTTCAGGCTGGGTTCAGTTCAGTTTTTTCAAGAAAGTCTTTGGTTCGGGATGGGTTCGGCTTTGTAATTACTGAAAAACCAAACAGGCCGTCCAAACTTTTTTCGTGCATGCACTTATTTTGAAGTCTATCGACGCACCTGAAGTATCTGGTTTAGCAGAGTCAAATACACAGGCAGAGGCACAACCTCTGCTAATGCACCTGTATGGTTCTGTAGACGGATACGTCTCAATGGAAAGAGCAGCGCGAGGCAAAGAAGGTGTGTTTTTACTCGCAGACCGGTGTCGAGCTCTTAAACATTAAACAGCTCTGCGAGAACCAATGATAAGCAATGCGCGAGAAGCGGAAACCATTTTGAAATCACCACAGAATTGTACATCACCACCCTTCAATTTACTATAGTAACACTAACTGTACTTTAGGGAGAAACAGATTGATAATAAATATTATCATATCTCTATTCAATTTCTCATAGGCTACATTAGGGGAGTGAGAGAACATAATACATTTTTGTTACAACTTACAAATACTTATATTTTGTATTTATTGTTTTTACATGTGCTTAGAGTGAGTCTACTGTAGCCATAGTTTATTTTATAGAAATCATGTTATATCTAACCATGGTAGTGAAGATCCATACTGCCATGTGTTTACTATGGTCATTAACAAATACCACTGTTAAAACTATAAAAAAGGGCTGTCAATAGATTACATTTTTTAATCAAATTAATTGCATGGTGTCCCGATTAATTAATCACAATTAATCGCATATACAAATATTTGCTGAGAAAGCCCCTCATATAACAATAATTCAATATAATGATGAAATAATTATACATACATAATATATATAAAAAAATATTCAGATAATTAAAATGCATTACATTCTTGTGGCAGAAGAGTTAATCATTATTAAGACAATACAAAAAACGGCTTTAGAATACAATGTATTGTTCACTACCATATTATTGATCATAAGCCAATCATTGGCATACAGTTCACAGCAATCCATTTCACAAGTGAATTTGTCCATCAGTTGGAGATTTATTATGAGGGCTTGTTTAAGGACCCGTCAATGAACACCTGCGTCAGACATGCTTGTGTAGCGTCTTGGGTGCGTTGCATCATAAACATAATATTTTTAGGTCACTGTGTCAAGTTAAATATAGATTAATACTTAGAACGCATATCGAGATCCCTTAGTTCGGATTTGCGCTCCATCAAGTGTTTTGAACGCAAGAACGTAACGCATGTTTGTGTTGCTGCTGAAGTGTTTTCTTCACTGTATAAACTGTGCATTGCCATACAGCTGAAGTTTCACTTACTGCCTTCTGGAATAAACAGGTGGTACTACAAGCTTGCATTATTCAGGAATCTTCCATATTATGGTCCGGGGGCATTGCGATTAATTTTATTAAAAATAACGAAATTAATCGCACTGAATTAACGCGTTAAATAGACAGCCCTACAATAAAAATAAATAATGAACACATTAACATTTTCAAAAGGGCAAATGCAAAACACACTTTTTTTTTATTTTTTTTTTAGATGAAATAGAAATATGTAAATCCTAAAAGATAGGCTAAAATATTTTTGTGTAAGAAAAAATAACTGGTTTACTTTTTATAGATGTAACCTTACTGTTGATGATATGAGTAAATTTACATCTGCATCCAAGTCAAAAACATTTCAGTTGTACAAAATATGCAATATTATTGGTATTTTCACGTATGTTTTAAATATATATCACTAATAATATCACTTTTATTATTAGTTTCTGTATTGGCATTTTCATTTTATAGGCCCCAGATTATAGCCCTCCATCTGTTTGAATTCAAGAAGCGCAAGGATTGGGCTCACATTCATGACACATAAGCCTGCTGAATTTATTAAAAAAACATTAAAAATATGCAACGCATCGAAGTTGCATCGAGCAAATTAAGCAAAAAAGACAAATATTGTGTTTGTATTTTGTGGTTTTTTTTTTTTGGTACAACAAAGTCTCGGCTTGCAAATTATGTCACATGATTGGGGGCTTGTAGGGTGTGATCATCAAAAAAAGGTGTCTCACACAGGACCAGCACATTTTTAGACAAGTTCAAAAGAACTTCAGAGTTTCAAAATCACATGACAAGACACCTGTGTTCCGTTTCATTCATTGTGCTAGTTCTAGATTATCTTCAGCACAGGTGTCACAAAGATTCAATGTTCTGAACAAGGTCAGGCTGCAAAGAGGTGACTTACATGATTCTAGATTGTTCTGCACCATGCAAAGTTTCGGCACTTGATAAAAGGTAAGGCAATGTTGCTTTCCCTTCTGCTCTAGTGTCCTGAGGGGCTGCCATGCCTTGTTAAAACTGTGTATGTTTACAATAAACTACAGTTACATAAAATACAGCCTATTGCAACAGAACTTGCTAGGAGAAGAAATTATTAAGGGAGTAAGAGATTTTGGGTTCAGACTTAAAATCTGACAGTAATATTTGTGCCGGCTAGGATCAGGGCACACATTCTCGGGTATGGGTGGGTTTCATTTTAAGGCCCATGCAGACCTCCAACATGGCTAGACTTGCAGTCCACCAATAACGTTAGAGTAACAGCAATAGGAACGCCCACTAGTGACTTCACAGTACAAAGACTAGTGACATCAAGCATTAAAGACGCTGCATGTGTATACAGGGCTTTATTATTTGTGTCCAGATTATTCCAAGTTTGCAAAATAGCTTTCAAATGATCTTTCGTCATTTGACATCATTTGAAACCGGGTGCACACCAAAAGTGCAAGTGTGAAAGCAACCTTAATTGTTATTGTTGTCACGATAGAGCAAATATTTCATCATGTAATATTTCTATATTCAGAATTTTATATTTAAAACATTCATCTTATTATCCGAGCAACATTAAATCATCTGTGAAAATACAATCTTTTCTGGGTATAAACATGCAACTTCAGATGCAGCTTCTGTGCCACCTTTGTAGTGTAAAGTGGGATTTAGACAGCAAATGGTGTATTTAAGCGGGGTAGACATACAGGTTTAATCACAAACTGTGTGTGACACATAACATAACAAAAGTGCAGCAGGTTAAAATCAATGTGCAGCTGATGATTGTGAGTTTGTCAAACCTCATCTTCACTGGCACTGATAACATGTTCATTGTCCATGGAAAGTTCCTCTTCAGCAGCACTAGCAGCAGCCATTTCTGAAGTTCTCTTTACACCTTGACTGCTGGAGTAAAACAAAGAATGCAAAGCGTGAACGTTGCTCTTTTTCGTAGTGACAAAAACAAACGTCACATCGTGGTAGTAAAAACCTGATGTATCACAAAAATGGATTATATTGGAAAACGTCCATTGACGTTTTAGACTGACGTCAGGCTGAGCTTTACACTCTTAAACTCAGAGGAAAAAAAATAAAAAACAAACAAAAAACAAAGTCGTCCAGTTATTGTGATTCGTACTTACTAATGATTAAAGAAAGAGATCACGATTATTTGATGGTCATGAAATATCCTGCCATAATTAACGACAGAAAATACATACGTTTGTTGATCGAATAGGTTTTAATCGCTAGCAGCCCACCGTGTCCAGTCGGGGCAAAGCCTGTATTATAAACCACATACATAACTAGAGAACTGTAAACAAACCTTGATGTTTTTGATTCTGTCTGAGTGCTGGATTTAACCATGCTAATCTGTGTAACCACGTGTCGAGTAGAAATGAGAAAACAGATGACTCTCCGATCTCCAAACTGGTGTAAAATGAAATCAGCTATTTCGAAAGTAAATATAGTCTTAGAAAAAACAACATAACATTATTTCAAAACCCGAACAAGAAATGTATCCGTCGACAAATTCACTAATTACTCCTACATCGGCAACCGCAAGAGCAAGTATTCGGCGCACAGAGATGACGCACGTCAGTGAGGCTCGGGCTGCATTCTCAATGGCCGAATTCGGGACACACATGATTAAATCTTTTCAAATAACAAAGGGGCATTATTAATGTTAATCACCTCAACAATAAATCTAAGCAGCAAATCTACAATTGTGTAAATCCGAATTTGGAATTGCACACTACTACTCTATGGCAAAAGTATTAAATGTGCACTCAGTAATTTTTTCCTCATTAAAAAATGTTTAACACATAAAGACCTGAATTGTGATTTTGTAATACTTGTAGGAAATCATCTCACATTTAAATGACGACTCCAGTCATATCAGTAACCTTACTGTTGGCTGTTTTATTCTACATGGATAGGGGCTGCACATGGGGGCAACTGAAACTAAAATCAATTGATTTATAATTATGCTGCGTCCAAGCCGCTAGGTGTCAGTGACACAAGACGACAAAGACAAAACTACGTCATACGTAGCCTACGTCATATGCTGGAACTCAACTCTCTTGTAAACACATGAATGGCCGTTACTGGAAGCCAGTGATTATAGTTTAGAAAGTTATAAATATGGATATTTTTCTTACAAAAAATGCATCACTTTGCTTCAGAAGGCTTTTATTAACCCACTGGAGCTGTATGGATTACTTTTTTGATGGATGGATGTGCTTTTTTGGGCTTCAAAATCTAAGGTACCATTCACTCCCATTATAAAGCTTGGAAGAGCCAGGATATTTTTTAATATATAACTCTGATTGTGTTTGGCTGAAAGAAGAAAGTCATATACACCTAGGATGGCTTGAGGGTGATTAAATTATGGGATAATTTAAATTTTTGGGTGAACTAATACTTTAAGATAGATGACCTACTACAGTATGGCAAGCCCACATTAAATATGTACAGGTCAGGATAAGACTTACAGATTCACTTTTAACTAGTTAAAATGCTAACAGGAATGGAATTACACAAAAGTCATTTTTGATATCTGTAACTGCATTTTCACGAGCAGAAGTTCACAATTATCTGCCATTCATTTAGTGCAATTACTGTTACTACAGTCAGGCTACAGATACCTAAAATTAGCATTGACACTAGTAAAATAAAATAATTATATATATATATATATATATATATATATATATATATATATTGCATTTGACAAGTTTTAATTAAATTATTAATTCATAATTTTTCATATAAATAATATTGTAATACGTAAAACTGAAATGTCCATAGTAAAAGATCAGCTAAGTGAAATAAATCAAAGATTAAATTAATTACTAGATTAAACATTTTGAGAACATTTGGTTAAATCTTTCAAAATAGTACATTTAACAACCAGTTATTTCAATTGCTATAACTTTTTAATAACATTTTAATGATGATGATGATAATAATACATTTAATAATGCTTATATAATGTAATAATGAAAATTGCCCATGGAATTGCAGTATTCAAATGTTGCAGTACACATCACATTAGACAACATCTAACAGTTGATCTTGTCTGATTCGGTTGAGCTAATTAGTCAGCCTCTGCCATGAACCATCGTGGATAATAATTGCCTGGACTTCATTTGATATAATTGTTTCCTTCCCTCTAATTCCCAGTCTACCCTGCTCTTTGTGACAATATGCAAATGTTCACACATATACTTTGTATATGGCAGTGTCAGAAAATTCTGGAGTTATTTTTTCTCTTTATGATGCATAACAAAGATAATTTTCTAATCTTTGCGTTCTACCCTTAAGGTCAAAAACTTCAATTTAATAAATTCATTAAAATTAATTATCCATCTAAATTATTAGAATAAAAAGCCTAGAATACAATATTAATGAATGTTACAAATTAAAAACTCTAAATGTTTTGTTGTTGCACATTTTGAATTTTGTGGCATTTGTGCCTAAAGCCCTATATGTTCATTTCTGACCTTGGTATAAGATAACCAACCATGTGAGATAAATCGGCAGTACTGCATGAATACATTTAGATTTTAGTTTTAACCACAATGTTTCCCAGCTGAGTGGCCACATGTGTTTCACTCCTTGGATAGCCCAATGAAAAAAACGGTATACCATTTCAAAATGCTTTTTAAAAAGTTAATAAAAGTACAAGATTTTTTCTTCACAATTGTAACCGGTTGGAAAATACAGTGTGTGAAACAGTCATTTTGCTCAGCTGCTTAATAGGAACAATATAGAAAATGGCAAATAATAAAGTAATATAATAACATTTAAATTTGTTTTTGCTATCAAAAAAAAATTGTTGAGGAAAAGGAAATGAAACAACAATAAAACTGCTTATTTATTTTTACTTAGTTTTATTTATTGTAATAATACTTTGAAATCTAAAATTTGACAGTGGGATTCAATCAGTTGTCTTTTTAAAAATGGTTCTCTATTTTGCCACCCGGTCACAATTGTGACCACTTACCTGTTTACTTGTCCTGTGAGCATGAGTTATACGAGACAGAGCGATCTTATTAATAAATCAATAATAGACTCTATAAACATTAATGTACAAAATATGGCAGTTGTAAGTTTATCATGACAGATTTTATTTGCTTCCTTTACACAGACATAAACTTCAGATGTATTAGATGTTATTTTAAATGAATATTATTTGAAGTGTTATAAAAACAAGTGAAATATCATTAATCACGTATTTGTTGTATTTTCAGTTGAAGTGATCATTTGACTCCCCCCCCAAAAAAAAGTCAGGTCCAGCGTGCAGTTCATTGTGCAAAATGAAAACACAAATCATCTCTCTTGTAAAGTACAGGAAAGTACTATTTTTATTCCTTCATATTCAAACTTCACAAACAGAGTGAACTTGTACAATACCTCAGAGAGTGAAAATTACAAAAAAAGGTGCTGGTAACATTTACAAAAAAATCATCCTTACTTTGCAACAATCAGTTATTCTTCCACTCTTTTTTTAGTCTTTTGCATTAAGGCTTAATACTTCTGTATAAAGTATATGCAAGTCTTCACAGTTTTTTCGAAAAAGTCACAATATTATGTAACATAATGAAGCTTTTACAGCTATTTTCTGTTTAATAACAAATACACATCACTGGTAAATATACGTGAAAATACAGGGCTTACTGTAAAATGGCAGGTAATGATACTGTTTGCTGAAATATATTTTTTCTAAACACATTTGTAAGAAAGGTTACATGAGATACCACTGAAATAACTGAAGCGAAAGGAACAGGAAAAAAAAAAAAGAATAATAAGCATAAAAACAAGGGAGATCGCCTCCAAACTTTGGCACATCCCTTTAAATATATTCACAAAATATATAAGGTTTATTTTTTCTGTCAAATCATATGCATGGAAGTATAGCAAAACTGGCATAAAGTGAAATCATGCTGTGTAGTAAGGTGCTAAATTAGAGATATTACAAGGCCCGTCTCTTTAGACAGCTGAGAATAAGGTGCATTTGTAAGACTCAAAAGCATGTAGGCCTTTTTTAAGGTATCAATAAACAAAATGAAAATAAGTTACAAATGCAACGCAAAATAAAACCAAAACAATAACGTGACCAATAGTCTTGAGGCGACCTCATGAACTCATGCATCCCCACTGATTCAGAGCAATGCGAGACCACATACATGTTAAATACTCTATAGCATGTCATATTATATTTGAATTTATGCATGTTTGGTGTTTCTTTTGAATATGGAAAATGTCACTGCAAGACATGATGATGTGATCGGATGGCATTGGAACTAAACAGAAGAAAGCGGAGATATTATTCTGGGGATTTCCTAAGCTGCACTAGTTTACAAATCAACAGATAAGAGCTCTATCCCTAGAACTTCACCAAATATCACCCTCATGCATACTGCTAAAGTGACGCAACAAGCTTGCTCAAATTACCTACATCACAAAAGCAGTTTGGTTTTAGTGCAAACACAACTGGCTGGCTTCAGCTTATTATAACAAGCTCACCAAGAAGATAACATGAAGGCACATACTTATGCTTCCTCTAACACGCAACATATTTAGACAAACTGCAACACCTTTCAACAACACCACAAAGCAGTTTTAACAGGAAAGCCACTACTTCCACAAATCAAAAACCATCACTATTCATGATTGCTGTAAGTCATTATAGATCACGCATAATTAGCCAAAAAGAAAGCCTTTCCTCCTCTGTGGATAAATAGAGCTTTGAATGGATTGGTGCGTGGAATTTTTAAGGAAAAGAGCCATTCCTATTGGTAGGCAGAAACCAAGTCATGTGACAAAACACCTATCTTTCTACTAAAGTCCCAGAAACATGGCAGTATTGACATCTACACATTTTATTGTAAAAGATCACCGACATCAACAACAAAATATCATTTAAGAACAAGAAACAAGAAGTATTTAAGGTCTCTCGCAAGGAGTTGTCATATTTATACTGGTCTCTCCAAAAGACAAGCGAGCCGGCCTGCCATAAATATTTTATTAGTGTTGCAACACCACAACACAAAATGTCTTCATGTTTCTGGGACAGCTTGCCATCTCCACCTCTTTTTTTCCTCTTGGCTTGTAAAAATAATTGATCAAAACAATCACAACAGGAAGTATAGCATGTACTGTACCTATAACTAGGACATGTTACATGTATTCTCTTTAACAGACTTTATACCCAAGTTTACAGCTTTAGTATTATCACACATCTTCCATATTGTGCCTGTATACGCAAACAAAAATCACCCCCCCTTTTTACATTTTTTTGAAACAGCATAATTGAAGAAAAGCTTTTGTTGTTTTACACATGGTTCGTGTAAGTGTGAGTTAAGTGTTCTATTGCTATTTATAAAAGAAGACCAAGAATTACTTTAATGCTAAATTGGTTTCTGGTTTGATGAGTGGTATTTGGGTTTTTGAGTCAAAGAGGATTGCTACAGGGATCAACCGTGGGGATTGGTTGACAGAAAGTGTTATACTTAGTGGTTTCTTTCCGTTGTTTTATTAGATGAGTGGTTTCCCTTTAGGTATTTTATCATGTAATTGTTTTACAGAGGGAATGATTTAAAAAGATGACTTCTGCTTTGTGGGAAAAGGTTTAACTCTGATATTGTGATTTAAAAACTGATGCGTTGCTTAAAGTTTGTTCCCAACAAAAATCGGGCCAGAAAGTTGTGTAGACAACCCCTGTAGCTGAATGAAGTTGTTGAATGGGTTGGTTGCAATAATTCTATATGTCGTGCTGCTTTGTGGCCATGCTTTAAAAATAATAACTTTAGAAATTTGAAAAAAAAAAACAAACAAAAAGAAAGAAATCACTCTAGTCCAGTGTTTGACATATAAAAATAAAACAAAATGGCCTTGTACACACACACACACTAATAAACCTTATTTCATATCTCTAAACAGCAGGTATTACAAAGCAAACAAACTTTTGAAGACTATAAAACATACAGTGACGTGCACAGACCTTAGCAGGGGCAGGGGTGAACGTAGGGGCAGGACGTGGACAGAGTGTGAAGACAAATCTGCTTGTGCCCCTGTAGCCCCCGTTCTGTGAAAACATATGACAATGACTAATGCAGCATCCAATGTTAGGGAAGTTTGAATACTGTAAGATGTTTAGTACCTTTACTACAACAGCTCCACATCTGCTCAGTTTTGAATTTTTTATATGAATTTAAAGAATACTATGAAGTTTGTGAATATAAAGCATGAAAAAACAAAGCATCAGATAGAGCTTAAAATAGTGACTACTAGCATGTTAAAACCAATCAGGTTTCCCTAAACGTCTTCAGGTTTATAACACACAACCTAAAAACCAAGAAGTTGATGGGGATTATGCCCTCTACATTCTATTCTACTTTTACATATAAAAGTATATATATGTATATATATATATATATATATATATATATATATATATGTATATATATATATATATATATATATATATATATATATATATATATATATATATATATATATGTGTGTGTGTGTGTGTGTGTATATATATATATATATATATATATATATATATACATATAATGTATATCTAACCCAACAAAGCAACGGAAGGTATAAAGAAGTCTTTGTTGTGTCATATTACACCATTGTCTATTTGCCAAGGGGTTGAATTTCTCTATGATATGCACTTTTCCATCCAAATATTCACATAAGAAATATCTTTATATGATTACAGTGTGTGTTGCAAACAAAAAAGGGAATTTGGTCCTTAAAGATGAAATGTTGGCACAAATATATAAACGGATACATTTCAGTGTTGTTTTATGTTAAATGATTCCATTATTAAAATTAGGATATATTTAACTTTGGGTTAAACATCTATGATTGAAAATCTGTTAAACTGTTTTATTTGAATTTTTGTTTGGGTAAATTCACCTGATTGTATTATATGACAGGGAACTGTTAATTCAGTAATAACTCAATCAACAAATGGTACAAAAATACAAACAGTTATGTGCAAACACAACAAACAACAGGCTTGGTCCAGCTTGATAACAGAAAGAAACTCCAGCAGAGCAGCAAAAAAAAAAAAAAAACAGAAGAAAGAAAAAGTATTTAAAAAAACATTGAGATATCGCAAATGAATTACATCTCCCATCAGTGCAAATAATTTCTAAAAAATTATGAAGCTATAGTCAGCAACAAATTAACCAATTGATGAATGAACGCAAGCTGCAGGTGAAAACTGTCTTAAGATTGAGAGTCCAAGATGAAGGCAAAATAAGTATTACCAATATTGGAAATTCTATTCTCCACCATATCTGTGTAAGCAAAGAAAATGAATCTTCATGAAAGTTCATGTTTAAATGTGACTTTTAAATTACTTTTGGAGCTTTGGAATCAATTTTCACTTCCCCGCTTTGCGTTGCTCAGGCATTAGCACATTTGGTGCAAATAAAAATGGTGAAAATAAAGGTTAAAATTTCAAATTAAAAGCAAGCGAACCAACGACAATTATTATATGAAGCAAAGGTTGGATAATTCCCAACCCCCCCGATTAATATACACATTATTTAAGGGCGATGATAAAGCAAACAACCTTAGCCAATGGAAGAGTAAACCAATTTATATGGATTACAGCATTTCTAGATGAACACCTGGAAAACCTTTCAATTTGACTGATGACAGTAAAGTAATAAGGTATATTAGCAGAGCTTTTCTTTAATTTAACATTTCTTTTAAATGTATGCTTTTATATTATTTTACATTTCATATTATGTTTGCTAAGCAGTAAAGGAAATGAATAAATACATTAAAATGTCATCTCAGGAAAATTCAACAGAAAAGAATAAACAAGAGGGTGAAAAAATGGTAATTGAGTAAACAGATAAAGGAGTGTTTATGGGTATGATGATTCCTTGATTGAGTCCCTGTTTTACAAATCGGGTTTAGAGTGATCAAATACTAGTAAGCTTACCGAATGTTCAATATGAAGGATTTTAACAGATTTCAACAGAAGTATCAGCTTTTCCTGTGAGTTGAATACATAAATTCAGCATTGAAACACGGTAAAATTATTTGGCAGATTAAAATCGAATGGCCATCAAAACAAACCATTACTGTATGAAACTGACATAATGATAATTAATAACTGATCATCTGCTAGACTTGCTCTTTAGTTTAATTGCAACTATGTGAAGTACAAACGATTCCAAGAAATGTAATATTCTTAAAGAGATAAGTGTTTTATCTATCTGTTGCGCTAATCTACTTCTTGCCTATACACAATACCTGTATATCACATTGTCAAAACCATCAGCCAAAGTAATATACAGTATATAAATGTCCCTAACTTTAAAGTTTCAAATTTACGACGTGTATTATTGTTAAATGTTTCTTACGTACATAGAAAAATCTGTATTTATGTGAATAAACATGAAATTAGACTGCTCTCATGGAATAATTGCCCCCCACTTTCTCACTCTCTCTCTCTCTCTCTCTCTCTCTATATATATACACACACACACACACACACATACACTCACATTTATATATACAGAGAGAGACATGACTGATAGCTTCAGGGTTGAACTTTACAATATTATGATTATGTACAACATCATATATGTACAATGAAGTTTATTACTATGGGATCTGTAAACTGAAAAGCAATGTATTGGGGGAGGGGGAGGGGGAGGGGGAGGGGGGGGGGGGTGGGACATGTACTGACAAGGTACTTGTAGATTTACAATGATGTGTAAATCATATTGAGAGTGTCGCTACAGTACTCTAAAAGACATCAAGGACTCTACAGTACATTGGACTGAGTAGGTTCTGTTATTGAAGATAAGTCTCAGAAGCAATTGTGAGGATCTCTTCTGTTTGTAAACAAACTGTGAACAAATTTGTATTACCTCACACAAACATTGCCTGTTGGAATGAATGCAGAGGTCAAATTGTGCAGCTTGTTGAAAGGAAAAAAATTCTCCATGTGCTCTTAGAGTCCTAAAGACAAAAGTATCTGAAAACCTGTGACATAAGCCCACATCATTCTCATAACAATCGACTGGGTTAAACTCTTGTTGCCCAAATGGCAACTGATAAAAGGAGAAACCATAAACCTGTCTCAGATCACCAGTAACAGCAGGGTTTTGGACCTTCCCAAATTGAATTTAGAATGCCCTTTGTGTAAAGTGCACTTCCTGTCATTCCAATTAAATATCCTGTTGGGCGTGGCCAAAACAATTCACATTATCTCATCATTTACTCACCCTCATGCCATCCCAAACAAGTATGACTTTCTTTCTGCAGCAGAACACGAAAAAAGATTTTTAAAAGAATATTTCAGCTCTGTAGGTCCTTTCAATGTAAGTGAATGGTGACCAGAATGTGAAAGTGGACATTTATGGTACTAAAGGACCTCGATTTTGATCTGTTTCTCACCCACACCTATCATATCACTTCTGAAGACATGGATTAAACCACTGGAGTCATATGGATTACTTTTACGTGGCCTTTATGTCATTTTTGGAGCTTTAAAGGTCTGGTCACCATTCACTTGCATTGTAAGGACCAACAAAGCAAATATATTATTCAAAAATAACATGCTGAAGAAATTAAGTCATACATATCTGGGATAGCAAAAGGATGAGTAAATGATAAAAGAATTAACATTTTTGGGTGAGCCATCCCTTTAATATCTACTAGATTATTGCATCAATTTGTAGTCAGTGTTTAAACGACCATTTGGCATGCTTTGACAGTGGGACTGATATTAGTTTTTCAGTGGTATATGGGAATTATAATTACATCATAGCAATAAATAATTTAGAATTTTTCTTTTTGGTCCAGCATTGCGATTTTTAACCAGAAGTAACTGACATGGAAAATATATTTTATTCTTAATTATGACAGTAGTGGAACAAATATGTTGCCCCAAACTCACGCATTGGTTGAGTCAATGTTGCTGTGTCGGCTGGGCGAGATGCTGAAACAAACAAAGCAATGTTTTGAAAGTGCCACTGAGTCAGTGTTTACACTTTTAGGAGGAATCAATCTACGAAATGCTTACTTATAGTTGTCTCTGTTAGCACAGGAGAAAGATTTAACATCGGAAAAAAAAAAAAAAAAAAAAAAAAAAAAAAAAATCACACACTTCATCTTTAAGTTGTTTTTAAATTGTGCAGTCAGCAATCATGTTAAAAGTATGCCTTGTATCATTAGCAACACAAACTGAAGTATCTGCATCTGGACTTTCATGAATATATGCTTCCTCTAAAGATATTTTGTACTATGTTTGCTTGTTTTTCCTGTTCAATTCTGCATTGTACTTTGTCCTGTACATATATGTAACATTTTCTATTGTTTCTGAAAAAAAAAAAAAAACTATTTGTAGACATATATAGAGTAAATGCTTTTGTCTTTGGATTTGAGCATATGATACAAGCAGAAGAATATCATATAATCAGTAGTGAATAGAATATCATTCAGAGCTGTAATGTAAAAAGAGAAGTGTTAGAAAAGAAACATGCTAACATAACTTTGATTTTGAACATATGATATGGTTATCTATTGAATACTATGATACAAACTGTATGTCTCTGACTGTAAAGTTTCACTTTAACTGCTGTTAATTCTCTCCTTTATATGGCTAATCTTACAGAACAAGGAAAAAAAATCTGTTCACACAAACAATGAATATTGAGTATTGTTTTCATAATATTATGTTGATCATAACAAGCACTGCTCAAAGGCATTTAGTATTAAAATCCTTGAAAGATGTCATCTCAAGCAAATTCAACAGGAAAGAATCAAGAAGAAGAGAGGAAGAAGAGGAAATAGAATAGGAAGAACAAATTGTTTTGGACAAACTGGGTCCAATAAACTAGCTGCATACTGACAATGCAGACATTTTAAGTAGGGCATCTACAATGTGTGTCTTACTTAACCACGAAACTCTAAAGGCAGTTCGAAAAAATATTACATTAAATAAAAAACATGTGCAAACGTATTTTTTTAAATGATTAATTTAAAACAGGGGCACTTTGGACACAATATAACACTGTATATTGTAGAATAAAACAAGCTTGATTTTGGTGATTTCAGGGGTTAAAAGACAAAAGAACACCCTTACTTAATAATGGTCCTCAAAAGTCAAGTTTTTTTTCTTTTCAGATCTATTTTGTAACTCTATTATTGCTGGTAGTCCGCATACTTGCCTCATAGAGGGATGTGTCCATAATTAACTGTACGTGTTTCATTTTAGGCAGTGAATACTTCGTTTGGTTTTTTTATGGTTTCGTGAAAGTTGTATTATTATAGAATAAAAATAACAGTATTATTGTGAGCTTTATTAAGCCTGGAGCTGTAAAAAGAGGCACTTCATTTTGTTTTTCTTCTACAAAGGAGAGGCATTGCAAAACTCCACATGTACAGTGTTAGATGGTATATTTTGGTTACAGTACTGTATTATAGATGCTGATGAGAATATTCCGTCATTTTGAATTGTTATTGACCAGTGTGAAGATATTAGAAGATAAAGTTGTTTGTAAGAATCAAAGAAAAATCTATTTAAATGCAGAAATGTAAGATTGCATCTGGTTATTTAAAAAGGGTACATTATATGGGAGATGGGGAAAAATAGTCTGAATCGGAATGATTACTAAAATCCAGCGGGCATTTTTCAAAGCAGTAATCTGGGATGCACATGTATTTTTTTTGTACGTTGTTATAAAAACGAGCATATAATTAAACAAATCATTTGACTGTTTATATTCATTCCATTCATATTCACTCTTATATAAATATCGGTAATGTGTTTTCCAAGGCCTTTCATTTCTGCCCACAAGATAACATTTAAAAATAGATATAATTTATAAACTAAGTTTTAAAAAATGTACCTTTGCTAAAAAGGAGAAAAGTAGGTGAAAGTCCTACAACAAAAGCTTACTGTATAAGCATTAGAGGATGCTGTAGCTATACTGTACACTGATGAAAATGATCATGTATTCTAAAATTACCATTTTACGCAGCAAAAGAAACAAAAATAAGAGCTAATTCTACATCTACGAACCGTAAATATATACTGTATTAAAAACATCTATCTGAACTAGCCCACTGAAGTGATCACCATAGTGCTGTTTAGAACCCACAGGACCGGTGTCCAGTAGACCATGACATTTAAACATCTGAATTGTGTCTAAATATTTTCGTGCAAGTTTTTCACACTTTCACAAACTACACAATTTTGGCTAACCAAAGTCTTGGTAAAATAAAACCATTTTTGTTGTTGTTGTTGCCATTGTTTTTCCTTTTTACATATGAACAAACATAGAGTCACAAAAATGTCAGACGTTAAAGCCTATCATAACACTTTAACAATGAAGCCTGATACTTGGTTGGTTCGGTGACACTGTCTCCATGAATCCATACCAAAATGAACAGAGAAATTACAATACATTTGCATGTAGAGGTACGTGAATGTCCTACATAACTTTTACTAGACAGTTGTCCAATACTGTATTGCAAAGTTGGTATTTCTGTCGCCATCGGTTTTTCTCTGCCCTACCCTAAAATATATCCCTTGTGTAAATTAGACTAGATTGAATTGCAACACCTTTACAAGCAATAGTGCATTTGGATGCTTTATTTAAATATCATCGAGGCTCTCTGTAAAGACAGACATGATGGCCAATGTAAGCATATTTGGGTTGTTTGAACCTCATTTAACAAACCATTTGGAAGTAATATCTACCTATCAGCTCTTTTTAATAGTACATATTAGGAGATTTAAAGCTGAAGTGTGTAATTTCAGTAGCGCTTCCAATCAGACCTGCAAAAATAAACAAGGACTATGTTTAAATGGACACCAGAAAGAGAGTTATTGTGAGAAAGCGGCATTAAGGTTTACATGCACTGCATAAGCGGCATACTTTTTACTCCCGTATACATGCAGCTCAGTCAGTTCTCAACAGCAACATCATTTCCCAGCGACGCTTGTGTAAATAACAAACATTGCATCTGAGGAAGACTTCCAGAATTGTTGCTGTTTGTTTCCTTGACTTTCTATCTCGCTCTCCAGCAGAATTGCGCTGCAATAGTGGGGTTTCTCTCTTACGCAAAACTCTGGAATTCCCTCAATGTACGAGTGCATATTTGTGAATGTGAGGGACCATCGATATTTTACATTGGTGTGTATAAATGGGTATAATTTATAGTGTATGTGCGTTTCCCAATGTATTTCTAGAAATGTTAAATTCTTTCTATTGTGCTGACTTGTTGTTGTGCTCAATGATGTTTCTTATTCGGTCTGTTTACACAATGCGCACTCTTCAAACGCCCATTAGAACGCTGCTTATGTTTACATGATCACATTAAGCTGCGTCGAGGAGAAACCTATGTTTCTTACACCACTTTCTCTTAATACCTTAAGCGGCGTAAAGAAACCGGCATTCTCGTTTACATGATGTTTTAGAATGCTATTTTCAAACATCCTTCTCGAGCACTCCCCCATCTGACGTTGATTAAACAAACAGATAGTCCCGCCCTAAACTCATGCCATTGGTTGAGTCAGTGTTGTTGTGCTGGCTGGATGGGTCGCTCAAAACAAGCAGAGCGATATTTGTAGTGCAACAGATTGCCAGTGCTTACAGTTTTCAAGGAAATTGACCTAAGAATGTCTTACTTAAGGCAAAAGTATACTTTGGGTGACCGCATTGTGGATCGCTCCACGCATAGTATGTGTGAGGCAAATTTAGTCACCAGCGCAACCGTGTGGCTTGACCGCGCGCCGCCTAGATCGTCTTGACCCGTCCTCGGCTGTGCGCGTTGCTGACTCATGCGCCTGCTATTGCCTGTACTAAAAGAGTATCACAGAGTAGTTCTAGTAAGCATGTATCAAATGTGTTCATATTCACTTGCGGTCAGAAGAGTATACTCACAAAGGCAACGCAAAAACGAAGTATACCTGGGCCTTAATAGTTGTCACTCTGGGCCTTAATAGTTGTCACTTTCTAGTAAGCTAGGATGGCAGAAAGCATTTTAACACACTTCAGCTTTAATGTGTATAAATACAATTTAACTGGCCCGATGCTCCACTAGGGAAATATCTGATAGGTATTAAAGAGAATATACATTTTTGCTGCTGTAACTTTTTTTTTTTTTTTTTTTTTACTTTTTAAATTCCACATGGACAGTAATTGATTTGACATTAGGGTCTGAAAGTTTGAGACCAGTAGTGAAATAGTATGCTTCTGTTTAGCATTTTTGTAATTTAATGAAAAAATCATTCTAAATTTTATTAGCAAGCATCACCTTTAGAGTGAAAAAATGGACACAAGTTTCAGAATTTCTTAGTTGTTCCATGTTATCCAGAATGATTTGAGAAAGAGTATTTTGTGCGCTTCAATGTAAGCAAAGCAATCTGACCATTTATACGAAAGAGTTAACATAGTTAATTTCACAAATTTGGTTAATTAATGACATAGAAATAGTGTAACGTTATGTCACAAAATGTTGCATTTTTTTTTTTAATTCTAAAACTTTGCTTATTTCCAAGTTAAAATACCCTAGACTTTGAAACCCAGATTTTCATTATGGTCTCAGGCTTTTGAACCCCACTGTACACTGTCTGAATATCTTTTAAATTATTTTGTAATTCTTTAGATAATGCTCATTATTATTAATTTTCCATTTCTGACAAAAAAGCACCCTTTGATTGGCCGATAAAGGCAGGTCTCACAAACAATGTTGGATGATATCAACTATGGCCATGATTAAAAAACGGAAGAGATTCGAATACAGACACAACCACCACCAGAACCACCACCAGAACCACCACCACCACCACCAGAACCACCACCACCACCACCACCACCAGAACCACCACCACCAGAACCACCACAACCACCACCACCACCACCACCACAACCACCACCACCACCAGAACCACCACAACCACCACCACAACCACCACCACCACCACCACCACCACCAGAACCACCACAACCACCACCACCCAAAATCTCCATGATCAAAATCTCATAAATGTGACCAACACAAAACATATCCCTTTTTACTACTTAACACAACCGTTTGGTAAAGCAAGGGCCTACGCTGTAGCACCAGGAGCAGTTTTTATTAAGAAGCGGACAAAAACTTGAATATCTGAAAATCATTCCAAATGAGAAGAACAGACCAACAAACACATATCCTAGTCTAAGGCAACACCTCGGACAGATACATCACAGCCTGTGGCCAAGCTTTGCAGCATAGTTGAGTAAAAAGGGATGTTTGGTCTCAAAGCAAAGAAGTGTACTGCAGAAGATTCAGCATGGTTGAGAAGAGGCCTATATTTGTTGAAATCACACATTGGCGCATCATTTGGGTTATGCTGGATCATATCAGCCAGGCTTAAAGCAAAAGCTTTAACAGCATCATTTTCCTCTTGTTATTTATGTGAGGGAAAATAGCAATGATTGTTCTTGAGAAAGTTACCAAATGCACTCCCAAGTCTGTAAGATAACATGTTGTCACTGTTGCTGTACCTGTACTGCGTATTGCAAAGGAAGCCCTACAGTTCAGGCATCACAAATAGTACAACGCACAAATTGAAACATACTAGAGGAATACACACACAAACATGTTGCACAGCACACATGCTCACTCTCTCTCACACACTCACGCTCACACGACAGCACTAAAAGCTTTGCACAATGACCCTCTCGGAGAAACGTTCTTGTTCTAAAACACATGAATAATATATTTAGGCACACACTACAATACACTTTTTTTTTTTTTTTAGATTTTTGAAGTTTTTTTGAATTAGTTGGGTATGAATGCTTTATGATTGAGAAGAGAACGGAGCATTTGCTTTAATTAATTAACAGCGCTGGGGGGTGTTTGTGGGATGGATGGGGGGGGGGGGCATCATAAGGTTCTGACATAGGCTCTCACAATGGTTTGAATATAAATAAACAAACAAAAAAAAATATGCTTGCATAAAGAGCACAAAGTAAATACAATAGCAAGTGATGATAACAAAGCCAAGAAATTTAATTTCATCTATAATCAAAAAAGGAACAAACCTACTCAAACACAATTGAACTATAGAACCAAATATTTGATAATAAAAAATGGTTATCTCTAAAACTAGAACATCTCTGGTAACAGTAGTGCACTTATTGGTTTAAGCAGTGCAACATATATGCAAGAAAAAAATGCAGTCTTCTTATCAAGCTTTTAAGAAAGATATTTCCTTTATAAACAATGAAAAAACAAAAAATGAAAATCATAGAATTTCATTTCTTAAGTAAAACAATTCATGTTTAAGCACAGGATTTTGAAGTAAATGTGCAAAGGAGCACTCTTTTTCTTTTAAAAAACCTACAACTTATTCGATCAAAATTCCAAGTCTGAATAAATTGTGTGATTGTGTATGTTTCGTCATCATTTGAACTACACTAATAAGTGTTCAAATAAGTGAGCAAATTGCCAGATTGCAGTTGCACGGCAGATGAGTCTTTCATATCCATAAAATAAATGTACAATAAAGCCAAATATGAACACAGAACTTTTGAGTGACGGAACACCAAAATTACAAACCTTCTTTCCTCACTTCCTAAAAACACTCGACACACACAATGTCTATATGGTGATACCATTTTTTTGGGAATGTTTTTTATTGTCTGAAGAGATTTCTCTGAAAAGCTGTGGTATATAAAAAATTAATGACAGTGTTTATTTTATTGTGGTTCAGTAGATGTTTCTGTTGCCTTGTGTCCCTATTTCCTTCTGTCTCTCTAGCGCCCTCTGTACGTCTCGTCAGGCAACAAACACTGACTGCTGTTTGAGCCACTAGGTGGGGCTGTAGGAACAGGAGTAGTGCATTTGAATCACCTCACAGGCCCAAACAGCTGAGTCACAGTAGTCGCCAATGACAGGAAATACAGAGTTTTTACTCCTTTAGGAGGTTATTTCTGTCCAGCTCACTTTTGATCTAACCTAGCCAATGGCCCTAAATAGCTTAACATTTCCATGTCACTAACAAATAATAATAATAATAATAATAATATTAGAAATATCCACATCATGTTGGATTCTACAGCTGACAACAGTCTCCAAGTGAGGAGCAGTAATTAACTTGGGTTCTGGGACTGTTTGCATACAAAAATCTGCCATTTTCCTTGCCTTCTTTTGTTTTTAAACAAAAATCACGGAACATATGAAAAGAACAAATCAATTGTCTAAAAGTAAAAAGGAACTTTGTATTACATTTTGTTATGAAGTGGAAGAGGTCAACTAACAGTCGTCTTCTTAGTGGCAGTGTATGCGAAACGAATTGGAAATCCTTAACGGCGTTCATAGTTTTTGCTCAAATACTGTCATTTATAAAAAATGTTTTTTTTTTTTTTTTTTTGTAAACTTGACCTTAACCATAAAAAAAAGTGTGGTGGGGGAAAAAAAAATCATAATCATAATCTTTCACAAAACCACTCCCAAAAATTCCCATTTTAATACAGTTATTAAAACTGGCTTGTACCTTTACAACAACAACAACATCATCATCATCATCCCTCATTGCCATAATAATAAATAAAAACCCAGTGTCAAATTGAACAACTCTCCTATTCCTATCGCACGATAAAGGCAAACACGTGACCATCTTTAGAATAAATCTAGAGCCAAATTATTATTATTATTTTTTTTAAAGTTTTTTTTTTTATATATACCACAGTAAGCTTGGACGCTTATAGTGTCCAATACGGTCTACATGGGAAAAGATTTACAAGTTAAAAAAATTCACTGCAATTTTTTTGTGCACACACGCTCACATGCACAAATACACATACGTACAAAATACCTCTACCATATATAAGGTGTATAAGAAGTTTGTGTGTGTGAGTGCATGCATGGGCATGTGTATTTGTTTTTGTGTATGTGTGTAAGTGTATCTGTGCATGTGTATCTTTTCTTTCTTGTGTGTGTTTGTGTTCTTTCGCAGGCCTTTCGGTAGTGTTCAACACATAAATCAGTATTTTAAGGAAAGCATACATATTTAGAGGCCAGTAGTATGGATCCAGCCAGTGGATCATTTTCCAACTACACAGCCTTAAGGCCACCATCTTTTTAATTCTTTAAGAATAGCAAGGACGAAAAAAAAAAAATTAAACGCTTCTTTTTCTAGAAAACTTAATGTGCCAGTGTCTATACTCATTACTCTTCATGCCCCAATATAAGAAAAAAAAAATCTAGTGCCGTTTTCGTTATCATTTCATTCTTTTCATGTGTTTTAGTTTTTTTTTATTTGTACTTATCCGTCGGAGACATGCTTGCGCATGTGGTCATTGAAGTGCTCGATTTGGTCAAACTTGACTGGGCACACGGAGCACATGTAGGTGGTCCCCTCCTGGCAACTTGCTTCTGCAGCAACGCCCACTCCGGTGCTTCCGACTCCGCCCCCTACTCCGCCCGCACCCACCGGCATGGCGAGAGCCACCACTCCTGCTCCTGGCTCTGGAACGGCTATCGGAACCGGGATGGATGCGGGGCCACCGGTGTTTCCCGTGGCACTGACCCCGGAGACCCCCGTTCCAGTGCTGTGCAGGGCCATGTGGCGCTCGAGCAAGGTTTTATGGGAGAACTTCTTCTTGCAGATGTAGCACTCGTAGGACTTTTCTCCGCGGTGCAAGCGCATGTGGACGTTGAGTGAGCTCTTCTGGGTGAAGCGTTTGTTGCAGATGCTGCACTGGTAAGCTCGGACGCCCGTGTGCGTAACCATGTGTTTGATAAGATAATCCTTCAGCGAGAATGAACGCCAGCAGATACTGCACTGGTGCGGTTTTTCACCTGAAAGCACAGAGCAGACTTATTAGTGAGGAACCGTATACCAAAACCTTTCATAAACCATTATCATATAGCAGGGGTTCTCAAACTTTCTGACTCCAAGGCCTCCATTGTTCAAGACAATATTTGAAGGCCCCATCCCCCTGAAACTAGGAGTGTCAATAGATTCAAATTAGGGCTGTCAATCGATTGCAATTTTGAATAAAATTTATTACACGGTATGCCGATTAATCAACCAAATTAAAATGCATGCATAAATATCTGCTGAGAAAGCCCCTCAAATAATAATAAAATATATAATGATAAAATAATTATAACTAAAACACAAATATATAATAAAAACTAATAACACAGATAATTAAAATGCATTACATTATTTTGGCACACAAGTGAAGCATTAAAAAAGACAATACAAAAAGTGGTTTAGAATGCAATATATTGATTATTTCCAAATTATTGAACATAAGCCAATCATTGGCATACAGTTCACAGCAATACATTTTGCAATTTAATTTGTCAATCAGACCGAGATTTATTGTAAGGGCTTGTCTAAGGATGCGTAAATGTACACCTGCGTCAGACAGATGCTTTTGGAGCGTCTTGGTTGCATCACATCATAAGTACAGCATTTTTAGGTGGCTGTGTCAAGTTAAATGAAGTTTGAAACTTAGAAAAACATGTCTTTAGATGTCTGCATTGGGATTTGCGCTCTGTCAAGCTGTTTAAACACAAGAACGTGTTCTCATCTTGTGTTGTCTTTCTGCTCTCGGCAAGTGTGGTTTGTTTGCGGTGTTAGCTGCGAGTTGTCTATACAGCTTCGCTTACTGCCCCCTGGAGAAAACAGGTGGTACTACATGCTTGAACTGCTCACATGGAAGGAACATTCTTTATTATGGTCCAGGGACATGATTAAATGTGTAATTTTTTTTAGCGCGTTAAATCGTCAGCCCTAATTAAAATACTTAATCATGATTAATTTCATTATTTTAAAAGTTTCCGAAACTATCAGTTAATACTGTATAGGCCTACATCTTGATTTTTAGCTGTTTAAGTCACTTGAGTGTAGCTTGAGTAGCTTTTAGCTTGAGTGTCATATAGCACAGTGGTTCTAAAATGATGTTGCCCTTAAAAATCCAGATTTTACATTGGACAGCATGTGGCAATCCAACAGAGTACCAAAAAAAGTCATTAAAATCAAACAGTTAATTCATCCAAAAATGACAATTATTTCATCATTGACCTCATATTGTTCCAAACCCATATGACATTCTCAGACCAAGTGGAAATATTCTTATGGACCATGTGCGACACTGACATTTTAAGCCGTTGTGCACCATCTCAAGAGGACGCAAGCAGGGTAAGAGTTGGGGTGGCAACGCTCATTTTTAGGGTGGCATCTGCCACCCCATGCCACCCTTCTAGCCTGAAACCATTCACTTTTACGGCAAAAAGATACAATGAAAGTGAAAGATGACTAAGACTGTACCTAGTATTCAGCCAAAAAAATCTCCTTTTGTGTTAAACATAAGCAAGTCATACAGGTTTGGAACAATAATGATATTAAATAAAGTAAATAATGACAATTAGCATTTTTTAGGTGAACCATTCCCTTAATATTACCATGAACTTCATAGGATCAATAATTATCATGGCAAAATGATTAACATAGCCTGTTTATTTTGTGATCCTAACTATGCACAACTATTTGTTTAGTTGAGTTATATAAATTGCATTTATAAATATATATTTTAAATGATTTAGGATTTTTATGGTAGGTCACAACAGAATAGTTTAAAACTGATCTTTTTTTTAATGTAATTAGAGATACATATATCATATACTCTTTTTTTACTTATGTTTTTCTTATTATTACTTTTTAAAACAAATATACTTTCAGCATTGTATGGTGAAATGTTACCAAATTTTGCTTGCAGTTAATTTATTAGGGTAATTTTAATAATTATTGATTGGCACTGTGGTTAGCAATGGCTATATAAAGTACAGTATATGAAAGCTCTGATCATTTGAGCAACAGACCTACAATTTCACACACATGTACCTCTTCTCATGAAGAACAAATTTGCCTCTTGGACCCATGGTGGCTGCGTTTAGGATTTTACACTTTTTGGGGTAATGTTTCAAAATGTTCACATTAATTAAAACATTTGCTATGATTAAACTGAAAAATTTGAATGGACAAAAATTACAGAATTGCTAGAAAATTGTCTCTCTCATTCCTCATTTTTTACATTTTTTGAGTTCATGGTGAAAAGTTCAAAGTTGCACTTCACACGCAGGTTATTTATGTTGCTAAATGTAATAATCTCAATAATTAGATGAATAATAGAATGAATTAGTGCTGGGGTTGCCTAGTAACGCTAATTTAACATTTTGAGCCACAGTCACTAAGAACACATCTGCTTTTTGGACCCATAAAGTTTGTGCGACCGAAATACATTTTAAATAAATAAAGTTTTTGAGCTATGAAATCATAACATAAGGTGGTTATCATACCATTACAAATTGTTTAGTTTAATATATTAGTCAATGAGAAATAAAAATGTCCAAGATGATGAAAGAAATGCATGTGTGAAGTTCTTAGAAAAGTTATCTTAGTATTCAAGTTGGTTTCACGTTTCTGAAACCATAACATGTTTACCATTTTCTACCATTTATACCGTTGCCCTACAAAAAAAAGTGCATTCAAGTCACTGTGAATAATTTGCATTTTTAATGTATACTTTGCATGAATTAAAAATCCTGACTCAAACAAAGAGTGTTACGTTATTATCCAATATCAATAATTTTTTTCAGTTAAATTAAATTGGACTGGAAGTAGTTCATTGAACGTTTTTTTTTTATTATCCCCTTTTCTCCCAATTTGGAATGCCCAATTCTCACTACTTACTAGGTCCTTGTAGTGGCGCGGTTACTCGCCTCAATTCGGGTGGTGGAGGACAAGTCTCAGTTGCCTCCGCTTCTGAGACAGTCAATCCGTGCATCTTATCATGTGGCTCGTTGTGCATGACACCGCATAGACTCCCAGCATGTGGAGGCTCATGCTACCCTCCGCTATCCATGCACAACTTACCACGCGCCTCATTGAGAGCGAGAACCACTAATCGCAACCACAATGGGGTTACCCCTTGTGACTCTACCCTCCCTAGGAACCGGGCCAATTTGGTTGCTTAGGAGACCTGGCTGGAATGACTCAGCACAAGTTCACTGAAAGTTTCAATATTTTACATTGTACCTATGGCTCTGATGAGCTTCTTATTGACCATTATTATTAGTGTCAGGAGATTGATTAAGCTTGTGAGGCAGTCATTTCATTTGGTGTGTAAATGACACAATGTGTTCTGGAGAAAATGAGAGAAGTTTTGTTAATATTAATTAGCTTTAACTGATTAGAAACAACTGCAACTGTTGTGATATTACTATGGACAGTATGTTGGTCTGTTGGTATGCACCTGTCTTTGACATACATTAACAGAATGTATAGAAGACACAAGTAAAAAATTAATGCACAAAAAATGCTGACATACAAAAATAAAATAAATAATAATAATAATAATAATAATATTTGGATGACTCTTTAATTAGGGCCTACTTGTTATATTGAAAAATAACATTTCTTCAAACTATGTTTCATGTTCTGGAATAAATATTTAATCACGGCCTTATTCAACCGTTAAGTGGATTTTGGTTTAACGTGTGGTGGTGCGGATTTGATATTGTGTGATGATAATGTGTGCTCCCATCACTTCCCATTTCCATGATAACCCAATATAAATGATTCTGGAAAAACACAACTGTTCTCTAAAATGCCTGGTGTGATGGTAATGATAGAAGTATGGTGGACATCAATTCATGTTCTAAAAATTACAAATTGTACACATAAATAATGAAATAAAAATATGTTTTAAAAAAAAAGTTCTTAGGAAAAGTAGAAAAAAATGACATGATATTACCTATAAAACTAAAATGTTTGTTTTGTTAAAGCATTTTTTCATAAAAATTATTCTAGGGGACAGAACCATTCCCCTAATGTCACGGTCCTGTCACTCTGTCAGCCTGGGTTTTTATGTGACAGGACCGTGACATCATCGTCCTTTATGTCTGTCTTGTGTTGACTTCCCTGTCTGGTTCAGTTTCAATTGGTGTCGGGATCCGGACACTCACGCTCTTTGGTCTGTCTGTTACTGGTGTGAGTGCATTGCGCTTATGCCATCTTGGAGGCATGCAACCACGTCAATCTCTTTGTTCTGTCAAACCTTTATGTCCGGAGCATGGTGTCTGGATCCTGACTTCCCTGTCTGGTTCGGTTTCGGTCTGTGTCAGGATCTGGACACTCATGCTCCATGTTCTGCCTGTTATTGATGTGGATGCATTGCGCTTATGTCATCTTGCCGGCTTGCACTCACATCTATAGTTTATGTCTGTCTCTTGCGAACACAGGTGCACATAGCGTTGCGTGCCCGGATCGCGAGCTGTCTTCACATTGTAGTGAGGTTTGGTCACTTCAGTCTGTGGTGTAGGGTTTCTGTGGCCGAACTCTCGCACAGGTGTCCTGTATCGTTTTGCCACCTGTTGCATGCATCGTGTGGCGTAGTGTGGGAATGCGTGGCATTGGTTTGTTTGCCGTTGCTACAGATTCGGTTGGCATGAGTGTATATTGCCTTGTATCATGCCATTCGGGTGATTTGTGTCTTGTGAGATCACGTGGCTTTGTTTTGTTTCTGTATTGCCGCACATCTCTCAGTCTTGCGTTATACCCCGCCTATTATTAGTTTATTAGCCACACCTGCACTCTCTTTTAACCTGTTTGATTTCTCTCCCTATTTCAGTCTCCTCGTGTGTGCTGTTCAGTGCCAGTTCATATCGTTTTGCGTCTCATGTCGGTCCTGTTCCCTTCAGCTGATCTTGTCTGTCGGTTCTGGTCAGTCCTGTTTCCTATTTGTCTGCCACAGCCCCACTTCACTCAGCTCTGCTATGGACTTTGTATTTTTCCCCTACGGAGTCATATTTGTTGTTCTTTGTTTATTTTTATAAGAATAAATCCCCTTTATTTTACTCTGCGTTTGGGTACTGAGCTCTGCAAAACCCTGACACCTAAATTTCTGTAATTTTAGCACAGTGAAATTTGCAAGAAATTAAATGCATACTGCTGGAAATGTTTCTTTTTTTAAGAAAACGCCATAGCTAATTACACTATTTTTGGTGCTAATTGCAGAATATAAAAATTTGTTAATTCAGTTTGTGTGTGTGTGTGTGTGTGTGTGTATGTATGTATATATATATATGAAAAACTATTGGACACTCTGAATATCTTTGCATATATCTATAGTACTTCCACACTAAGGCCATATCTGGCCAGGAATTTACATGCTTATGTTCTTGGCAGCCATCATCCTCTTCGGCATCTGGTGTTATTAGAAAATATCTTTTATGCCATATCATAAATATTGTATGATCAAAACTCCTGTGATTTAATAATGACAGCATGTTTGATGACAAACTAAGAATCAAAGTCTGGTTTTCTATAATGACATTAAACTTGGTTGTGGCCTAAAGTCACTTTCATTATTACACAGTAATCTTCTACAGAAGTTCATTTTGTCAAATTCAATTGTCTTACTAAATTTAACACCATTGTTGTATGTAGTGTTGAAGGCTGGTTGTTTTTCTGTGCGAAACAAAATTTTATAGGAGAGGGCAGTTAATGCAGGGATCATTTTCTGCAGTTTATTTGCTTTAACTCACTGATTGTTGGAACTATCTCATCAGGATTCACGGGTAGTGTAGTTCTTCACCAATAATTCAACTATAAAACGTCTAGGTTACGGATGTAACCTCCATTCCCAGATGGAGGGAACGAGACGTTGTGTCGAAGAAGCGACACTTGGGGTCTCTCGAGCGCCGATTATGCCTCTGATCTGTGAAAAAAGGCCAATGAGAAGTTGGCAGACAGTATTTGCATACCCCGCCCCCGGATATACGGGTATAAAAGTGGGGAAATACGTCGAGATCATTCAGGATTTTTCTGAGGAGCCGGAAATGGTCCGGCCACTACAGTGGCTCGGCTCAGTGACGTGGCCGGGAGGACACAATGTCTCGTTCCCTCCATCAGGGAACGGAGGTTACATCCGTAACCTAGACGTACCCCGTCTGTTGCTCACTTCGACGTTGTGTCGAAGCAGCAACACTAGGGGTCCAATTTAAATCACGCCATGCGTTGAGCCGTGTACGTGTTCTGCTGACACAGGAGCGGTCAGGTATATTACGTTCAAAGGCAACCAGCTGTGTCAGACTGCATGTACCCTTCCCCAATGCCCCACAAAAGTCGTCGGAATCCTTCTGGTTACCCTAGGCAGGGGAACAAGGCGACGCTTGCCAACCTGGGAACGGGCCAAGCCTGGCTGGGCCTCTTTTCTCTCTATGTTTCTCCGCGTAGAGCAAGAATGGCCAGGGCCCTTACACGCGTCGAGGGAAGGGGGTCTTAACCAGTTTCCTATTCTTTCAGGGGGAAAAGACCCCGCGGAGGCCACACCTGCCCGAAAGGGGAGGTAAAGGTGGCGAATACATCACATGGGTTTTTAGGTGGCATGTGGAGATGGTGCAGTGGTAAATCGAACCTCGCTAGGAGGGGGGAGTTGCTACAACACTGCGACCTGAGGGCAGCTGGAACTGCCTAACGGAGACGCAGGGGGACCGTAAGGGACCGTACCACGGAAAATACACACAGGGGGAGTCCGTGTAGGAGTCCTGTCCTGCACAGCACCTATTCCAGTACAGGGTAGATTAAGTACCCGCAGTGGATTGGGTCGGCGAGTTCCTCCGCTGAACTGCGGACCCAAAGGGCTAGGGAGGAATCGTCCAGGGATCCGAATGAGTGGGATCTCCTGGGAGAGAAAGCGCACAGTTTTACCACAGCCGAGGGAAAGGGCGCTAGGCGCAAGTGATCCACCCGGCCAGACCGTCAGCGTGTTACCGAGTTCTACCGGCCCGGACCTGAGAAAACATGGGACGATACGGACTCAACCCGGAGATTGTAAAATCTCACGAAGGTATTAGGTGTTGCCCAACCTGCTGCTCTACATATGTCTGCTAGGGAGGTACCACTGGCCAGTGCCCATGAGGACGCAGCACTCCTTGTCGAGTGTGCTCGGACCCATGGGGGGGCACGGCCTGGGTATGATAGGCCAATGAAATGGTGTCCACTACCCAGTGGGAAAGCCTCTGTTTGGAGACAGCGTTCCCTTTCCACTGTCCGCCAAAGCAGACAAAGAGCAGCTCAGAACATCTAAAGCTCTGCGTGCCGTCCAAGTAGGTATGCAAAGCACATACCGGACACAGCAACGAAGGGGCTGGATCTGCCTCCTCCCGGGGCATCGCTTGCAGGTTCACTACATGGTCTCTAAAGGGCGTGGTAGGAACCTTGGGCACGTAGCCCGGTCGTGGTCTTAGGATCACAAACGTGTCTGCCGGACCGAACTCCAGGCAAGTGTCGCTAACAGAGAACACTTGAAGGTCCCCGACCCTCTTGATGGAGGCGAGTGCGATCAGCACAGCCGTCTTAGAGAGAGGGCACTGAGTCCAGCTGATTCTAGCGGCTCGAAGGGAGGTCTCTGAAGGCCCGAGAGGACCACTGAGAGGTCCCATGAGGGGAAGAGGCTTGGCCGGGAGGGATTTAACCTCCGGGCGCCTCTTAGGAACCTGATAATAAGTCGTGCATACCCAAAGACTTGCCGTCTACTGCATCATGGTGGGCCGCGATTACCTTTAGGGTGGAAGGGGACAGCCTCCCCTCCAGCCTCTCCTTCAGAAATAAGAGCACTGACCTAACTGCGCACTTCTGTGGGTCTTCAGCCCGGGAAGAACACCAATTTGCGAACAAGCGCCACTTGAGGGCGTAAAGATGCCTGGTAGAAGGGGCTCTGGCTTGGCTGATTGTGTCTACGACGGCAGGTGGTAGACCAGCTAGATCTTTCGCGTCCTGTCCAGTGGCCAGATTTGGAGGTTCCAAAGGTCTGGGTGCGGATGCCAGAGCATGCCCCGTCCCTGAGAAAGAAGGTCTTTCCTCAGGGGAATTTGCCAGGGATGGGCTGTCGCGAGAAGTACGAGGTCCGAGAACCAAGCACAGGTGGGCCAATAGGGAGCCACTAGAGTCACCTCGTCCTCCCTGACCTTGCACTGCACCTGTGCAAGAAGGCTCACTGTGTGAAATGTGTACTTGTGCAGCCCCGCAGGCCAGTTGTGTGCTAATATATCTGCCCCGAGGGGAGCCTCTGTTAGGGCGTACCAGAGTGGGCAGTGGGAGGTCTCTCGGGAGGCAAACAGGTCTACCTGGGCCTTGCCGAACCATTCCCAAATCAGCTGGATCAACTGGGGGTGAAACCTTCACTCTCCCCTGGGCAAGCGTTGTCGTGACAGCGTGTCCGCTAACACATTGAGGTTGCCAGGGATGTGAGTGGCACGCAGTGACTTGAGTTGACTCCAAAGGAGGAGACGACGGGTGAGTTGTGACATGTGGCGGGAGCGTACGCCACCTTGGCGATTTATGTACACTACCACAGTGGTGCTTGTCTGACCTGACTAGGTCATGTTTGTCCCGAACTAACGGGAGGAACTTCCGCAGGGCAAAGAAAACAGTTAGCAACTCTAGGCAGCGCGTCGGGACACCTGCTTCAAGGGTACTCCTGCCCGTAAAAAGCAGAGGTCTGTCCAGGGTTTGAATGTGCCGCGGCGCCATGCTCGTCTCGGGACTCGGGTCTGAAACCAGTGTTGAAGCGGTCTCATATGCATCAACCCCAGTGCCGCGGAGGATGCCATATGCCCCAGGAGCCTCTGGAAAAGTTGTAAAGGGCCCGATGTGCCTGGCCTGAGAGTGGCGAGACATCTCAGCACTGACTGCGCACGCTCGTTGGTGAGACGTGCTGACATTGAGATCGAGTCTAACTCCATGCCGAGAAAAGAGATGCTCTGAAACGGGACGAGCTTGCTCTTTTCCCAGTTGACCTGAAGCTCCAAGCGGCTGAGGTGCCTGAGCACATGGTCTCTTTGAGTGCATAGTAACTCTGGACTAAGATAAGCCAGTCGTCGAGGTAATCGAGTATGCGGATGCCGGCTTCTCGGAGCAGGGCAAGAGTTGCCTCTGCAACTTTCATAAAGACGTGAGGGAACAGAGACATGCCGAAGAGGAGGACTTTGTACTTTGATACAAAGACTTTGTACTTTGATACGCCTGGCCATTGAACGCGAACCGTAGAAAGGGTCGGTGTCGAGGCAGAATTGAGACATGGAAGTACGCGTCCTTCAGGTCTACCGCTACGAACACATCTAGATGCCGGACGCAAGTTAGAATGTGTCTATGCGTGAGCATTTTGAACGGGAGTTTGAGCAGAGCCCGGTTGAAAACTCGCAAGTCCAAGATCGGTCGTAAGCCGCTGCCTTTCTTGGGTACAACGATGTAAGGGCTGTAGAAACCCATCTTCGTTTTGGTTGGAGGTACAGGCTCTATCGCGTCTTTGAGTAAAAGAGTAGCGATTTCCGCATGCAGGGACTTGGCATGTTCGCCGTATACAGCGGTAAAGCGGACACCCGTGAAGGGGGGCGGGGGCCTGGCAAACTGAATTGTGTAACTGAGTCGAATGGTCCAGGCCAGTCAGCGTGATGGGTTGGGAAGTGAAAGCCACGCATCCAAGCTCCGCGCTGGGGCACCAAGAGGACGGTTATTTTTTACGTAACCGGCGGGGCTTCGCAGCGGGCAGGAGCAGGTAATATGGCGTCGAGAGGCGAGGACACGTCCCGAGCCTCTAGTGCTGAGAAAAGACTCAAAGCACTTACCCTGTTCCGCACACCCGGCAGAGTGCGGGTTAGCGACTGAGGAGGAGGTCCAGTGTCAGTCGAAACCGGCCGGCCGGGGAACAGTCATGGGGCTGAAGGCGGGGGGTCCGTGTCCAGCATGCCGGGACTGTGAAGATCTGGCGGCAGGGTGCCGTGAGAACGGCATTTGCGGGCCAGGTGACCCAGAGACAAAGGAAATAGCTCTGTTATTGAGAATGTGGATACTGCAGCCCCATGTAGGGGGGGGCGGCAAATGAAATAAATTCAACAAAAGATTCTCCTCCCGGCCCTTCACTGGGGGATGAAGTGGTCTTACCAGCTCCGGAGCTAACATCTCGGGCTCTGGGTTGAACGTCTCATGAGCACCTGGGAGCCTTCCATGTCCTCGAGAGGGTCCGTAAGACGGGGGGCATCTGCTTCCTGCGGGGTGCTCGATGCTGGGGCTGAGAGCTGGGCCCGGGTTGAGGCGGAGCAGGGTTTTTCTTAGCCGCGGGAGGACGCCCTCGGCGAGCAGACGGGGCATGGCCCATGGCGGCAGGCTTGCGGCGGGGCGGGATGTGAGATATGGTCTTTGTCTACTTCTTCACCACGGAGAACTGCTGGGCGAAGTCCTCGACGGTGTCACCGAAAAGGCCGAACTGGGAGACAGGGGCGTTGAGAAAGCGAACCTTGCCGGTCTCACACATCTCGAACAAGTTCAGCCACAGATGATGTTCCTGGACCACGAGCGTGGCCATCGCCTGCCCGAGTGACTGCGCTGTGACCTTCATGGCTCTAAGGGCGAGGTCGGTCGCTGAGCGCAGTTCCTGCAGCACATCGGGATCAGGGCTACCCCCGTGCAGATCTTTGAGCGCCTTGGCCTGGCGGACTTGCAGGAGGGCCATGGTGTGCAGGGCAGAAGCGGCATGTCCGGCGGCGCTGTAGGCCATCGCGGTCAGCGAGGATGTTGTCCTACCGGCCTTGGAGGGGAGCACAAGGCGACCCCGCCAGGTGGTAGGGTTTCCGGGGCATAAGTTGAGCACAACAGCCCTGTCCACCTGGGGAATCGCCGTGTACCCGTGGGCGGTGCTCTGCACGATGACGTCAGCTCATCATGCACCTCCGGGAAAAACGGGACCAGGAGGGGGGTGGGGGGGGCGAGGCTGTGAGTGGCGCCCGAACCCCAGGAACCAGTCATCCAACCGCGATGGCTGTGGGGGGTTCCAGTCCAAGAGCACGCTGGCGGCGGCCCGGGAAAGCATGTCGGTCATCTGAGCGTCAGCCTCAGCCTGGGCATGCTGCCCGAAGGTGGCAGCCCAGGGGAGTCAGACGCCGCGCTCTCCGATGCAGCGGCGAGCTCATACGCTTCAAGCTCTAGCGGATAAGCAGGCTGGCTGTGAGGCGAGCCGCTATTGCCTCGAGCACAGACGGGATTCATCAAGCTTGCTGGGGGGCGGGTGGTCTGAGGGGGTGTACCCGCTGCCATCCCCAGATCGCCTCCATCGCCAGCCGCATCGTCCTCAATCCCGTGGGAAGGAGCAGCAATGCGGGGGACGGCTGGAGTGGCGTACTTTCTATTGAAAGCGAGCCGCGACCACAACGTTGCCATGGTCATGCCCTCGCAGTGAGAGCATGAATGGCATCTTTATAAAGACGCGTCCTGAAAAGGACGTTCAACGCCACCATGTATTGCTCTAATAGAGGAAAACACTCTTTTAAAAGAAATATCACTCTTTTAATATGCTCTGCGCTGTCGAAGCGCCCAGGGGCAAACTGCACTGCCGTACAAGGAAGGAGAAAGCCGCTGTAGTACGCCGTAGATCCAACAGCAGAGAGCGTCAGAGGAACAGGAACGGGTGTGTGACTCGCAGCTCGCTGCAGTACAACCATCGGCTCTGAAGAAAATTTCTGAATGAACGACGCATTTCCCCGCTTTTATACCCGTATGTCCGGGGCGGGGTATGCAAATACTGTCTGCCAACTTCTCATTGGCCTTTTTTCATAGATCAGAGGCATATTCGGCACTCAGGAGAGACCCCTAGTGTAGCTTCTTCGACACAACGTCGAAGTGAGCAACAGACGGGGAACACGATTTTTTAAGAATGAAGTTGAAAGAACATGGAATGAGGGTTTCAACAAAAGCATATACCATTGATTAACAACCTAAGAGCTCAGGATAGGGTTGTCTTTAAATGTTTATAAGTTATTTTTAATAATAAATTTGTCTATGGAGAAAATTTATGAGATTTTTATTTTTCCGGAACCCGACCACTGCACTCTATTTCGAAGACTTACTAAAACACAAACCCTGCTTCTCTAATCATTGTGAACTTCAAGTCACTTGAAGAAACCCAGTTCGCTCAAAGAGACTATACCCTAAAGACTGCAAGTTTGTTTGTATGAAAAGCAGCTTGCTAAAATGACAGTAATGATGTGTGGTGGCATGCCAAAACACAAGTGCAGACATTTTCCAAAGACAAGACCACACCCACATATATGTACTCAGAAAACAGGAACTAGCATGCATTTATCAAATAGCTTGAGTTCTATAGTCTGTGCAATCCTTAGACTTTGCCAAAGGGTGACAACAGCTATTAGGGTCATAAGAAATCAAAACAGCTTAGAGCAGAGGTCTCATTGCATCATAAATTGACCAGGCAATCCTGTGTCAACCAATTAGGCCCATGATCATTAAGTAAACGCTTTAATTATTGACTAGGGAAGTTTCTGTAATCTTATTAAGTATACAAAAGAAAGGCCTATGCACCTTATGGTACACAAGACATAGAAGAAACTCCTTATCTTGTAATCAAACTCAAGTTGGTCTCATAAAGTCTGTCAAGCCTTAAGAGGGTGAATACAGATCAAGATCAAGCACTTAACAACTGTAAAATGATAGCTAATAGACAGATTATATCTG
This sequence comes from Moxostoma hubbsi, assembly GCA_032164185.1. Classification (NCBI taxonomy): domain Eukaryota; kingdom Metazoa; phylum Chordata; class Actinopteri; order Cypriniformes; family Catostomidae; genus Moxostoma; species Moxostoma hubbsi. Next base: position 20,132,717 of record JAVLUX010000044.1, on the reverse strand, counting down.
TTAATCACAGTGCCATTTTAATCTGTTAAATCACAGTACACTTTTAATCTGAAGTGTGATGTTTTCAAGGTTTTTGAAACCAGAAACCTAAAGGTTGCTGTGGTACCTTGCAACCTTAGGCTACAGTATGTACTGTCTTAGAGTTCCAGCAACAGTGTCTTACAGTTACTCAACTTATAGGTATGACTGTTATGCCATCAAAATGCAATATTCAACCACTACGTGCATAGTATCTCTCTGTAGTGCCTGAAAAAGCACCACCTTTTCATTGATAAATTATGTATATTTTGGTCCTCTTGCACTGGCAATGACAGTACAATAATGATATTTTGTACAGAGACTATTTAGCCCGAAACAGATCAACTGTAGCAAATTAATGGGAGAAATTAGAACACCCAATATAGTGGGTGTATAAAAGGATGTCCCGCCTTACAGTAAAATAGCCAATCACATTTAAGATACAGACGTCACCTGTCAGAGAACGAGTATGCGCTTTAAGTGGGTGGAGCCTGAAAAAAATTATTAGGCACAATTCATGATACCGTTGTTGTCAGATTTTATTGCTGATTGGAAATACGTTATTTGATTGTAATCTTGAGCAACCTTTTTGGCAATTTCAGTTTATGCCACTTGTATCTATAGAAAATATCTACCCGGGAGCATTCCAGGTCTTGCCTTGAAAGGGAATTTTGAAGTAATGAAATACTCTGACGAATACTAGTCAAACTAAAGACTGAAACACTTGAAGTGAATTGGGTTATGTATAATGTAATACCTGATGCACAGCAGTCAGTGCAGACAACCAGAAAGTATAATTCATTGTGCAGTCAATAATTGCTACAGATTATTCATGTTGATGCAAAAGCTTGCCTTATTTGCTTCAGACCAACACTTCTCCAAAAACTGATTCTAGCTAACCGTAGAGAGATGAGGGCCTAATGTACTCACCAGTGTGCACAAACATGTGTTTGACGTAGTTTTGTTTGGCAGTAAAGGTCTTACAACAGAGAGTACACGCGTAGGGCTTCTTCTCCCCATGCTGTCCCACTGCCGCACCACCTTGCTGTTGACCTCCACCTGGTGGCACTGACAGCCCACTGGGGAATGGGGGCATGCTGGGAGAGGGCACTGCCACAAACTGGGGCTGCTGATTCCCCATGGATTGGGGCAGACTGAAGAGGAAAGGCTTGTTGTCGCTGCCTGACTGGGTGGCAAAGACTGTGGGCAAGTAAGTGTTGCCTGCAGTTCCCATTACCTGCGTGTTGCTGGTCAAGGTGAGGGGCATGCGCAGGTTGCTGGTAAGTGGCTCACCTGGCCGTAGGTACATTTGCCCACCTGGCACGGACTGGGGTGCAGCTAGGTTGGCATGAAGCGGCTGATGGATATCTAGTTCACCCCCTTCTTGCACAAGACCATTTCCACCACCTTCTTCAACCACTTCAGGGGTCTGCTCAGGAGATGAGTCGTTGACCTCAATCTGCACCGGAGTTCCACCATCACCTTGTTGGCCTTTATTTTGACAATTTTCCCGAGTGAACCCAGACAAGAATGTTTGCTCAACAGAATCAGTCTCGGTGCCAATGGAGGAACTGACACCCGAGTCAAAGCTCTCACCTTTGGGTTCACTTTCAGTGCACTCTGGCTGCTCATGGTCCTCACGACAGTCCTCGAGCCCATAGCAGTTGTACTCATCACCTTGTTCTTGCTTGATGTGAATGTCACCTGTCTGGAGCCTCACAGGTCGAGGCTGTTTGCGGCAGTGTGTACTCTCTGACGTGGCCAGGAAGCGTTCCATCTGTTGGGAACGCTCGTGAATGCGTGTAATCCAGGCAGGGTCCTGCCCTCCCTCCTTTTGATTTAGTGGAAGGGGTGAGTCGTAGCTGGCTGCCACAACAGCACTGGCATAGTGGGAGCGGTTTCCCCGGGTACCATTTTGCAGACCCAACCCAGAACAGCTGGAATAAAGCGTGGAATAAATGCGGTCAAGGCTCTGGTGTGATGTTGTTTGCATGTAGCCTGATTCGGCATCACTACTGGGACCAGAGGTGCCAGACTCTGGAGTTCCCCGTGGCGTTTCTTGCCCCGAGTCGCCCGGGATGCCAGGGAAGCTGGCAGATCCAGAAATGCCAACATTCTGCGAAACAATGCGGGTGCACTCATCAATAACGGTTTTGATTTGAAGAATGCTGGCAGCTGTGAGGATCTGCAGGGCCTCAGACTGGGAGACACGCAGCACACCGCTGTACATAAAGTCGATCAGCTTCTGGACGGACTGTACGGAAACCACAGAGGGGATCTCGATGTCGCTGTAGCCCAGGAGCAGCTTGTCCTGAAAGAAGGGGCTCCCTGCAGCCAGCACACAACGGTGAGCTCGCAGCATGCTACCATGGATCCGAACGGTCACGTCACAGAAGTGCCCGCGGTTTCGCTGCTCATTGAGGGTCTCAAGTACAGAATTGCTAAAGTTGTGGAGATTAATGTGGTGAATGCGTTCGGTCATCCCCTTGCACCTGATGTCACCTGTGTGGAAGACACAAACACAAATAAAACTAAATAAATTTTTTAATACATTTTAGTATACGTTCCAATTAAATTTATATTTACCTAATGCAAAATTCATTCTTTAATTTAATTAAATAAAAAAATATTTTTTTCCTCTTAGTATTACAATGACGTAAAATTTCTTATTTTCAGAGGTCAGCACTGAGGCAGAAATTTGTATAAACCATATCAAGTATAATGGTTTCATTAAGCACAAACACTAGTACAAAATAATACGATTAATATAATAGATAAAGAGTACAACAGTGAGTTCCAAAAGTCAGAGACCACATTGAAAATCTGGGATTTTAACATGAAAATAAAAGTTTTAAGATTAAACTAGAAAAAAGTTTGATTTAATTAGAAAATAATGCTAAATAGACACATTTTCACTTGTGGACCCCACTGTAAGCATACACACAAAAAATATATAAATGTTAAAACAGCAGCAAAAGTATCTGCATATAGTGTACAGCACTCAGTGTGAATTCTGGAATGGATTCTTTTAACACCTGGATTCTTCAAAAACCTTGAAGTTTGCCACAAAGACATTAGCATTACATTTTGTCATGTTTTCTTCCTCTAAAATCATAAAGACACAGAATGGGGTAAGAAAGGGTTGATTGACATTGGTTTAGGCACATACTGTAGGTTGTGTAAGACCAGTAAATAATGCCTAGATGGCCATGGGCATGTGCTTCAATCTTCCATTGTCCTAGGGAATGTGTATGTTTTTTATTTTTTTTTGTTCATTAACTTCAGTGCTCACCTGCTACTTGTATCTGTATATGTATATACACAAATGTGTGTATATTCGTATAAATGTGCATAGTTAGATGCATATTTAAATTATATCTATACATATACTGTATATACAGTACTATATACAATTTATACTTCTGTTTATTATTGCATTCTACTCATTGTGCAACTTTATTTGTTTTCTGCATAAATATGTTCAGTCATTGTTTGTTAGTTGACATTGCACATTGTTGTTGTCCTAGTTCGGCAAGAATGTTAAGGACTAAATGGTCATGGGATGCTTGTTAGAATGTACATGCTGACCTTGTGATTAAAACTTTAGCGGATCAGTATGCATTTTGGATGAATAGATGATATCCTGTTGATACGCTACTGAAGATAAAAAAAATCCATGAGAATTAATTTTAAGAGAGTTTGTGTGGGAGATGCGGGTTTGATTCTAGTATGCGTCGAAGTCCCATTCTACATTTCCATATTTGGAAATGCATACTGCTATACTATTTCTGCAGTATGTATGTATGTACACATGTACACAGCATGCAAAGTTTCTATATGCAAAAAATACCCAGATGATCTACGGCATTTGCCAAAATGTGCAGGATACAACAGAGCACACTGCATCCCACGATGCAATGCACTTGACCCGACCTTCCATTTCCAGTGTGACAAATTAACAGGAAGTAATAACAATCATGATTTTTAACATACCTTTCTCTAGTTATTTGATCAGACTCTAAATATATATATATTTTCTCAAATATACAGAATTACCGATTTTACAGATTTAAACATACACACAATGAGGTCATGTGACAGTAAAGAGATAAAAACATTTTAACATACAACTCTTTGCTATATATGCATACCGTTTCACATACTATTTGCCAAAAATAAAAATAAAAAGGTGCAGTACGATAGTGTAATGTATGCAGACTTGCATTGAAAGAGGGCCCCGAGACATATCTACAGACCAAATATCGATGAGAATCTTTTGACTTGGGCCAGTATGCGTCCATCCAGGAAGCACCAAGAACACCCCAATATAATAGGATTCTTGCTTGGGCAAGCACTCATTTAGTGCTTAGTTAGTGTGGATATTTGTGTTTACAATAAAGAAAAGGTGTGTGCCTCATTTGACTAGATCTGACCGACTGATCGAAAACAATCGCCTCAAAAGAATGATTCATTTGTAAATCGGTCACCATCACAGAGCGCACAATGAAGCTTACATTTGCAGCTGTTATTCTTTCAAACTTTTTACATTTAAAAAAAGAGCAGTCTTTACAATTATGTCTAAAATAAAAAACAGAATCCATTTCTAAATAGACGCAGATCCTTGAAAATGACCCCAATCAGAAATCAGGACCCCAAAAGGAAGCCAAGAAGACGTTTTCTTTTTTGCTTTATTGTAACCAATGTGTGTATTAACTATAAACTATATAGACCATTATAAACTATGTTAAACAGCATTTTTATCAATTTATAATTATATAAATGTAATGAAATAATTTTATTAGTTACTGTTTCTGTCTTTAAAATACACACTTTCCCTTATTAATATATACATTTTGACCTTTAAAATATCTATGCTATTTTTCAACTCATTCTTGAAAAAAACATCACAAAAACATACCGTGACAGCCTAGTTTAAGACATTTTAAATAGCATTTAAAGCACATGCCAAAGGAAATTCACAATATATAACCTTGCGATGCATAGATGAGACTAATTTCTGATTGTATAATTCACATCTATATTGCTGCATCATGCATTACACTTACAGCTACAAATGTTTGAAACCCCCCAAAAACATTAGATTTTATGAAATGTGAAATGACATCCACATACTTCAGCTTAAAGCCTAAGTGTGACTGAAGCTCATAAACACAATGATCAAGTGAATATCATTCTTTTCAACATGCCGGGTGCCGTTGCCAGTTAAGTAGCGTGAATAATACCAAACAGCAATAAACGTTCAAAAATTAGCACACCAGAGACATTATTTACTCAAAGTAGATTGGCTGGATAAGTGACTGAATAAGGCTTGTCTTTTCAAAGACAGAGGGCAGCCTTGAGCTACAGTCCTCAGTGTGCATTAGCACTGTACAGCATGTGTTTCTCTTTTGCATTACAAATGTATAAAAAACAAACAAACATATCAAACTATGGTGGGTCAGTGGGATCATTATTCAACCAACAACTTATATTCATATCTTTTTATACTTCTCTGAAACACATTCATGCTGGTCACCATCTTTCATTCATGTGTAGTCTGTACACACACACACACACACACACACACACACACTGGAGTGAACACAAAATGGTTTACATTGTGCGTGGCGCTTCACCCATTTTCTACAACAGAAGGCTTGGAGACTCTGTGAAACTTTTAGGAGTACAAACACTTCTGAAATTCAATCATAATTGCAGTGGACAGTGGTGACATCAGTTCTTTTCACAAAATATCATCTCGCACAGACCCACACATATGCGCACACACAAAAGCTGCACTTGAAAACACACTCTGTTTCACTCCTTTTCATTCTGACTCATTTTCTCTCTCTCCCCCTTTCCACATGCATTCCTCTCAGCTGAACGCTTCCACATTCACACATTCTCATTTTGGTACCGCGTCTTACTCCAGTAAATTAGCTTTAGCTCATTACAATTGTAAACCTTTCTGAAACAGTGTTTACTAGGGCTGAGCAATATAGCAAGAAATCCAAAAAATAAATACAAGTAAAATAAGAGCCTCAGTATTTTTCAGCCATTTGATATTATTCAAGATGTATCTCTATATTTTTGGAGGAGACCAAGGGGCTAGTTGTGAGATGGAAAAATGGTCTGAAGGGATATTTGTCAGAAATCAAAAGTCCAATTACATTAATGTGTTTCTCTAGCGATGTTTTTTATGTTGTTTAAATGAGCTACTTAAAACCCTCTTAAATTAGAATTGTTGTTAATTCTATCCTCCAAACTCAATATCACAATGTTTTTCTAGTGCCTTACATTCATGCAATAATTGTTTATTTAGCTATTTATTTTTTCAAAAAGAAGTTTGCAATGTGTTTTCTCAGGACAAGGGTATTTTCCACAAAGTCGGGGCAAGTTGTCACATATTTAGTTTGTTATAAAACATTTTTAATTTACAATATTTGGTGGCCAAATCAATGATTTTATTACCTATTACAAATATAGCTGTTTCATGAATTGTTTACTGAAATAAGCGTCACAGTTTCCACTATTTGCACTGAAACGGCTGGGGTTTTTATTATATTTTTTATAAAAGGGAACCATTATTACGACAAAACTATAATTGAAAAACCAAAAGTACATTTCAGCTAAAATACTGTAAAAGATCTAGTTAAAAATGATCAAGACCTACTTTTGACAAAACAAACGAATGATAGAATAATATCTCATCATTTCATTTATATGCAGCACTATATCAATACATAGTAAAAAAGCCAGCAATATTTACCTAACATTTTGTGTTTTGACTTGAACAAATCGAGTCGAGAATTCACTGAAAATGAACTTACTAACTCTAACAAGGTTTTTGCTACTGAAGTATAAACTAGAGACCTTCTTTAAACATCTCTGTCTTAAAGCTGTCATATTTGCGAGACAAGGAAAAATTGCAAAACAATGAAAACAAGGGGCTTTAAAAGTAATAACAAGCACATTACAATTATTACGATATTCACAATGTTGCTTAATTTTAGATCTCCATCGAAATCCCTGTGAATACTGTATCAGGAATATTGGATATTGCCCAGCCCTAGTGTTTACAGCTTCAGTATTACACTGAAATGTCACCTCTCTCTGCTCAAATTTTCAAGAGCATTTAAATGCTAGTGCAGTGTAAAAGAATATGAAAAAGATGGTTTCGCAGGATAGGCCTTTATTCATAGCATGTTGAAAACAGTAGAATTTCGAGTATGCAACCCCTGGGACTTACTGTGGTGAGATTTGGTTCATTTTTGAAGGTTATTGAAGTGTTGAATGATAGAATGTGAAAAAATGTACTTACAGTATATGTGCCTACTCTAGAGAAACTCTGAAACCTTTTGTAAAACAAATGAATTTGTGTGTGAAACTGTCTAGATCTTCACTCAAACACCAGCGAGGTACTATATTGTTAACAAGTACAGTATACAGTATATGGACAGCTGTGGTCTTCTTTAGGCATGCATTTCAAACTGCCATATGATAATGTTGTGTGTGATACCTGGATAGCAGTCATATCTTTGTGGGAGTGCAAGGCTCTTTTCCAAAATTTAACAAGCTACTTTGCTGCCTACCGTCTAGTGCGGCATCCTAACCGCAACTGAATCTCATTAGTGACCAATTTGTAAAGCTCTACATACTGTAGGTAGCAACTCTGTGCAAAGAATAAATAACACTCCTCATGCTAAGTGCATGAGACTCAACACACAATGATTTTAATAGAGGTTGGTTCAGGTGCGTGCAGAAAGGGGTGTCTCTAGGGGCTTGAGCCCCTGGAACCACCCCCTCTGCATGCATCAATGCATTCATATTTTGCTGAAACGTTAATGCATCGATTATGGAATTTAATAATCAATTATAATGACTATAATAAAACCCAATGCGTTTCAGAGGCCGTCTTGGATTACACACAAATAGCCTAAACGGAAGCGGGGCACGTAACTGAGGAAACAAATGCACACTTTAAATGAAGAAAGTTTTGTTCGTATTTCTGGCTCATTTTTTATAATTGCGTGTGTCTATATAAGCAAAATTTAAATGTTGTTCTTTTCTTCCCCAATTATGATATATCATGCATATTTATCTAGTTAAAAGTTATCTGCCTGTCTAGATGACAGCTTTCATTTAAATTGACATTTTTGGCTCGGTCAATGTTCCCATGATGGTATGCAAATCTATAACGCATAATCAGCGATATACTTACCGTCTGTTTGTGTTAGTTTGCATAAAGTCAGACATGATATTATTCTTTATTCATATTGGCTCAATAATTAACATAACAGAATTATTTTTCTTTTTTATTATAAACCAAACTTCCCTGTACACCATAAATACAAAGAATGTTCGGAATGGATTTAGAATATTCATACAAATTTTTCATTCTTCTGTTCAATGTGTTACACATTTTTCACATCCACAATTCATTTTTGATTCAGTGAATGTAACCTAAACCCAGGGTTTTTCTATACAGTGTAAAATATCCCACCAAGTATATTTTCATCTTTAGCATAATTTGGAAAATAATTATGAATACAAAATAACTTTGTTATTGTACTACTAAATATCAAGCGAAATATTTTAATACATTAACAGGCCTACATACTCCATTGATAAAAAAGTAATTACTTTGTTTAGTTATGCATTAATATGTAACACAGCGCTAAAAAAAAGAGCCATTTATAGCGCAAACACACATTTTACACAAATTACATGACAATTAATACATTGAATTAATTCACAATTAATTGAATATATTAATATTTGCTGGGAAAGGCCCCAAAATAAAGATAATTCAATATAAATAAATGATTATTTATATATTATTATATAAATATATATTATATATTATATTATATATTCTAAATTATTATTTATACATTATAATTAAAATAATATATAATCCACAGCTAGATGATTAGTGAAGGATTTAAATGCATACTGCTTTGCATCGGGTGCTTCTTTGCCTCAACGTTGTGCACTAAAATGTTAAAATCGTTTAACGCACATCAAGTCATGGAATATCAGTTGCATATAATATACACTCATTTAGCACTTTATTAGGAACACCTGTACACCTACTTATTCATGCAATTAAGTTAACCAATTGAGTGGCATCAGCGCAATAAATAAAATCAGGCAGATAAAGTTCAGGAGCTCCAGTTAATTTTCACATCTACCATCAGAATGTGGAAAAAATATGATTGCAGTGAATTCAATAGTGGCATGATTGTTGGTGCCAGATGGGCTGGTTTGAGTATTTCCATAGCTGCTGATCTCCTGGGATTTTCATGCAAAACTCTAGAGTTTGCTCAGAATGGTGCCAAAAAACACAAAATATCCAGTGAGTGTCAGTTCGTCGGACAGAAATGCCTTGTTGATGAGAGAGGTTAACAGAGAATGGACAGACTGGTTCGAGCTGACAGAAAGGCAACAGTAACTCAGATAACCACTCTGTACAATTGCAGTGCACAGAATAGCATCTCAGAATGCACGATGCATTGAACCTTGAGCCACATGGACTACAACAGCAGAAAGTGCGTTGGGCACTTTATTAAAACCATAGTGTTCCTAATAAAGTGCTCAGTGAGTGTATATAAAACAAAGTTGCACGTACTTGTAATAGTAGGAAAATATTTACTTTTATAACAGAATTTATAAAGGGGTCAGAGGGCATGATTTATTGTGTTACATGTTTATTTTTTGTTTTTATTTAATTTTTTTAAATATAATTAAACACTAATTAACGCATTAAATGGACAGCACTATTTTTTTTCTATATTTCTGATATTGAATAAACAACAACATTTTACATTTACATTTTTCTCACTTCGCCCACTTTTTTAAAGCTAAATTTACTTTTCAGCTGAACTCCTTTGACACACACACATATACATATATACATATATATATACACACACACTCACACACACACACACACACACACACACACACACATATATATATATATATATATATATATATATATATATATATATATATATATATATATATATATATACACACATACATATATATATATATATACACACATACATACACACATACATACACATATATATATATATACACACACACACACATATATATATATATATATATATATATATATATATATATATATACACACACATATATACACACAGACACACACACATACATACATATATATTTATATTTTATATTTTTTATATAAAAATTCAATTCACCATTGGCATTTCTATCCTAATCAGAGATTGCACTATATATAATTATTATCAGTCACAGAAGTTAAATTTAAAACAAAAAAAAAAACTTTTTTTATCTGTCATTTCTGTTCTCATTTCACTGATAATTTTATAAGTGCATGTTATCACATTTGTGTCTGTACATTTGACATTGTAATATCATATAGCCAGTAGTTACATGTTAATAATTAATGATTCAAAATTACTTTTTATAGAAGTAAAAAAGCCAGAGCTGTAATATAACCTGGGGTTGGGGAACATGCCCCCCTTACTTATAGAAATATTTTTTAGGAAATGTAACATTACATGTATATATTTTTTAGATATTATAAATGATATCAGAGTTTTGGCAGCCGTGCAAGAAAATAGTAGCCGGCTGCATTACCGACACCTTTAAGACCCAACAGAAGCAGTGAACTGAACCAACGCTTAAGTGGTTTACAGTGTACAGCCCAAGGAGGTACAGCCATCACCTAATGCTTTTCAGGAATACAGGGCAATATCAAGTTTATGGGCCTCATTCATGAAACACAAGGAGATTTTTTTGTGTGTGTAAATCGTTCGCAAAGCCTTTCTGATGTAAATTCTCGGCTCCATTAAATGTTTAGTTTTTCAAAACGTTAGTTGGTACAAACAACATTTACACCTGCTCCCGACCACGTGTAAATCGAGTGAAAAACATCCCAACTTTTTCTGTACTTTCAGCCAAACTGCAATGACTACAGTTTGATAGAAGAGAAATTAAATAAGTAATGAAAAACTTTAATAATTGAGTGAAATTAACCTTAAAAAATTACTTTTTCTTTTTAAACCACAGCCTTTACTTATTTAGAAATATTTATTTTCTGCTTGCATTTATTTCTTCAAAGTTCTTTCCCAACTGCTTATCGTTATTCCAGCAGAAGTGAAAAGTTAATGGAAAGATGCAGATTGCCTTTGATTTTCTCGAAAGAATGTATGCCCTCTAACGTGACTTGTTGGACTGTTTTTTTATTATTTGAAATGAGCTCTTTAATTTAGGTTTCATAATTTAGTATAGGCATCGGTAAATTGTGTTCAGTTGATAACGTACGGTCAATGCTAATGCTGTTAAACCCATAAACAAACACATCGTGGGCAGGTACAACAGACTGTTGTATAGCTGGCAAATCTTTAATTCTGTTCACTGTTACCATCATAAGTTACCCGAAAAGTGTAATCAATGGTAAAGTGATGCGCTTCAAACTGAACCAGAGAAAATGAATACTGGTGGACATCCTCCTCCAAGCATGAACTGAATTTTTTTTTACACTCATGTCAAACCATTTTTATTGACTTCTTGGACTGTTTAATTCACAAAAGATCCTCAGATGACAGAAAAAACATGTGAAGAAAGTAAGTTCCCCTATTGTGCTTGCTAAATCAAAATTTTACAACGTGAATGCATTCATAAAAATGATTCCATTACTGTTCCGCATAGATGATAAAAGTATTTACTAGCGAGTCTTGTGCCTTCCTTATATGGTGTTTTCATATGCATAAATGATGATAATTATGAAGGAACGTACACACGCTCCCATTTCTGAATGTTTGGAATTCACTCAAATACACACGATTTACTAACAAATCTGGGGATTACAAAGTATTTGTGAATCCGGCAGAAAGTTTTTTGGGAAGGTCCATTATGTGTAAATTACATATATTTACGAAAGGTTCATGAATGAGGCCATTTGACTCTAAGTTTACTTTTAAAACATAATTGTATTGCGTATAATGAAAGTAATTGTTATGTGATAACTTTGTATGCTGCGTGATTTACTTTTGCAATAGAAGTACCATTTCTAATCATCAGTTGTATGAGAGTGCAAACTCTCTCTCTCTCTCTCTCTCTCTCTCTCTCTCTCTCTCTCTCTCTCTCTCTCTCTCACACACAACACACAGATAATTCACTCAGCGAGGCAGAGAGAAGACGCAGACACAAGAATGGTTAAAAGGTAATTTGACGCGCTTGGTTTCAGTTGTGTTCTTCTTGTTTTTTATTTGTTAAATGACGGACAACTGGAATTTACGGTCAATGTTTTTCAAATTTGGTAAATTATGGAAATATTTCACTACACAACCTCTTCACTCTCTCAAAAAACCCGTGTCCTACGCCATGCCTAGGATCATCTCTCAAAAACGGTAAACCGTGTCTCTGTGGTGCCTCAAAAATTCAGCCCAACGCCGCAACAATAGCTCAACCAATGGCGTGAGCTGGGGGGCCGGACTATCTGTTTGTTCAGATCAACAGCATATTCGGAAAACTGCTTGAAAACAATGTTTAATTTTGCAATTCCATTTGGTGGCGCTAGTGGTGCAGGAATTACACACTTTAGATTTAACAAAGATTATCTCAAGACCTAATGAAATAGTTTTCTCAGTTAAAAATACATGCAATACATGCAATGCTCCCTTAAAATTTGGCCAAAACAAGGTATCTTAAAAGGCAGCATAACTATGCTGGCATCCTTTTGGGAGCCCTCCTATGATGACTTAAAATGCTGCCTACATAGGCAGCACACTAAGTTTTAGAACAGTCCAAGTCTGCACTTTTCATATGTGGAAATATATTTGCAGTGTGAAAAGTGTGTGTGTGTTTGTGTGTATACTTGGTAGCCACTACATTAGGGCTTGGTAGCCATTACATTACACCTCTCACCTGCTTGTTAATGCAAATATCTACTCAACCAATCATGTGGCAGCCACTCGATGCATAAAAGCATGCAGACATCATTAGCAGGTTCAAATGTTGTACAAACCAAACATCAAAATGGGGATGAAATGGTGACTTTGTTGATTGTTGGTGTCAGACGGGGGAGTATCTCAGAAAGTGCTGATCTCCTGAGATTTTCACTCTCTCTAGAGTTTATAGAGAATGGTGTGAAAATGTCTTGTTAATGAGAAAAGTCAGAGAAAAACAGCCAGACTGGTTCATGCTGACAGTAATGTGAAAGTAACAGATAGATTTTCAGATTTTCAGAAGAAAATGCAAGTCGTGCTTGCCTGTGCAAAACTTGTCACCGCAATACTGGGGTATTTTAGGTCGAAAATGTGAATGGGTGGAATGAAGTGGGATTGCATGAGTGGTGGTGGCGTAATGGGCTAAAGCACTGAGCTGGTAAGCAGAAGGTCACTGGTTCGATCCCCACAGCCACCACCATTGAGTCCTTGAGCAAGGCACTTAACTCCAGGTTGCTCTGGGGGGATTGTCCCTGTAATAATTGCACTTTAAGTTGCTTTGGATAAAAGCGTCTGCCAAATGCATAAATGTAAATGTAAATGCATGATTTCATGTCAGCAAGAATTCAATGTGTTAAACATAGGGGCAAATTCACTGTGTCTTATTCACTAACCACCCTTGTTTAAGCAAGCACAATCAGTACTGAAATTCCCTTACAAATATCTAATAAAAAATTTGCCACAAATTCGCCACTGATTATTTTCAAATGCAAATGAGCTTCTGATTCACCACAAATGTTTGCCAAACCTGGGGCAACAATGGACAATTTGGACAAGATTACCACAAAGCTCATTTTAATTTTAATGAGTGGTAAATTTGTGGCAAGTTTGCAAGAACTCTCCATTTTTTTAAGGCTTGCGCTGCATCTTCAGTTTTTAAATGAAGTCACTGTCATTCCTTCCCTCACAATCACACTTCCTTTCAATGTAAATTAGACTCATTATAGATTGCACTTCATTCAAAAAACTGCTATTTGCCAGGTGCAATTTATAAAGCTCTATTAACAAATTAAATATTTAAAAAATATATACTTGTGTGCATTTTCTATTGATCATGTCAGCAATTCATCAAATAATGATCAAATGAATGCGTTATATAATCAGTCTTACACAGATGAGCCAAAACATTATGAACACCTGCCTAATATGCTGTTGGTCCACAGTGCATCGTCATAACAGTTCCGACGCGCCGAGGCATGGCTGAACTCTACAACACCCCTGAAGTTGAGCATCACACTCCCTCCACTGGCTTGTCGTCTTCCCACAGTGCATCCTGGTGCGATCACTTCCCCAGTGATATGGCACACACGTATACGGTCATCCACGTAATGTAAAAAGAAACGACTCATTGGACCATGCAACCTTCTTTCGCTGCTCCAAGGTCCAGATCCGATGCTTTCGTGCCCATTGTAGGCACTTTCGATGGTGGACAGGGGTTATCATGGGCAATCTGACCGGTCTGTGGCTACGCAGCCCCATATGCAGCACTATGTGTTGCGACACGTTCCTGCTGTAACCATCGTTAAAATTTTCATTGCACTAGCGCATCGCTGGGCGTCCAACACCCTGTCGCCGGTTTGACCCTCCTCGGACTACTGTCAGTAGATACTCGCCACTGCTGCCCGGGAGCACCCCACAAGCCTTGCAGTTTCAGAGATGCTCTGTATAACAATTTGGCCCTTGTCAAAGTCACTCAGGTCTTTACTCCTGCCCATTTCTCCTGCATTCAACACGTTGACTACAAAAACTGACTATTAGCTTACCATCTAATCTACCCAGACCTTGACATGTGGCCTTGCTAGGAGATGATCAACGTTATTCGGTTTACCTGTGAGTGGTCATAATGTTTTGGCTTTGATTTGGAACTGCACTCACAAATTGCGATCAGCAGCGATTTTGTGGGTGCCGTTGCCTGTATAATTCCTTTAGTGAATTGGGCGCTAAACCAGCGCAGACAGTGTGTGCAAAAAACCGGCACTTTTAACGTGTGCAATTCATTTTCTGATTTCCCCAACAGTGTTTTAGCAGTCAGAATGAAAGATAGAATTTGTGAAATACTGGTTTGATAATGATCAATATTACAAAACATTTTGTGAAAATTAGTGAAGAATGTGATGGGACAACTAAAGATATTTTGTAGAATTTAAAAAGACTTATTACCTTATTCCCTTTCCACATATTTTTATCACATTGTGTTAATGAGAATATCAGAATGACCATCTTTTTTAATATTGCAGTAATGAGAATTGTGGGGTGGGGGGGCTTAGGTGCGTTTACATTCTCATGTGGTGCTACCAGAAGCATGTTGCGTCAGCAGCGTGGGAGACCCAGGTTCATGTCCCACATTAAAACCAGGAAGTAAATTGCATTTGTCTAATGAGTGATGACCATGATAAGGAGGTTCCATTTTTCCCTCTAAGAATATTTTTTCTCCACTGACTATTAGGTTAACGTTTGGGGGTAGAGTTAATAAAATATGCATTCCTCTTCACTTTATTACACACTTTAAAGGTGCACTCTAACTTTTGTCTTTGTGTCATCTTGGACTTACACTTACACCAAGCAGCTTGGATGCAGCATCAATTAAAATCACTAGTTTTCAGTTTCAGATGCCATTGTAGAAATGTAGTATTCATTGTCAGTCATGATTACTTTAAACAATGTGTGAAAGTGTCAAATAACAGGACGGTTACTGAGATTAAGTGAGTGGTATTCAGCTGGTCATGTGATTCTAACATGGCAGCCCCCATGTGCGGACCCTCTCCATGTAGAATAAAACAGCTTTTATAAGGTTGCCTTCATTTTAGTGTGAGTGGTCACGATTTCCTACATATATTGCAAAATTACAATTCATGTTTTTAGGACTTAAGACTTTTTTTAAATTAAAAAATTGAAATTGAAATTACTGAGTGCACCTTTAAGAACAAATCACTATACAACTCGCCTTTGATGCCCCAAAATGGAGCCCTTATGTTTAAAAAGAAAATACTAATAAAAAAAAAATCCCCATTCTGCCACTAGGAGCACTGCTTTGATTATCGGTAAGCACAGACCAAATTTAGCTCAAGAAAATTCATCCTACTGTTTCCGAATTCATTGCGAGATCAGTTTGGATGAATGGACCCTTTTTACATATGCCGGTTTGCATTGCAGAAGTAAAACGATAACAGGGAAACTTGTATAGCGTTTAATGGGAGACCACTGCAAATATGATTTTTGCTTACCAGTTTGTTTCAACAGCAAAAGACAAAAAACAAATACAACATACTGGTAATATGTTTCTGACTTGATTGTATTACCATTTTATCAATGTATGATGAGAACTGATGAGCTGCTGTTGAGCATGTGTGAGGATTTGAATGAGGGGGCGAAACGAGTCAGTTGAGACATGTAAATTAATTTTAATATCAAGTATTGTTTGTGCAGTTTATATTTGAAGTTGATATGAGCTGGATTATGGTTTCTGTAAAAAGGGTGAGCTGATTAAGACTAATTTATTGACTTTATATGCCTTAGACACATAGAACATACATGTTTCAGTGCCAGTATTGGGTGCTTTAGGTGAAAACCTTTAATTTAGGAAACTTATTTATTATGTAAGATCACTGAATGAAACACTGATGACAATAAACACCCCTTGTAAAGGTATAAGGGAAAGGAGGCGGCGAGAACCGGCTTGACAACATAAATAATATTTTAATTAAGAACTGAACCAAAAGACAAACACACAGGTGTCGGACAGCTGTCCGTAACTCTCTCTCTGTTGCACCGACGTCTCCATTCGGCCCTTATCCCTCCTGGGCTAATCAGCTTAATTAGGGGCCGGGTGTGCGGAATCACAAACCGGCCCCGCCCTGCCACAGCCATATTATTATAACTTCAATTATTATAACTATAATAATCAGCAAAATGCGCTAACTTATAACTTAATGTGTTTATGTGTGTTTTTCAACACCAGGGTATTAGCATTATATATAGTGACGTCATTATGCAATGAGGTAAAAGAACTGGTGAATAATTTTCTTTAACTGGTTAATTGAAACTAAATGTCCGAAAGCACCAGAAAAATTTGCGGAAAGTAATCAGAATTCCCATCACTAATCACGACTGAAACGCGGTGAATTACAGCAGTCAGAAGAGAGACAGAAGCCAAATTTTCTGTCAATCACTCAGCAGCTGTGGTAAATCATTTTTTAAAAAACTAATTACAGGTTTATATACAACAGTATAAATTTACAAAAAAAAAAAAACTGCAAATATAAAAAATGACCGCTGCTAAATGAGGTGGAAACACGTCATCACAGTCTGTTAAAAGAGTCACTAGTCTGCACGATTTGAGGAATTATTCCATAGCACAAATGGTACAGGACAAGTAAAGCCAAATCCACAACACAAGACTGAAGCTTGTTTTCACTTGATGTTTTATATTTAGGACTAGTTTGCACCAAAAAGCCCCAGATACCAGCCAGCTCGCAGTGACTAGTCACATATGCTACATCATCAAAATCATTTGAAATATGGCCGCCAAGTCAGCAGGGGCCGGTTGCACCAACTGTGCGAAAATTCAAACTTAACCTAGTTGTTGCGTAAACGGGCACCAAGTCACAATTTGCGCACTAAAAAAAGACGTCATTCTGTGCAACTACGCATCACGTTACGGAGAGTTTATGACCTACTAGTTAAGTTCCTTAAAAACAGGTGGTGCAACCGAATTAAGCACTGACTTAGTTACAAACTAACTACTAGTTAGTACTGCTTACTGTATTACTTAAAAAAAAAATGTCTGTAACAATGTTTTCTTAAACTAAAATAAACAAAAAGGCAGAAGTACCATGAATACATTATAAGCACAACATTTTTCTAAATAAAGTACTATATTTTTTCGCATAACATTATTTTAAAGATGAGTATTTTGATATTGTATAAATATTTTTTGCATTACAGTAATGAGAATTAAGGTGGAAATGTGCTTTGTTTCCTTTAAAAAACTGTTTGCCCAAATTAAAATCCTGTCATCATTTACGCACCCTAATGTCGTTCTAAACCCACAGCTGTTCACATCCACTTTCATCGGGTGAAAAAGAGGAGATCGGACACCCTGCAAAATATTTCCTTTTGTGCTCCACAGAAGATAGAAACTTTTCTAGGTTTTGAAACAAAAAGGGGGTGTGTAAATGATGACAAAATTTCCATTTTGGGATGAAATATACCTTAAGCAAAATATAATTTCTCTATGGAAACTTTTCTTTAAAGTTCAGTGGGATTCTCTTCTGAAGGATGTAGTGTATTTTTTTTTAAATATCAGAGCGTGTATGTGTGTGTGTGTGTGTGTGTGAGAGAGTGTGAGTGAGAGAGAGAGAGAATCACAATTGTGATAACAGCTTGATATTAATCAACAGAGTAGCTTAAAAAGAAAAGCTCAAAAATAAATGTTTGTGAAAGGTTACTGAATGTAAGCTTGTCAAACTCACAGTCTGATGGTGTTCTGTTGGTAATTGTGTGTATGTGGGTGTATTTGTGTATCAGGCTGGTGAAGAGGCACTGGTTAGATGCTACAGGTTGCTGGTGGTGGTGGTGGTGCAGCGGCACAGGTCATTTGTTAGCCACTCATTTCATTTCGATGCGGCCACAATCTAACCTCACGCAGAATCTTCAATATCGTCCTGGAAGAGGAAACAGAGAAAACAATTACTGCATGCTTGCTTTCAGAGACAAAATGTTTAACGTGGGAGTAATTAAATTATGCACATATATACAGTATATATATATATATATATATATATATATATATATATATAAAAACAATTTTTTGACAAGCATCAAGTTCCCACAATTCAAAGGTGGAAAATAGGGCTACATAATTAATAGCAGGAAAAAGAAAATAAATAAATATTAAAATGGGTTGCAGGTCTGTTCTAATAGGGCTGCAGACAGCAGTGGAAAACATTGCTAATTGCAAATATAAAAAGGAATTTACAGTACCATATAATCATGCATAATTAGGATAGCAAAATTTAGGCATTCCTACATTTAAAAGGGAGAAAACCCTTCCCTTATCTTTTGCTGTTTAATTCAATTGAATTTATTTGTATAGCTCTTTTTACAATACAAAATAGCTTTACAGAAAAAAATGTGACTTACAAACCCACTGTGAAAGACTTTGTTGTAGTCAAAGGCTTTTTGGTATATTTTGTTGCAAACTATTTAGTGCCCTATAATTTCCCCGATGTGGAAATTGTGAACGAAATCACGGAATCCAGTCATAAAAATTAAATTAACAAAGAAATGTGGAATGTCATGAAATTTGAATATTTGTTATAAAAATGTTTGAATTCACAATTAATCAAATTAAAATCACGATATGTCCTAGTATGATTATTAAACCGCAAAAGGCTGCTTTTTAAATAAATAAATATATAGTCTGCATGTGCTGTTCACTTCTCATCGAATCTGTGAAGCTCATACACTGAAAAACACACCA
This sequence comes from Moxostoma hubbsi, assembly GCA_032164185.1. Taxonomy (NCBI): domain Eukaryota; kingdom Metazoa; phylum Chordata; class Actinopteri; order Cypriniformes; family Catostomidae; genus Moxostoma; species Moxostoma hubbsi. The sequence continues at coordinate 20,113,199 of JAVLUX010000044.1, read as the reverse complement.
TCATGACAGAGAGCACTCTTTTACTTTGAAGCATGCAGTACATAGACTATTTATTTATTGAATCACAGCCTTTTGCAGTTTAATAATCGCACTGGGCAACATAACTACCAGCTTATCAGCAGGCAAGAAACAACTGTCAAAAACACACACAGGGTTTTTCCTGGCTCAAAATGAGGCAGAGGTGGTACCATCCTGATCATGTGCACACATACACGTGTACCATGCCTTCGACTGACTGAAGCAAACACTTACAAGCAACATAATGTAGGTGTTCTAATAATTAGACGATTGAAGAAAATGACAATTATCAACTTAAAGAATATTTGATTAAAAAAGGTGAAATATTTTTCATCCTTTCATTCTCAATCACCTTTTTGCCAATGCATTATTAATCGCTTTCCACTCTTAATTAATCTACAAACATAGAGAAAATAAAAAGTTTATCCAGTCAGAATTTATTCCTTAATGTTTACAAGCAAAGTGTGACCACTTTTTAACAAATTGCATGCCTAAAGACATGCTCCTTAGCCGAAGCAGCGCTTGAGTCTGAGCTCCACCCTGTCAGGCCTTCAGAATTTCCAAAGAATCCCTCAACACTGCAAATGAATGAGTAACTGAAGTCAGATTATCAGATTCATCAGCCAATCAGATTGACTAATTTGTTCTTGGTGGGTGTGATGTGTAACCTTTTCAACATTAAATACAACTTAACAGCCTCGGTCAACAACTTTGGAGGCGTTCTCATTTAGAATCACCACCACCCCCCAGTCAACATCTTTGGGGACACATTGAAGCAGGTTTTGCCCAGGGCGCTAGAACTGCTACTGTGTGCATGTGACTGCCTGAGTTTTGTTGACAGTCGGAGGCACCACGAAATTTGATGGAGGCGGCCACCTCATACTTATCTATGCATGAAATCCCTGCACACAGAAACTGAATGGGCTTGACTTGATTCTGGGAAAATGTACTACTGTATAGTTATGTAATATTCACTGAAGTAGTAGTAGTAGTCATAGTAGTGGTGGTAGTAGTAATCATAGTAATATATCAACAATAAATATATTAAAGCAATATCTTACATCTGTGATGCTCTGTTGTGCAGCACTTTATTTTGCAAAAATAATGCAATGTTATGTTGAAAATTAATTGTTTTATTTTCATTTTATTAATGTTTAAATGAACAAATTTCTTTAGAAACCATTTGATGATATAAATTTAATTAAACTTGAAAATGGAATTAAAACAAAATAAAACAGACACACAGAATTTGTGAAAAAGTCAAACGGATTTGATAGGGCCCTACAAATTCATCTGTAACTTGGTAAAGTGGTATTATAATAATAGTACAATTTTTAGCTCAAGGTTTGTAACATGTTAGACTAGCAAATCACACTTCTGCTGTTATACATTTAAGAAATGGCCAATTTCCCTATTCAGCCTTTGTTATGTCTCATGTTAATTTGGCATATTATCAGGCCTATGCAGTTCACATTTGGGTTTCAAATAACCTTGAAATTTGTGCAAAAAAACTTTTGAGCTGTGGCAGGGGAAGGCTTGCTTCTTTCATATTAATGCATAAAGAGCTATAGGCACAATAAAGAATGTTTTGTCAATTATATGATGTTTGCATGTATTCTTGCTTGAATGGGGTGGACATGTTCTTTGTATAATATCTCTTTATACATTCACAGTGTGGGGCCTACTTTTAATCTGTTATATTGATTGGTTTTACTACATATATCCTATAAAAAAAAAAAAGCTGAAATTTTGAGCTGTGCCAAGGAAAGGCTTGCTTCATTCATATTAATGCAGTAAGAGCTATAGGTTAGTGTTGGGCATATCAACATGCAATGTGAACGTCAGAGCTGGAACTGACCAATCAGGTTGAGTTGTCATCGTGAATATGAATGAACCTTCCCCTACCATCCTAAAATTGTGGACAAAATACAGTGCAATGTCTTTTGGAGGCCCCTGCAAATGCAGAGGCCCAAGTCAATTGCCTAGTCTGTCTATAGCTTTCCCCGGCCCAAGACAGCACAAGCAAAACACAACTTAATTTGCAGACTAAAGGCATCACCTGCAAGTTTGTTTTACACAGACCCTGTTCAACATAAGAGCTGTGATTTTATGTTTTTGTTCCTTTAGCCTTGATTTCTAAGCAGCAATATGAGATGTCAAATGTTTATCATACTGCAGTAAGGGCTGAGCGACAATGCTAAAGAACTCAATATATTTCAGCATTTTGAAGATATTTGTTACCTCAATATTTTTTGAACTGAACCATTATTTTAAACAAACAGCTATTTAAACCAAATAGATTCAGAATGTAAATAATTTTCATGTACATGCAACAATAATACACAGTAATAAACATCAATATTTACTTATATACAGTACATATCATTTTGATATACCCTAAAGTTGGTTCATTTATAATGCCAGCAAATTCATTGTAAATATCTCATGAATTGCAGCCCTTATTGTTGTTCATATCATAATGTGTCAAAATAATCACAATATGATTTTTTGACAAAAATTGTGCAGCCCTTGTGGAATATTAATGAGGCAGAAACATTTTTGCAGTCAACATAATACACCACAAAAACGCCTGATCATCCGTCATGCATCACTGCCTTTATCTATCATAAGAAAAACACCAATCCTCCACCCTTTACACTTTCATGAAAGTGAACATATGAATGAGGCGGGAACAATGAAACTTTGTAACTGAATTTTTCAGCTGCCTTGGTTCTGAAAAAAATGCTTCCCATTCATTTCCTTCAGACATTTTAGAAAATTCAGCATTATATTGTTTAAAGCCAAGAAACCAAACCAACCAGCTTTGAAATAAATAACAACATTAAAAACTTTGATTTGAAGCAAAAAAGTACATGAAAAAACAAAAACAAAAGACTGTAAGGTGTAAGACGGTGTACTTTTAATATTTTATGAGGGAATGAACAACCTATATACATACCATGAAGCATTGTATATACAAAGATATAAGCAGACTAAGGGGCTGTTAACACGACAAATATTTCAACTAAAAACGTAAAACTTTTTATGCGTTTTGGATGTTCGTTTACATGACAATGGCATTTTGGGCCTGAAAACGCAAAACGCAAGGGTTTCAAAGTGCAAGTTTTTGAAAACAATGTCGTTATCGTCTCTCTGTAAACATACAAAAATGCAAATTTGTGTAAACGATGACGTCATGCACACGTGTATTACGTGTTCAGTCTATAGGCATGAACTTCGTCCTAATCTCCAGGGCAAACAGACCAACATGACATCACCAGTTGGAGTCCTTAAAAAGGTGTCATGCTTTATAGTCCAGGGTCACTTGTAATAATAAAGAAACCTCATAGTCCTTCCAGACAAAAATGCTCGATGCTTTCGCAATCTTCATTGTTTGTATTCACCGCTCTGTGGAAGAATGCTTATGTGCGCAGGCGTGTAGTGTTTCTTTACAAAGTGACATCGCCAACTACTGTCCTGGCATGCATAATTCAACATTTTTAGTCGTTTTCGAGGATCCGTGTGAACGGGGATAATTTTGAAAAGATCATCGAAACTTTTCAAAAACGCAAAAGGAAAAACTTTTACATTTTTAGAATATCGTTGTCATGTAAACGTACCCTAAATAACATTAACAGCAATGTTTCAAGGGAGTGAACCGTCATATCAGTGCTCTTTTCCACGATTTTCATTTCCATGGTAACAGCGACTTCCCTGATACATTAGCTGGATCTCTCTACAGGGTCAGGGACTAAAAACAGTTTAAGGAACTAAAATGAAAAATGAAAACTGAAAATGAACAAATTTCTGCAGGATGTGACTGAAAATGGAAACAAAGTCCCTTTTAAATGGGTCTTGAAATAGAGAATTAAATTTTACTTGATATTTAGACATATAAGAGACATACGACTGTAATATAAAAACATACTGTACATTTCAAAACAGTCTAACCCCCACAGTCTAAAAAGCACATTTATAGTTACCACTCTGCTGAAACGTCTCGTTTTGAAATGACTGTTGATTCGTCATGAAACACTGCTAATTTGCATTTACACATCACACAACATGCATCAATGCACCTTTAGCCCCGCCCACCCACACGCAGTTCAAGTAAAGAGAGCAGGCCTTGTGTGGCTAACTATTCCTAACATAACACCCAAGGAGACCCATTTGTGCTATTTTGAATCATTTTTGTATATAAACATGAACTACACAGACTCTTTGACCGCTGCCATGTATCTCACTGCTTTTAAAAGACGCGGTGTCAGGTTACAACTCTGAAAGGGAAAAGCAATTCTCTTTCATTCAGCTGCTGCCTCTTGCTTTTTTGAGCACAAATGTGTCATGAACGCATTCTTTTGCACATCTGCGCTAAGGGTGGGCGCTATGACCAAAATCTTATATCACAAAATTAGTAATTTTATATCACGATAATGATATATATCACAATATACTTAAAACATTTTTCTATAAAAATCAATACAATTGTATTAAATATTAAGTCATCATCACATGCCGTTGCAAGTCGTGTGTCATTTTGAGTAATCCAGTCAGTGAATTTAAAACTTTATATAGAAAACTACATCTTATATAATTTTTTTTTTCTTATATAATAATTATAAATATAATTATTAACTTACCTTAAAAACATATCTTCTCAAAGCAATGCAACAAGGAAAATAACATAAAAATGATCTGTAAATAAAAACTTCATTAGACTCTTATTAGGTTGTTTTAGTAATCAAAGAAAATATTAAATATCTGAAGGAAAATACGGTATGGATGGTTTGTTTTGTGATATCAAATATCATTTGAAGTGAATTTTAGAAAGGGTTTTGATGTGCATTTTAAAAACCTAAATGACATTGAGAGAAACCAGAATGAGAAGCAGGTGTGATCTGCACTTTTACTGTCACAGGAGCACAAATGACAGGACTGGGATGCCTTCAACACTCGCGCGCACTTGCGTGTTTCAGATTGCGCATCCGTGCAACACTTGCACAAAACACAGCTGCATGGGTTTGGATGGGACGCATGTTTGAAGCGCTGGATGAATCTCATTGAATTTGCTTTGATGGTTGCTCAAGTTAAATTTTGGGCCTCATAAGTGGATTCAGTGACATTTTCTTGTGTTCTATACATGTTTTTCATCTAATGACATGTGCAGCTGTCAGTGAAAAACCATGCGTTTCATCATTTCTCTCAGTCTCATGAGAAGCACTGACTGACGGACAGAACACATGAATATTTACATATATCGACATACACAATGTACAAACATTGCAAATCGATATTTTCTGCTCTGTGTCACGTTTTCTTAAGCCAAACCAACTCCACACAACAGAAGACGCACCTTTTCCTTCATAATCTCCTCTACACATTTAAATTAATTTGAGGAAAGAGCAGTCGCTCTGCCTTCCTCCATTTATCCAACAGAGTGTGTATTGCGTGCGTGTTATGTGCTTTACACATTTTTAGTGTGGCAATTTTGCATGTATACCGGTTGGCAAAAATCAATGTTGTCAACATGAAATAGTATTTATTTGTTTGAATATAGTACTCACTCCTCTTGTAATACACAAAGAAATACAGTACTGTGCAAAAGTTTTAGGCACTAGTGAAAAATGCTGCATAGTGTGGATGTCTTAAAAAATAATGCTTTAATAGTTTTCATTTATCAATTAACATCATACAAAGTCCAGTAAACATAAAAAAATCTAAATCAATATTTGGTGTGGGCACCTTTGCCTTCAAAACAAGCCCAATTCTTCTTCTAGGCACAGTTGTTCTTGGTTGTTGGCAGATAGGATGTTCCAAGCTTCTTGGAGAATTCACCACAATTCCACCCCAGGACATACAGGTATAAAGGGGAGCGAATGTCAGACAGGTTTTCACTGAGGAGTCGAGAATACGGTTACGGTGCATTTCAGTGGTAGGGATAGTGACGTGGCAAGGGGAAAACAACATCTCGTTCCTTTCATAGGGGAACGGAAGTTTCAATAGTAACCATGATGTTCCCCTTCTGTCACTCACTCGAAGTTGTGTCGAGTGTAGTGACACAAGGGCTTCGAAATGCCATGCACTACCCATGTTACGTGACGGCCTGAGCCAGGTGCCAGCAGGCTGCTGCGTGCTAGAAGCAGTTGGGTCGGCTGCACGTAACCCTGTCTAATGCCCCCACTAAAAGGTGTCATGTGCCGCTCTTAGGGCCAGCCGCGGCCTTTTCTCTCTCTCCATGTTTCTCGTCATAGAGTTAAGCTGGGGCTATCTTAACGCTATAGATGCGTAGGGAAAGGCGTCCTTTCCCGTTCCTATTCTTTCAGGGGGAAAAGGCCTGGGTGTGATGGGCTAGGGAAATAGCGTCAACAGCACGTTGGGATCGGGACTACCCTGGTGCAATTCTTCGAGTGCCCTGGCTTGTTGTACCTGCAGGATAGCCATGGCATGCAGGGCGGAGGCGGCCTGTCCACTGACGCTGTAGGGTTTCGCAGTCAGTGACGACGTTGTCCTACAGGCCTTGGAGGGCAGTACGACGTTCTTGGGACACAGGTGGATCTCAACCGCCCTGTCCACCTGAGGGACCTCCGTGTACTCGTGGACCGCCCTGCCTTCCAGTGTAGCGAGAGCGGTGCCTTCCATGAACTCATCAGTTCGTAATGCGGTTGGGGGGTTGAGGTGTGGCTGAGAGTGGCTCCCAGAGCCGAGGTACCAATCATCATGCCTTGAGTGTTGGGGGGAGGATGGAGGGTTCCATTCCAACCCAACGCTCACACCGTCAGACTCTGACTGGGCAGGCTGGCCCGAGGACGGGAGTCCGGTCAGGTCTTCAGCGTAAGTCGTCATCCAGACCTGGCTCCAGGGATGAGGCAAACTGTCGATGAAGAGAGCTGGTGTCGTCCCGTGCACAGACGGAAGCAAACGAGCCTGCCGGTGGGCGGATGGTTTGTGTGGTCTGTGCAAAACCGAGGGGGGAGGGGGGGGTTGTGTTGGCTGGAGTGACGTTCGTTTTGAGAAACGAAAGCTGCGACCGCAATGTTGCTATGGTCATGTCTTCGCAGTAAGAACATGAACCATCCACAAACGCTGCCTCAGTGTGATCGCTACCCAGGCACACAAGGCAGCGTCTATGACTGTCGGATCTGGAGAGATACCGGCCACATCCAGGAATGACACAGTGGCGGAAAAGTATCTTTAAAAAGATGTGTCCTGAAAAGGATGTTCAACGCTCGCCCGTGTATGTTGCTCTATTACCAGAAAAAACTCTTTCAGAGGAGAATAAACTCTTTTAGAGATATCAAACTCTTTTAGGAGAAAAGCGCTGTCGAAGCGCCCAGGGCCAGAGTCTGCACAGCGTGCAGAGAGGAGAAAGCCGCTGGAATGCGCCGTCAGATCAAACTGAAAGCTCTCTTGCAAAGGTGGGTGAAGCAGTCGTGACACATAGCTCACTGATCACACAACTGTTTGGCTCAGAAGAAAAATCTGTCTGACATTCGCTCCCCCGTTCCCCTTTATACCCGTGTATCCAGGGGCGGGGCATGCAAATTTTGTCTGCCAACTTGACATTGGGCTTTTCTCAAGTTCAGAGGTAGGCGAGGCTCTCAGAAGAGACCCCTTGTGTCACGACAATCGACACAACATCGAGTGAGTGACAGAAGGGGAACTTTTGCACAGTACTGTATATATTCTATGATAGTAAAATTAAATAGATATGAAATAATTATAAAAAATATAATTTATGGAAGTGCAAACATTTTTCATACCTCAGGTCTGTAGAGACCCTAGGTTTAAACCTACTTTTTTGCAATTTTGGTATTTTTTGTGTATCACACTATTTATTTTTTTATAATAAATAGATTGAGGAATACTAAAGAGGTGAGAGCAAAACTCAATAAAATGGATGTGGTACAGGGGGTGGAATGATCCCCCACGTTAGGGTTAGAGATCTCAGGACACTTGGACACACATTTCATTAATATCTTTCAGGGAGTAGTTACACTTTTGCATACCTTTTCATTTTTTTATTTTTTTTTATAATTTGCTCACAGCATCTTTAAGGCTATTATTTAATTTCAAATGGCCAGTTGAGTCTATACAACTGGCCATTTTAATATAAATTAAGGTAGCTTGATTCTTATGCAAGATCTGGCAACACTGCAGCTGATTTTTCACCCAACCTTAGCACAGAGTACTGTAATATTAAAAAGAATGTTATAAACCACTCATTGAATTCTAACCCATTACCATTTGGAAAGGAGGCCTAGGAACAAAAAAATACAGTTTCTCCTCAGATCAAACTGAAATGAAAAACATTTAGTTTTTAGTCCATGTTGGGTTATGTAGATCTTAAATTGGAATTTGCCTATTAAACAAGTCACTTGTGGCTACAGTGGCATATATAAACGTGTAACATTTTTAGAGCACATGGTGAGTGTGTTAAAATGTTAATGCGTTATTGTTAAAAATCAATCTCTCTGTGGAGAAAATGAATGGGATTTTTACTGGAGGCAGTATTCCTCCGGGTTATCACACAGAGCGTTGAGTGGACACACTTCACCACCAATTACAGGGTCAAGCTGTGCTGAAGGAGAAATCATACGCTCACTGGGCCAGGTGTTATTATGGAAGACAGGGATAAAAGAATGGTCAGCCTGCCACAGCCACACACATCCTTCCAAAACACATCACATTCCCATTCTACACACAAGTACCTGCTCTCTCTGAGGTAAAGGGATGTGAGACTGTTGATTTATTTCAGCAATTGAATTGTAAACGACTTCAGACACTGATCATGTGAGGATAGGAGCTAATATCCAATCTACGGCTATGTTATGAACAGCATAGAATCATACAACTCATAATATTTTTGCTGTATGTGCACATTATGCATATTTTCAGTATGTATGGAATACTAAGTTGACAAAGCTAAACAGGAAAATCCATGGAGCATAATGCTAGATTTACTGTAAATATATACTGCAATATTATATTTTGAAATACTGTATATAAGCTTCTGAAATACTGAACTAACCAAAATGTGAGAAGCTAGACTTGACTAGGGATGCACCGATCTGATACCTGGATCAGTATCGGCTCCGTGACTGATGTTTTTAACCAGATTGTGTATCGTCTGATGAGCCCGATCCAAATCCGATACCGTGTGTTAGTAAAGGTTGTTACTGTTAAGCTAAAAATGACATAAAAGAACCCTAACCCTAACCCAAGAAAGCACCATCAAATTAGTCCATATGACTCATGCATTTAGTCATAGTCTCTTGAAAACATACAATTGTTTTGTGAATTGAAATGTGTTTAACAAATAAATATACAGTCTGTATGCGCAACGCACATCAATGAATTAGTGCTGCTGTGTTGACACACACACACACACACACACACACACACACACACACACACACACTGAATGCAAATGACTCGTGATGTGTTGCTATTTATAGCTTTCAGAGTACAGCCCAATATTTGAACGCTAAACACTAACCCCATCTCAGATGTAGATGCCTGCATGTTCAGTTTGCTTATAACATCCATTGAGAACAGCAGCAGAAGAGCATTTGACCAGATTTTGAATCAAAAGCGAATTAAACTAATGTGATCTAGCCTACAAACAAACACATATAAAAGTCTTCCTGCAATCCCCTGATAGCAGTGGCCGCTTTCAGCAGGATAATGCACCCGGCCACACTGCACACATTGTTCGGGAATGGTTTGAGGAACATAATGAAGAGAAGGTGATTGAGCATCTGTGGGATGTGCTGGACTAACATGTCTGATCCACGGTTACTCCACCTCGCAACCAACAGGACTGCAGTTAATGTCTTAGTGCCAGATACCACAAGACACATTCAGGGGTGATGTAGAGTCCATGCCTCGGTGGGTCTGCTCTGTTTTTTGCAGAACACGGAGGACCAATAGCATATTAGGCGGGTGGTCATAATGTTTTATACATACATACATGCATACATACATACAAGTGTGCATGTAGTGAGTGCACCATACTGCATTTAAACATGTAGTGAGATACATGTGACAAAAATGTAGCATATCATTTGAAGTGTTTTTTGTTGCATATGCTGCCTTCAAGTGATGTCAGAACAATCATATTTACAAAATGACTATACATAATAGCCAACACAATGTCAAACGTATATACCAGTGGTAAACTCAACTAGTGAATTTAAAAATCTTGTCTGAAGTAAATACATTTTAGTCATAATGAAGTTGCAATTATGTAATGTCGACTGTACACTTTAGTTTGTGCTCATTTTGTGTTCTGTCCATAAGGAATAGCAATAATGCTTGCAGAAAATACTACTCATTTAGCCGGTTTATGAAGTGAAAGACTCACTTTACAAATATACTTTACATACTCTGTGGAGGTGTGAGAAAGATAAAAAACACAATAAAGCATTAATTACACACCTATTTATTGCATTATCCCTAATAAGCTTCCTGTCTTTGTTGTGATGTGAAACAGAGAGAAAGATATATGAAATAACCCAACAGTGTTAATTTGTTATTTTGGTCATAATTTTTGTCTTTTGAAAAAAATGTCCATTAGATTTAGTTAATATTTCATCATGTAATTTGTAAAATTATGTTTGTTACTGATTAATCTCACATATATAGGCTTTAATGTTCAGCTTTTTCAGCTCACAGCTCAAGTGGGGAAAATTTGGATAATATTTTGGCCGCTCTTTTCCATGAAAGGTAAAGGGAACTGGCGTTGTTAAATTCCAAAATGACAAATGAAGCACCATATAAGTATCAATAAGGTACTCCATATGACTCATTCCAAGCCTCCAGAAGCCATATGATAGGTTTAAGTGACGAACAGACTGTAATTCAAGATGTTTTTCCACAGCTGTAGCTCTCAATTAAAATATGGCGCTACTGATATCAATGAAGTTTGTCATGAGACAATAAGAACCAAGAACCACTAATGCTTGGCATCAATGTCATCAAAAAGATGTATACGTATTTGTTGTCCATTTCAGAGCAAACGCAGGAAGGAATTTTAAATGACCATTGCCCATAGCAATATTTACAGGCTTATCACACTTTCTGATCAATTAATTCCCATGTCCTTCTCCAGTCTTTCATAATTACTAATCACTACTATTTTTTTTTAAATTAAGGATGTACAAAATAATAAAGAGATTGCACTCAAAATGCAAATGAAATATTTCAGAGCTGATCTCTTGAGAAAAAATAAATAATATATACATATATAAATACATACATACACACATACCAGTGGCGGCTGCTGGTCTTTCAAAGAGGGGAAGCTCATTTTCGGCCTACATTATAAACGTGTCCATTTATTTAAAAGTAAATTCTGCCCTACGTTCCTTTTCGAGAAAATGCACTGTGACCATGTCGTACCAACTAGGCGTCTTTTCCAGTGACCTGACCAGTGTCTTCTCAATGGCCAGCAGAGCTATAAATAATCTCTTACATTGATCATCTTGCATTTTATTTAAACATAGTTGTGACACATTAACTCGAGCGAATCAAACGACAAATTCTCAAAGTGCAAAAGTATAACCAAGAAGTGTGTTCTTCAGTGCAAAATGAATGCAACATAAAAGCATCAATGATTATGTATTCATAAACAGAGTAAATTATATTAATAAACCAAGAAAGAAGGATGTGTTCAACCAAACAATGTTAGAATCTCAAATAACCACTTGGATGTTCCTCTAAGCTCAGATGTCGTTTAGTTGCATTTAATTCGATGTGAAAATTAATGTAAAAATGGACTAACAAACAGTATACATGATGATTTGTTTCAATGTTGTTTTTGTACATGAATTTCAAATAAATGTTTTCCCCTAAACTACATCGTTCATAAATACATTTTTACGTAAAAAATTTACAAACAAGAGAAATTCGTCCTGCTTGCATTTCATGAATGAATGAACGAACGATCTAAAAAAAATATTAAACTTGGTAAAACTGAAACAAGGAATGTGGTGTATAATTGTGTGAAATGTATTATGCAAATTGACTAGCAATTTCGCCAAACAAATATCAAGAAATAGGTTGCAGCATTTTGTCTTTCGACTACACTTAAGAAATCCGCGATGAGACTGAGCGCGAATAGCTTCAGCGACTTCTTATAGTACAGATTCGCTGTCAGTCAAAAGGAGACGCAGTCTTTCGACAGATCCTCCAATCATTACGCGGAAGCCCGGAGTCCGGGCCAGCCCACTCCTCATTCACCCCCAGAGACGCTGAGCGTCCGTGGGCGGGACATAATCACAGCATTTATCCAATGACCGTCTAGTTTCGGAGCACTGAAAAAAACTGTTCAAAGCAGCCCCATTGAAGTCAATGGACGCTCGGCTTCAACAGGGAAATGCACTGTGATGCTACGGGAATGTATGAGAATGAAATCGAGTCAGCCGACCAGCTATATGTAGCTGATTCTGAACGAACTCGTTTTCGAGATGAACATGTTCTAACGCATTTTTAGTCAATAAATTGTTTACACAATAGTACATTTTTGACCATTATTTTTTTGACATTATAGGGGAAGCCAAGCTTCCCTTGCAGTCTTAAAGAAATCCCCACTGACACATACACGCAGCCAAAAGCTTGGAATAATGTACAGATTTTATAGAGGAAGGAAACTGGCATTTAATTCACCAAAGTGGCATTCAACTGATCACAAAATATAGTCAGGACATTACTAATGTAAAAAACAGCACCATCACTATTTGAAAAAATTCATGTTTGATCAAATCTAGACAGACCCCATTTCCAGCAGCCATCACTCCAACACCTTATCCTTGAGTAATCATGCTAAATTGCTAATTTGGTCCTAGAAAATCTCTTGCCATTATATAAAACACAGTAGAAAGCTATTTGTTTGTTAAATTAAGCTTAACATTGTCTTTGTGTTTGTTTTGAGTTAGGGTTAGTATGCAATAGACTGGCATGTCTTAAGGTCAATATTAGGTAAAAAACCAATTGCTGAAGTGAAAACTCAAATGACAATTAAACTGAAATTGCCAAGCAGACATGGTTAATGGTGGAAATCAGCAAAAAAAAAAAAAAAAAAAAAAAAAAAAACGGTGAACTGTTTGAAATATTTATCATTGCATCATGCATGCCATTTTACAAACTATTTTTTAAAAAGTAGTAGTTCACATGCATCAAATACAGTAGGTGTCTCAGTTCATTGTGCCACATCTCACGCCATGGGCATTGTGATTTTACGACGCCGTTCCATTCTGTTGCACACTGGAACTGCATGTGTATGTGGAACCCTCTTGGGCTCAATTCTTTATTTTATACTTTGTAAAAGCTCTTCGTGTTATTCTGATGGTTAGCTAGCTGAACTCTGACATGCAACTCAGGCAAGAAAATGTCCAACACAAGACATGAATTACAAGATGCTTTTTTTAACAGGGAGAAATCAAACGTAGCAAACGACAAACGGTAAGCCGTGATTCCAGATATTTAAAAATAAAAAAAATAAATAATAATACTCATATTTCACAGTGTCCTTGAAAAGGCTGATTTTTGTTTCTTCAAATATTAGTTTTATTTACTCCTGCATATTTTCCATTGTATTTATATGCCTCTGGCAGACAGCGCAGATGCATGCAATTAAGAATGTTTTTTTTTTCTTTAAAGATGCAACACTGAATTTCACAGATAACCTTTGTGCAAACAATGCTGTCTTTGAATTCTCAAAATCTCATTATTTTTCCATGCACCCATAAGGAAGACAAATCAGCATTTTTTAGATCTATTTTCTTTGTACTTTTTCATATGTATTTTAGCGAGAACACAATAAGGAGACTATTGAAATGTTGAAATAAATGTTGAAGATGGAAAAATTCACAGTGCCATAAAGCCTTGTCTGTGATAACCATGTATAAGCTGGAATGTACAAGTTGTTCTCTTTGCCAGACCACACCATATTTGCCTGATATCTGTGTGTGTGTGTGTGTGTGTGTGTGTGTGTGTGTGTGTGTGTGTGTGTGTGTGTGTGTGTGTGTGTGTGGAGAGAGTAACCGGTAACCGTCAACATTTGCCAGGTGCCAACCCGCTCCCCCACTCACCAAACTTGCACGTTAATGAGTAGAATCTATTATACACACAGTGTGAAAAAAATGTGATTAAGAACGATTACTCTCGGCTCCAAATCTCAGACAATGCAGGTCTTAAGCGAGTAAGACCAGTATAACTAGACTGCCTCCATGTTACAAACAATAATATTAAAACTGCTGACACTAAAGTAAATACTAGTAAAAAAAATTAGAATAGTGACTGACTGTGCATATTGAATTTCTACAATGAATTCGTAACCGAAAACTACTGCGTTTAAATGATGCTGCATCCCACGCCCCTACTTGTCAGTGTAGGTTCAAGACAACTGCCATATTGACCACCAAAAACATTTTTAAAAAATTACCCAGTTCACCTGTGGACTCTCATTTCAGGGTAAAAAGTTCTAGCTAATCTGGCACTAACTGAAAGGAATATCAATGTAATACAGCAAATACTATCGCTTAAAAGTCGTCCCTTTAAGAGAATATGTCAGAGTCGTGTGTGCATTCTGGCTGAAAAATATGCAATGTTTATCAGAAAAGTTGACAACCATGTAACCGGTGCCAACCAGTTTGGCAAAACCCAACAAAAACGAACAAAGCGACTCTGAGATATGCTCTAAAAGCAGGCTTCATTATGGTTAAGTGACAAGACGCTGGTTATCAACTTTCTTTATCAACTCAGAGTTTGATCCTGAGTTTGGGATTAGTTTACGTGCACGTTCACATGAATGAATGACGTTTGCTCGACCAGCCAATCACGTGCAATGTGAGGGACAGCACATGTGGGAATCTTTTACATTGCCGCTGAAGATTATTGTTAAAATTACGAAGAACTTAAACAAATATAAACTGCAAGAACAAACAGCACTGTTGCAATGAGAGCTTGAGGACTTGATAGAAAAAAATAGGGTTGAATATTGATACATATTGTCTGATTCGATTCCAAATCATTAGCTCTCGATTTAATTCAATTCCATTTCGATTCGATATCAATTAATTTGTGTATATTTCAGTTATAATGCCCATTTTGCAAACATATGAAAGAAATTCCAGCTTATGCTGTTAATTACACAGGAGACCTGTTAAATATGAACATTACAAAAATTTGTATTTTACTAATTATATTTGATTTTCTTTTCATCATTTTGGTCACATTTAAACTTTTTTTAAATGCAAAAATTAATGTATTCTATCAACAAATATGATATTATATTGCATATAATATACAGTATTTTGTTACATGTTTATTGTTTAATGCATAATTTTTTACAATTTATGAGTACTTGATTGATTTATAGAACACATGTTAAAAATCTGTACGGTCTCTTTAAGAAAACAGCAACTTTAAATAAGTGCAGATAAACAAAAAAACTCCAAATTACATGATTTGTGGAAAATTAGATGTGATCTAGGAGGCGACTTTGACAAGGACCAAAATGTTATGGCCAGATGACTGGGTCAGAGCATCTCTGAAACGGCAAGGCTTGTGGGGTGCTCCCGGTCAGCCAGGGTTGAGTACGTACCGACAATGGACAGAGAAGGGACAAACCACAAACCGGAGACAGGGTGTCTGGGGTCCAAGGATCAATGATGCTTGAGGGCAACGAAGGCTATCCCATCTGGTCCAAACCGACAGAATGTCTACTCTGGCACAAGTCACAAGAAAATTTTAATGATGGTTACTGGAGGAATGTGTCACAACACAGTGCATTGCAACCTGCGGTGTGTAGGACTGTGTGGCCGCAGATTGGTCAGTGCCAATAATGACCCATGTCCACCGTCAAAACGGCTACAATAGTCATGCAAGCGTCATAACAGAACCTTGGAGCAGTGGAAGAAGTTCGCCTGGTCCGATGAGTCCCGTTTTCTTTTACATCATGTGAACGTCCGTGCACGTGTGCGTCGTTTACCTGTGCAAGTGATGACACCAGGATGCACTGTTGGAAGATGACAAGCCAGTGGATGGTGTGATGCCCCTGGGTCCAGGCTTTCATGTGGACTTCAATTTGACATGTGCCACCTACCTAAACATAATTGCAAACCAGGTACACCCCTGGTTTATGGTATTCCCTGATGGCAGTGGCCTCTTTAAGCAGGCCCACGTTGTTCGGGAATGGTTTGAGGAACATGATGAAGAGTTCAAGGTGTTGCCCTGGCCTCCAAATTCCCCAGATCTTAATCCAATTGAGCATCAGTGGAATGTGCAGGACCAACAAGTCTGATCCACGGCGGCTGCACCTCGCAAATTTCAGGACTTCAAAAAGGACTCGCAAATCTGCTGCTAATGCCACGGGATACCTTCAGGGATCTTGCAGAGTCCATGCCTCGGTGGGTCTGCGCTATTTTGGTGGCACACGGAGGACCAACCGCATTAGGCAGGTAGTAATAATGTTTTGGCTCATCAGTGTATACACTCACTGAGCACTTTATTAGGAACACCTGCACACCTACAATACAATGTGATTATCTAATCAGCCAATCGTGTAGCAGCAGTGCAATGCTAAAAATCACACAGATACAGTTCAGGAGCTTCAGTTAATGTTCACACCAACCATCAGAATAGGGAAGAAATGTGATCTCAGCAATTTCGACTAAGGCATGATTGTTGGTGCCAGACAGGCTGGTTTGAGTATTTCTGTAGCTGCTGATCTCCTGGGATTTTCATCCACAAAAGTCTTTAGAATTTACTCAGAATGGTGCCAAAAAAACATACAATGAACGGCAGTTGTGTGGACAGAAATGCCTTGTTAATGAGAGAGATCAACAGAGAATGACCAGACTGGTTTGAACTGACAGCAAGGCAACGGTAACTCAGATAACCCCTATGTAAAATTGTATTGAGCAGAATATCATCTCAGAATGCAAACAGATGAAGACCATATTGGGCCCTTTATAAGGACCATGAGGTTCCAAATAATATATCACAAGTGATTAAAATTGATCATTATTTACAGACCTTTACATTTACATTTATGCATTTGGCAGACGCTTTTATCCAAAGCGACTTACAATGCACTTATTACAGGGACAATCCCCCCCAGAGCAACCTGGAGTTAAGTGCCTTGCTCAAGGACTCAATGGTGGTGGCTGTGGGGATCGAACTCACCACTTATGTGCTTAAGACCACTACGCCACCACCACTCTACAGACAATGTATTCATCCATCTTACTAGCTATTTGATAGATTTATCTTAGGTTTATTTTTTTCATATAAACTTTGACAAGAGTGGGTACATGATCAGGAAAACAATTAAAGTGTCATTAACAAAAAGAAAAAAGCGAGACTGCTAAAAATCTATTCCTCGCAAATAAATAATTAACATATAAAGACAATTGAAATGTGGATTTCTAAAAAAATTTAGAGTGTGAGATACAGAGGGAGTGACCTTATTGCATCAGAGAAATCTCTCTGTTTCAGTATCTGTGTGTGAACTGTGATCAAGAATATAACCTTCCCCGAAGCAGGTTTGCCATTTAGCCTGTTACAACACAATCACACAAGAAGTCGGCATGTTTTTTCTGAGAGGTCCGATACCCTAGGATTGGCCGTATTATGCTGAGTTACCGACAAGCACCATTACCTATCAGACATTTTTGCTTTTCCACGTTGAAACCAGGAAGAAAATGCTAAAACTATCACAATTTGGAGGTTGCATTTTAACATCTTTACATTTATACTCTACTGATGACACGTGGTTAGGTTTAGGTTTGGTGTTTGGTTTGGGGAATACGCTTTATAAAATATGCAATCCTCTTCACTGTATACAGCCAGGGCAGTGTTTCACATTTCAGTATGCACGGACCAATTTTAGCTAAAGAAAAGTCAGCCTACTGTTTCCGATTTCACTGTGAGGTCAGTCTATCTGTTTCTATGGCGATAAACAGATGAAAACCTACTTACCTTAGTTTGCTAAATGTTTAAGCTAGCCACTTAATCCTGCTTTGTGATAAAGGGGACTTATTTCAGATGTTTGCTAATTTATCTGTCAAGGTGTTAGCAAAGGCACTAATTTTCACATTGTGTCCTATGCCATGCCTTTTTGTTTAAGCGCACATGTGAAAAGTTAAAATTGTTGATTACTTTCTGTGTTTATCTCTGGGCTACAAATGTTCATGGTTGTAGTATGTACGTTATAATTAATAACGCATGTTTATCCAACTCTCTTTGAAACCACATAGACAAACTCTTAAGTATAATAACCAAATAATCCATGTGTATCTCTCTGAGCTCTACTCTCTAAACAGAGACACCTGTTCTTCAAGGATTATCTAACCAGCATCCCAGATATCCCACTAAAATAAGGACATTTTCTAAGGAACATTTCAGTTACTTTGTAAATTGTATATCAGTGGTTCTCCACTGGTTTTGCTTGAAGACCCAGATTTTTACATGGGAAATAGTGGTGACACAACACAGTATCAAAATTGTTTATCGAACAAAATTAAACAATGAAATCTATTCATATTACCATTAACTGCATATGCCCCAAAATATACAAAATTAGTAACATTACAATGGCTGAATAGTAAAAATTAGAATTTTACAAATGCATAAATAAGTGTGAGGTACCAGCCTAAAACATGAAATAAACACTGGGCAAAATATTGTACAAGTATTATCCATATTACCAAGTAAAGGATTGTAGCAAAATATTGAGTTTGATTGGTGAAGCAGAAAAAGCATGGCTTTTTAAATTTATTTATTTAATAAGTTAATGAATAAGCTTATTTATTTTGATATTCTAACTATGCAAGATAATATGATTAATACTATAATCTGTATTTAGCATGGTTAATTTAGTTTTTTTTTAAGACAAAAAATAAAAAAATAAAAAATGTTTATCCTGGATATAATTCTGGATATCATATACGCTGATAAGCCAGACCATTATGAACACCAGCCTAATATTCCGTTGGTCCTCCGTGTGCCGCCAAAACAGCGCGGATCCGCTGAGGCATGGATGGACTCTATAAGACTTCTGAAGATGTCCTGTGGTATCTGGCACCAAGACATTAGTAGCAGATCTTTCAAGTCCTGTAAGTTACGAGGTGGAGCTGCCATGGATCGGACTTGTTGGTCTAACACATCCCACAGATTGGCTCAATTGGATTGAGATCTGGAGAATTTGAAGGCCAGGGCAACACCATGAACTCTTCATTATGTTCCTCAAACCATTCCCGAACAATGTGTGCAGTGTGGCCGGGAACATTATCCTGCTGAAAGAGGCCACTGCCATCAGGGAATATCATTGCCATGAAGGGGTGTACCTGGTCTGTAATTATGTTTAGGTATTTGGCACGTCTCAAATTGGCATCCACGTGAATGGCCGTACCCAGGGTTTCCCAGCAGAACATTGCACAGAGCATCACATTCCTGGACGGCTTGTCGTCTTCAACAGTGCATTCTGGTGCCATCACTTCCCCAGTTAAACAGTGCACATGTTATATGGCCATCCACGTGATGCAAAAGAAAACGGGACTCATATGACCAGGCGACCTTCTTCCACTGCTCCGAGGTTCAGTTCCATCACTCGCATGCCCATTATAGGCTCTTTCAATGGTGGACAGGGGTCATCATGGGCAGTATGACTGGTCTGCGGCTAAGCAGCCCCATACACAGCAGGTGTGTTGTGACACATCCCTCCCATAACATCATTAAAATGATCTGTGACTTGTGCCACAGTAGACCCTCTGTAGGTTTTTACAAGACGGGATATCCTTCATTGCCCTTACACATCGATGATCCTTGAACCCAACACCCTGTCACCGGTTTGTGGTTTGTTCATCCTCGGACCACTGTTGGTAGGTACTCACTACTGCTGACCGGGAGCACCCCATAAGCCTTGCCGCTTCGTGGTCGTCTGGCCATACCAATTTGGCCCTTGTCAAAGTTGCTCAGGTCTTTACTACTGCTCATTTCACCTGCATTCATCACTTTGACTACAAAAACTGATTGTACGCTTACCATCTAATCTACCCAGACCTTGACATGTGGCCTTTTTAGGCGATCAATTTTATTCGCTTCACCTGTGAGTGGTCATAATGTTTAGGCTCATCTGTGTATATACAGCATTGCAATATCAGTGCATCCTAAATAAGAACACAAGAAAAATTTTGTGAGAATTTGAGCAGATCAAAACTCCACTGGCCTTGCTCTTTATCACGGTCTTATCACTTCGGAGTCATCCTGTTAAAGTGCCTTTGTTCATTAGCGTGATGTACAGTACACACTCATTCCCTCATGCTCTGATTAACGCTGTTGTTATATGTGATTGTGACACCTTTGTGGTACCAGCTAATGATTGGCATGAGTTTTCTGACTTTGTATTTGCCCTTGCATTTTTAGCCGCAAAAATAATTTTCCCCCACACATTGCAGTAATGACACAAGCATTGTGTAAGATAACATTGCAAAATGCCCATGAACTCCAGAGATCAATGATATACTGCATGCCTAAAATGGCCTGTGTTAAGCCTTCATGCAGTTTCAGATAAGTGCAGAAGTTTTCATCCCCTTTTGAGCTTACATAACCATTTCGGTATTGTTATGTAAGCTTCCTGGTCAAAAGTTTACATCACCTTGCTTCTTAATGTAGTGTGTTGCCTTCTTGAGCATCAATAAATGTTTGCACCTTTGTCATAGTTGTGTATGAGTCCCTCAGTTGTCCTAAGTATAACAAGCTAAAGATCTAAACATCATAGTCACTGTTGGGAAAAATATAAATGTGCAGAAGATGCTGGTTGTAACGATGCTGCTGGCGCGAAGACGATGAAGTAAAGAACCCAAGTGCAATTTATTTAACAAAAGTGAGATCCAAAAAACCCAAAATATAAACATGAACTTGACATATCATGACCACGTTACCAAACACAACCAAATTTACATTCAACACAATACCTGACAAAGGACAGTGGTAAACACGAGGGCTTAAATACACAGACAAGGGGTAAAACAATGACCAGGGAACCAATGAACAAACAGAACTGATAACAAGATGAAACCAAGACAATGAACCTGGAGGGAAAGATGAAATCACATGACATGAAACAGGAACTAAACTTTTCAAAATAAAAGACATGAAAAACATGAATCAACAAAATACACATGACACCGGTAAACCAAAGAGCTTGCAGTATCTGGGGGATTTTTCTTAAGAACAGTGGTCAGCTTCACTGCTCAAGACTAAGCAGGGACTCATGCAAAACAATCACCCAACATGCAAAGGAGATCCAAACATAAGCACTCAACAATATGCAGTATGTCATATCCACTCCAGCTTAATAGCATGCCACAAGAAAAAAAAAGAATCCAAACATTAGCACAAATGGGCAGCTGACATGTTATTTTACTGTCCTCAAAGAAAAAGACCAATCAGTTCTTTTGAAAAGCAATTAACATTGGTTATCTGCAAAACATAATAAATAAATAAATAAATAAATAAATAAATAAATAAATAATAATAATAATAATATAAAAGATCCATTCAAATAAGGGATGCACCGATCCAATACCTGGATCGATATCGGCTCCGATACTGAAGCTTTTAGATGGACTGGGTATCGGAGTCATGTTCGTTACTGTCAAGCTCAAAAAATGTCATAAAAGAACCATAAAAACACAATTAAAGTAGTTCATATGACTCGTGCATTTTATTCAAAGCCACTTGAAGACATGCGATAGCTCTGTGAATCACAAAAGGCTGTGTTTAATAAGTAAGTTTATGAAATGCACGCGCAGCTCCAGCGTGTCAGTGAATGTCGCTGCTCTGTTTACACACACGCACACGCGTGGCTATTTTCAGCCTTTATGCAATATTTGAGCGCTACTCACGAACAACATCTCAGATGTAGCTGTTCAATAATT
Organism: Moxostoma hubbsi; assembly: GCA_032164185.1. Lineage (NCBI taxonomy): Eukaryota > Metazoa > Chordata > Actinopteri > Cypriniformes > Catostomidae > Moxostoma > Moxostoma hubbsi. The sequence continues at coordinate 20,091,237 of JAVLUX010000044.1, read as the reverse complement.
CAGTTCACTTATAATATGCATTTAGAACAGAATTGGAGGTGCTATTTCTTTTTTCTCACTTACAGGACTTCCTGGAGAGTTCAAAATATCAAAATAAAAGCATGAGGGTTTAAAAGTTAAAGGTGCACGATTGAGATATATTACTATATATTGCTATTATAATATATTATTTAATATTTAAGTTGAATGAGTTCCAAAAAATAACTGTTTGAATGAAATTGAGCTGATATTTTACAACTAAATTGAACAAAAAAGAGATCTGAATCCTTAAAAGTCCAGATACAATTTGAAAAATATTTGCAAAAAACAACAAAAAAAAAACACAGCTTCTTTTCTACTGATGACTTGTACTGGAATTACTGTTAATTTTGCTGCTCCATCCATTTTCCAGTATAATAGTTAATAATAAAGTGTTTCTTAATAAGCTATACATTTATATTGAAATAATGTGTAGTTAAAGATTTGTGTTTTACATATTAAAGACACCCAATTAGTTCCACACAATAATGTGAAAATATTCTAAACTGATTATGCAAAAAAACAAAACTGGTATCGGATCGATACTGAGATTTCTGGTATCGGAAGAGAAAAAGTGGTATCGATGCATCCCTAATTCAAATGGCTAGACAGAGCCTATAGTCGTTACCTAATGGATGCATGTTTTTAAAAAATTACTAATTGTGAATTTACAAATTTGCCCTAAAATTAACAATGATTTAAGAAAGTCTTTATGACTTAATTCCCAATTATTTTATTTATTGAATCCAGTGGCATGATCAGGACCCCAAAAAGAAATATTACTATTATCAGAATAGCATATTACTCTTAATACAGTATTTCTTCTGTATCTATATATATGGCAGAAATAGCAAGAGTAGTATAGTAAAACATATCATTTGCCATTTTTCAAGCTTAGAATAAAAGGAGAATTTTACCTCCAACAACTAACATTTTTAATTTTGTGAAACTACTTCCATGTCAAATGTATTATGTCCTGCAGCATGATGCATACATATAATAAAAAGAGATTTTCAGCATTAAAGAAAAATTCTGTTTAATACAAGTTAAGCTCAATCGACAATATTTTTTGGCATAATATTGATTACCACAAAAATGTATTTTGTATTGTCCCTCCTTTTCTTAATTAAATATGGGCGATAAAAATCACCTACAAACCTTTTCTGTGCAATTATAGCCAATTTTACAACTTCACGGTCATGACGATATAATGTCAAGAAACCCTAAAATCAACTGTAAAAAATGACGATTAAAACAACTTTACAGCTCAAATAATACATGAGTTTGAACAGAAGAATTAATGCAAGTGCTTTATAAATTTATAAGCTTCACATTGGCCCCATTCACTCCATTGTAAGTGGCTCACTGTAACCTCGATTTCTGCTGCTTATTTTTTTACAGAAAAGGACGAACAAGTCAAAAACTTTTGTGGTAATCAATGTTATGCCACAAATGCTGTTGATTGAGCTGAACTTGTATTGAACCCTGAATTTTACCTTAAAGAAATAGCTCACCATTGAAGAAATAGTTTACCCATAAATGAAAATACTTTCATCATTTACTCACCCTCATGTCATTCCACACTTCTAAGACTTTCCTTTTTCCATGGAACACAGGTGAATTTTTGAAGAATATCCTGGCCACTCTTTACCATTTAATGAAAGTGAATGGGAACTGGGGGAGAAAAGGACCATAAATGTATATTAACAGCATTCCACATTATGCGTGTGCTATTTTTCCAAGTCGTCAAAAGCTGTACAATATAAATATAAGCTGTTATTATTTGCACGATTTGGACAAAAAGTCAAATTGCAATTATTTTAAAAAACATTGTGATTTAAACTGTGAACAAAAAAATAGTAAGTGATTCCTTCTGACCAAAATTTTGTAATGTTTTGCCTATGTTCTACTGCCAATAGAAATGCTACTCTTTTAGGGTTCATACTTCCGTCCTCTTTAAAAGAAATAAACATGGACCTTTTTTCACTTCAGCCACAAATAAATAAATAAAGCAGTGAAACGAAGAGAAAAGAAAAAAGCAAACGGAACTGAACTCGGACCGCATCTGTTACTCTGAGCATGAGATGAAAATGTGGAGAAAAGAAATCAAGCTCTGAAAACACTGTAAAAATACATGAACAAAATACAGACAGTACAGAGCGGTGCACAAACTTTGAGCGAGCAGCATGAGCAGATTTTTTTATTTATTGAAACTGCAGCCCTTTGCAGTTTAATAATTGCCCAAGGTCATGACGTGATTTCGATTTTATTTTGATTAATTGTGCAGCCCTTGCTGTTATTCACTGAAAATCTTCCTCCCGGCTGTAGCTTCAAAGTCATATATGGCAATATTATATTTATAATACTTTTATGGTTTTGTTTAGTTTATTTTTTATTTAATTTTTTGTTTGACCATTGTAGTCCCCTTTTACTTTCATTATATGGAAAAGTGCAGCCAGGATAAAATTCACCTTTTGTGTTCCATAGACAAAAGTAGTAATAAAGGTTTGGGACAACATGAGGGTTACTAAATGATGACAGAATTTCCTTTTTTTTTTTTTTTTTTTTTTTTTTATTAACTATTTTTTTGGGAAGGAATGAAATAAGTTTAAGCTTTAGATATTAGTGTGGATGCAGTCTAACTGTTGGAAAAATTGTGTCAAAATAACATCCTGTGGTGCGACATGCTGTATTCCATCAAAAACTATATTAAACAGCATAATTTGCAAATAATAATTGTGTGTATGCAGTTTTCATTACAGTATTGTAATTTAGAGACTATATGAAACATTTGTACTTCTAAAAATTAATTTGTCACACCATCGGCCCATTCAAATGAACTAGTGGTAACAAAAAGTTTATGATTACATTTGGTAAAACGCTTAAAAGAAATTATGGTGACCAGTTACAGCACCTAAAACATACACTTAATGTCCAAATATTACACAAATATACATATTTCAACCTAAATTCTTGATGTTGAAAAAAGTTAATATCGCATAGACGCATTTCTCAACCCAAATACAAAAGAGCAATGTACAAAGTCTGTATCCCTTCATAATGCGTTAATGAGTTAATGTGTCATTTTAGTCTTGGAATATTATGAATGGTTTATGTACAATTTGTGTTGCATTATGCAGAATTTCAGTGTTATGGATGACTATGACTTATGATATTTTATACATGTCAAGATACTGCTGATCTACAGATAGTAGATAAGAGTCACTATAACAACAGGAAATCAGTCGATGACAGTGCTCTTCAATAGATAAATAGGCTTATAAGCCTTTAATAGTGAGGAGAAAAGTTTCCCTTATATTTTGCTATTGAAGTCAAAGGATGTACATCCAATCAAACTGTAAGCTATCTGTAACTTAGTAGAGGCAACACACTGAATCATGGGCAGGTTGCGTAAACCCTGAACAAAACTACACAAGGGTTAGGTATATGATCTAAAATATGATCATATAAAATATGATCCAGACTAGATTAAATCTGTTTTTACGTTTGTATGATAAACAATTTTGGCACTGAGTTGGGCCACCACTTAATGTCTAATGTAAAATCTGGGTTATAAAACAAATTCAGTTGGAAACAACAAAATATTATGAGCAGACCACTCTTAAGTATATTAGACGAGCTGTCCAATTGATTGTTTGATAAAATGACAGAGACCCAAATTCATCCGCCATCATATGAACCAGATGCTGATTTTAAAAGACACTAATTTGATAGACAAACTGAAGGCAAGGTACAGTAAAGCCTGATATTAATGTAGCCACAGCTGTCCCCTATTTAAAACAGTTTGCGTTTACATGTGACATTTGCATTTCTTAGTATTTGCCAATCAATTGCTAAGGTGCCCAGAGTGGTTTCTAGGGTATTGCTATGGTGTTCTGGGTGTTAGCTAGCAGAAATGTGCAAAACTACATATTTAAAAAAAATCGACTAGTTAGTGGGCTGTTTGAATGGCTAGTTCACTATTTAGCCTTAAAAAAGATTATATACATATATACAAGTACTGTATATAGTGCATTCAAAAACTACTAGACAGAGTGCAACAAAATGTAACAGAATGAATGAGTTTGAAGGCACATTTTAAAAAGTTGTACTATTTTTAACTTGATGCCCCATCTTAAAAATGCAAAGCTTGAGGCGGGGACAAAAAAAACCAGTGACAGCATCAAAAGACGTCAGTCTAAATGTATATGGCTTTAGGTGCTGTGCTTTAAAAAAGGATGAATTGAAAGACGGCACTTTTCTGAGAGGTTTTTTACTGTGCAAACTTTCTAACAGCCACTAAAAGAAAAAAAATAGGGCTGTCAATCGAAATCAAAAGTTTTAATCTAATTAATTGCATTTATCACATATCAATATATGCTTGTGTGTCAATCTGTCCAGTGTAGACTAAAGAGCTGTTCTCACAGAATGTGTTTTTGTGTTCCATCAGTGCTATTGTTTTTTCCTTCATGTACATATGCGTCAGTGGTGTACTTTTGAAATAAGGAGGCAGAGTGCCATCTCAGGGTTATTTTTTTTAAAGTCCAATGTAAATTCATATTTCAGTTCCTTTTGATGCTGACATAGTTTTCAGTAAAAACTCATACATAAATCTGATATATTACAATATATGTAAAACACATGTAATATTTATGATCATGTATGGCTTTTACTGATATAAAAAAAGTTACATAATTACACACATACTGTATATGCAGTACCACCGCTCCCTACACGTATACTACGCAGTCTGCCTAGGACACTATCTTACCCTAGGAGGGCACCAGAAAGTCCACCAGCTGCCCTTACTCGCTCGCACATTATACGTTATTCAAGGACCCGAAACCAGTTGTGGAACACAGACGATCGCAATCTGGAGACTCGGCAGCAGCGAGCACGAGATCATGAGACAGGCAGTATCTCATTCACTGACTGACAATGTAATGGACAAATCAGTGCACAATAGGGATGTCAAAAGTACCAGCAATTCGGTACCAAGTCGATACTAAAATAGAAAAGATGTGTTTCTACAGTACCGGTACCGAGCACCCAGTGCCGGTCCACCCTACAGGCAAACTAAGCAAGTTGCTTAGGGTTCCCGATCCACCTGAAGGCCTCCACATTGTCAAAGACATTATAAGTAGTGTTACGAACATACTGACGGGGGTCTCCTCACAAATTTGTACTTAGGGCCCCCAAAAGGCTAGGACCGACACTGCAAGCACCGATTCAATTCGGTCCCCACATTGTCTGACTGAGAGACAGCTGCTTTCAAATGCTCACACACTTATTTAAGCGCATGTTCCGTTAATCCTTTTACACTGAAATGGACAATTAATCAATTAAAATTGTGATCTGTCCTTGTGTGATTATTGAAACCACAAAAGGATGCCATTTAATAAAATTAATATACGCTCTTGCGTGTGATTCAAAGTGAATGTGTGAAGCAGCTCATACTCATATATGCTCAGCATCGTGCTCTGTGTTCGTTGTTGTACCTGTAGATGACAGAAGAGAGTGCACATTCACTGTGAAGCGCAAAGCACTTGCAGACTATATATTTATATAATGAAATCATAGCATTTTGCACTTTAATAATCATACTGGGCTAGTGTGGTCAAAAGTACCGGTACTTCGGTACCAAGTTGATACTAAAATAAAAAAAGATTTGTTAAATTTGTTAAGTGTTTCTGCAGTACCGATAGTACTGAGCACCGACTCAATCAGCACGCAGTATGACTGAGACATGACTGCTTTAAAATGCTCACAGGCTTATTTTTAACACGTGCTCTGTTGTTGTACACCGAAATCGACAGTTAATCAAATTAAAATCATGACGTTTGATTTATTAAACCACTAAATCCGACCGCTCATCCACTAGAAACTTAACAGACATTGCGAATCATTCACACTGTATAAGATGACAAAGCAGAGCACTAATCTACTGTGAACCACACAGCACATGTAAAATATATATTTATATAATTCAAATCACAGCATTTGCACTTTAAACTCAGCTCATCTTTATTTATATTGCATTTAAAACAACAGAGTTGACTTCACAGTAATACAATTTAAAACATTTCAAAATTACCACGTACACAATCACCAGTAGTACTAAAATACAAATACTCCAAACTGTGTCCTACATTTCATTTGTCAGACTTAAAGGCCAGTTAAACAGATGAGATTTCAGAAGTGACTTAAAAGGCTTCAATGATCATACTGCGCCGTGACGTGAACTGTTTATCCGGAAAAGTGAAGCTTCCGGCAAAAAACACGTCATAATAATAGCAAGATTCAAAATAAAATCTAGATGCCTGAAATTGAATATATTACAACTGTATAGTAAAATCCAATATTCACTTTAATAATAATAATAATAATAATTAATAAAAATATCACAAGCAAGACAGCTGTTGAATAAAAGTTTCGCCAAAAAAATGCAATGTCATGTTAAAAGTTCAATTTTCACTTGTTAAAAGTTTTAAGAATTTATTGATTAGACACCATTTTGATAATGAAATTAAATTAAACTTTACAAAATGTTCTGGAAAGTTGTAGAAAATAATCATTATTAAATAATTAAAAATAACTAGTGTGTTAAACAGCACATTATAATATTAGCATATTTTTGCTGTGGTATCGAAATTGGTATTGACACCGTGATATTTCACTGGTATCAGTCCGACCACTGAAATTTTGGTACCATGACAACAATACACTGGGCCATAAAACCAACGTCTTATCCTGAGGTGTGAAACTACAGTCAAAAATACTCTGCCAGCTGTCTTTGAATACAAAAAACATGTCCTGCTGTATGAGGTTCCTCATTTTGTGCTGCCTGCTTTCGATAAGTGTGCCTGTAGAGCAGAAGTTGCACTGCCCCCTGCTGACTGCTACTTGCAAAAACTTGAAGGTGGTACTTTAAGCTTGAATTGTTCCAGTGGTAGAGGTTATGTATGGTCAAGGGGCATTATTAATTGCATTCATTTGTTTCTTACAATTTTATTATCTCTAAATTAACTCGTAAAATGTACAGCCCTACAAAAATATTTATACATCTAAGAACAAATCGAGATGGGGGCCTAGGTATCTCAGTGAGTAAAGACGCTGAATACTACACCTGGAGTCGCGAGTTCGAATCCAGGGTGTGCTGAGTGACTCCAGTCAAGCTTCCTAAGCAACCAAATGGCCCGGTTGCTACGGTGGGTAGAGTCACATAGGGTAACCTCCTCGTGGACACTATATCTCGCTCTCGGTGGGCCTCCTCCCCACGCGCTAGGTCTCCATTGTAACGTGCTCAAGCCACATGTTAAGATGTGCAGATAGGCTGTCAGACGCAGAGGCAACTGAGATTCGTTCTTCAGTCACCCGGATTGAGGTAAAATCTCCCACACATCCCTTGGTCGTTTCCTGGCCTTAGTCAAAAGACACCACATCAAGGCTGTAGATATGGTTCTGATTCCTCTTTCAGTGTAAGTCTGTAATGTTTGTGTCCGTTTCAGTGTCTGACACAAATTTTATGATAGCTTAGAAGTAATTAGTACATCTTTCCTCCACAAGCCGGATGATTCAAGGTATCATTTATTAGCAGAAACTAATTTTGTTATTCAAATGATTACCATCAGTATATTCGTTATATTAATTAAGAGCAGAACACCTAAAGGTGACGAATTAACATTAATGTAGTCTGAGATGCATATTGTACTGCATATATTGCATAAGGATCTATTTGATCACCATCCACACAGACAGAAAATATGCATATGAATATAAGTGGCAGAGAACAGAGACAGTGATCAAAGCCATGTGCTCGATTTAAACAAAAAGGTGCTTTATCTGTACTGTCTGTCGTGCTACATGGTATAGACAATGCCCGTTTCATGCATATTGATAGAGTCAGAGGAGGTAAACGTTTCCTGATAAACACATGCACACACTAACACACATGCAAGTCGCGAGACTTTAATAAAAGGAGCTCATTAGGGTGCGTAGTTTGAAGACCTTTCAAAAGCTTTTTAGGGTACATTAGATGTAACAGACATAAAAGCTTTACAAAACACTCCATTAGCCTCTCAAATATTTCATACATTTCATTCATTCATACATATTTTTATACATTCACTCCACACAACGCACTACAGAGTCAGAGTGCAACAGTGACGCCCACTTTTTCAGTGGCCTTGGTTTTCCCATTGATTTTCTCCACAGGAATTTAAATAAAAGAGTTCTAAGCCTTGAACCAAACCCACCAGCTCCGAGATGAATCACAACATTACAAACTTTGATTTTAAGCAAAAGTGTATTTGAAAATAAAAAAAAAAGGACAAAGGCTGACTGTGTATTTTTTATGTGGGATGAGCTACTCATTCTAGCGCTGCAAATGAGGTAAGTGGAATACAATTTACTTACAGTATTGTCATTGATTATTATCAGTGGTGGACCGTAAGAAAGTATTTTTTACTTTGTTATTGTACCTATGTAAATATGTTAATCTATCTTTAAGAGTATTTTAATACTGGGAAACTTTTATTTTTACTCCACTACATTTCAAAGCATAATATCTCACTTTGTAATCCAATTAAAAAAAAAAAAAAACCTGCCGACTCATCCTTTTGAGACTATTCTTTTCGGTGAACTTGAGACTGACAGCCTGAATGATTCGTTAGCGATTCAGACTTATCCGACTGCAGAGGTTCTCAATTAAACACTGATTCAGTATGTGGCCGGTGCGGGTCTCAAGATAGCAGCTGGTCGGACTCGGACATGAAATATGTCAATAACTGAGAATAATATTATACTAGAATAAGTGTATTTGACTGATGGAGCGAGAAGTTAATAGATTAATGCAACATTATTGCAAGAAACATGTTCACAACTTCTTCAAATGACAGTTTTAGCAACACACATTTACTAAAAGGGTTTATTTTGAACATACCGTTTAAATTTTATTACAATTATAAAAGCATTCGATAGATACATAACTTTTATCATATTAAATGGTAATCATATTTATGCTATAAATGAAGTTATTATGATGTTATTAATGGTTAATGATGCTCAATCATGGCTACTGTGAAAGGGCAATTTGTTTAAGAGCTCATTATGCTTAAAGACACAAAGACCATGTATATATATTTTTACACATTTGTGATAAGTGATTCTCTTTTGGTTAAGTTCATTATTTAAATTATCAAACCGGTTCTCGCCTCCTCCTTTCCACTTTCCTTTGTTACAATGCCCAAATGAATCAGACTAGTATTGCATTCAGAGCTTCTGGATCTGACTCCAATCAGTTCAGGAAATCTGTATCAAAACCCAGCCCAACCGATGACACACTGTTGAACTAGGAATAGTTTTGTAGCTTATCTTATAAAAGATGGCACAACCTGAAGAGTGGAATCCATCACAATCATGGCTGAAGACTTGACAAACAAACTAGCCTTTCTGACTAGCCAACTAGCTTAATGCAATAAAAATAATAACAGCTTTTCTACACTTCCCTTCAGCTCTAGCATTTTACAACTCTGTTAATATACCAAATTTAGTATGGTAACGGTACTTGTATTGTGTTCTTCCTATAAGCTGTCAAATACAAATTTGAAATTCAAATAATCATTGATTTTAAGATAAAAATGCATAATTGAATGCTAAAATGAGAAATACAATTTTGAAAGTGTGCCCAGTACTGAAGGTGACTTACATTATTGGGCTAAAACAGACTCAGTTCAGTGAATTGAACGCAAGTGGAATTTTCTTTTAAATTGACAAAGTGTCTAAAAAGATGCATCGTTACTGCAAGAGAAACTGACAAAACAGCGAGACACAATGCACCGGTCTAAGTCATTCATCTAGCCAATATTAACACAGAAAAAGATGGACGTGTTCAGAGTGAATGGCCCCCAGAGGTGGAAGTCTTTGGCGGTTGAGGATTGGCCATGCCTTGCTCTCTTACAGTATCCATGTTGCGCTACATAAGATATGTACATACTACGGTATTTCATGGAAAACACTGTGGTACAACCAGTATTATGAAGCTTGAGTTCTCGGTAGTATTATGCACACCATTATCGGCTACTGTACAACACTAACATAGAAGTGTCTACTGAAGCATTTTACTCATTTTACTTAATATTTGAGAATATGAACTGGCTAAATCTTTTGGCTATATCATTTTATGCACATTTGTTAAAAGCAATAATAAAGGTTTCTGAAGCTCAACTGGTAGAGCATGACACTTGCAACGCCAAGTTCATGGGTTTGATTCCCAGGGAATACATAAACTGCTCAAATGTATAGCTTGTATGCATTGTCAGTTGCTGTATTCATTGTGTAACTACATGTTGTTCTCACAAAATAAAACATTTGTTGCTACTGAGGTTGAGGTACGGGTAGGTTAAGGGGGTAGGGTTCAGGGTAAGGATTGGGGTAGGATTAGGTTTAGGGTTATGGATAAGATTTTCAGTGTAACTACACAGTTTAACAAGGTGGTTAAAGACACCTAATATAAAGTGGGTCTAAAAAACAAAACAAAAATCACAAAAACACCCTCTCTTGTGGATGTAGGAGACGAGGTTGACTTAAACAGATGTCTTTGACAGGTGCCTTGTAGATTTTTTCACCACCTGAAATAATGTCTTCAAAAATGTGAATATATTTGAAAAAGTTCCTAAACAGTTGTGCATTAATCTAATTTCTAAGTTGCTTTGGATAAAAGCACCAGCTTAATGAATATACATAAATGTTAATGTAAATATTACGACTGCATAGGTTTGGAATAGTGGCATAATAAACCGCAAGCCATTCGGGGTGATTTAGGGTGGTAACAAAAGTACGGTGTACGTCCAGCATTGAAACCCGAGATCGCCACACACACACACATTTCGGAGGGCGGGCGGGTGTTCCCCTCCTCTCTGCCTGGCCCACAGTGGGTGCACAGCAGCCGCCTGCTACCTGCCCAGAATTCTAATCAGTCTTCCCCCCCCATCTCTCTTATTCTCTCCCCAGTCTCGCTCCACCCACCCGCTCACCCCTCTGTTGCCGCCCACCCACCCTCCCTCCCTCTCTCACTCACTGCCTTGGACGAAAGGGGCCGATGATCCTTCAAAATTAATTAGATCCCTCCCAACCCCCTTTTTTCACAAAAAAATTTAATAAAAAAAAAAAAAAAAAAAAGTCATTTTCCTTTCCCCCTCTTCTTTTCCCTCTCCCAAAAATCTTAGAAGGGAATCTCTGAGTTTCATGGCCACAAAAAACAAGAAACTGGTTTGTGTGTGTGCTGTATCCATTATTGTGGCTCTATATGTCTGTTCGCTCAGTAAAGCGAACTGTCAATACGTCCCTAGAGGTCAGTTTGTCTGGAAGGGACCCAGACGGATCTGCCCTGCTGGCATGACAAAGAGTACAGGGCGACTGCAAAGAAAGAGAGGAATAATAACACAGATGACAGATAGACAGAGCGAAAAAGTAAGAAAGAACCGGAGCTGAATTCAGGTTAATCAGAGACGCTTATTAATGAGGCGGCCATCTCATAACGCAGGCCGTGCGGTGACTAGGAATAATAATTTTTATCAGGATGGTGGGGGGGGGGTGCAGCAAAGAGAGGGAGAGAGAGAAGACAAGAAAAAGGTGAGGGTGGGGTGTCGGGCAAAGCGAAGGAGGGAGAGGGGATGTCAAGCATTTGAATAATATAAATCTCAAATATGCAAATGTGACTTACAATGCTCGGCATTCACGCATTGTCCTTTGCCTCTGAGGCTGGTCTTTAATGGCACAGAGGCAGAAACAATAAGAGCGTGAGGTAGCGCCGAGAATTTATTTATAATGGAAAGAAACTATAGTGTATAAAATGGACACCAATATATTAATGAAGCTGAATGGCATGCTGACCTCCTTTCCTCCAAATTCGACATGTTTTTTGATGTCACGGACATCCATACTGTTTGTTTACAGGTGTTAATAGCCTGATTGTGTCTTTCTTGACTGTCAAACCCTCAGTTAAATGATGTATGTTGAAACACCCCCAAAAAAGGAACAAGGCAAGAAATTAAAGTGGCAGTATTGGACTTTATTTTGGCAGCAATTCTGATCCAGAATAATTCAGAACAGGACCACGAAACCCATTGAATCACTGATGTGACATACTTTTCCTTAATCGTAGGTTTTAGCCAATGTCAAATTCCCAAAATGTCCTTACCATACACATGGACACTGCAAATTGCCACATGCGAAACTGAGCAAGGTTGCTAGTCCACAATCTATTGATATTAGCGAAATACCCCATAAAAACGGGATGCACATTGAAGGCAAAAACAGAACACACATTCATTAAAAAAAATCTACAAATATTGGTTTGTCAGTAATGATAGACCATTATATCACCAGTACTGTACAAAGACTGGTCTCATTTTAATAAATACTGTGTTTTTATGTATTTGCTTTTAGTATTGTTGTATCGACCTGTTACAGAAATATCAGTACTTTTGACTTATCTAATTTTCAAATATTTATAGTGATTTTGAATAAATATTGTATAAAATAAATTTATGCATAGATTCCTGTCTATTAGCGATTATCGTCATAGTCATCGGAATTGGCTATTAAAAAAAGTTACATTGTTCAACCACTACTTTTTTGACAGGGTTAACCCAAAACACATGAACAGTTCTCATTTTCAACATTTTCAACCAACATTTACAAAGCGTATCCAGCTATTTGCTTTAGATAATCTAGTCAACACCATGTACTCCGGTTAATAACCAATCCCTGGATTACAGCACAATTACTCACAAAAGAGTGCCGTAAAAATCAAAATTTTGCAATTTCAAATTAGACAATAATATGCCGTTAAAACCTCCTCTATGAAAGAGCGGCTAAACGATCAATCAATCTAAGGATTTAATTACCTTTGCTCCAATTACATGAACCCTACAGGCAGGTTTGCATTACAACACCTACACAGCACATCAACTGTAACATGTGAAATGCTGTTGCCATTTGTGGAAAACATTAATTAAATTCAAGAAGAAATATCCAAGATAACATATCATATAATTATTTGCTGTTAAGAAGAGATGACATTTACACCAAGAGAAAGATATCCAAAGTTATCCCAAATAACAGCAGATGTCACATTTTGAGATTGCTCCCCAAATTTCTTAGTAAATGAGAAATCAACAGCACACACACACACACACACACACACACACACACACACACACACACACACACACACACACATGCACACGCATGCACACGCATGCACACGCATGCACACACACACACACACTCATGATGAGATATTAGTAACACTAGCTGCACACACACTCGTCCGAGGTCCGTTGTGGGGATGGTAAACTCTGCCTTAGGTTAGAGGACTAAATTATGTTAGCATATAAATGCAGACCAGATTGCATGTGAACGCACAAAGACAGACAGCCCTAATGAATAAAATATCACTTTTGTCTTTTCGTTCTCTTTTTGTGCATGATTTTGTGTAATACAGACATTCCTTAGACAAGCTTAAACAACAGACTTTTACCGGTCGCCAAATGAGATGGCAAAATATGTCACTCTCCTGGCGGCATTCATCATTTATTTTGTTATTTATTATTTTTTTTATTTAGCTAGCATTCATTTCTAGTTGAATAGGCGGCTTCACTTAATGTAGAGCAACTGCTTTTGGGAACCCTTTTAACGTGCAACAAATGCACAAATTGAACACAGGATGCACATTAACGAAAGGGGAAAAAAATCTGTTAATATGCCTTTACACCAAGTCGAAAGTATCTTTTAGCCATTCAAATGCTTGCATGTGAAACACGAGAAGCAAAATTCCTACGTAAATAGGCCTTCAAATATCAAAGAATATCATGCCATCCTTAAACACAAATAATACTATAAACAAATGTGGAGGGAAGAAGAAAAGAAACAAAAGCCCATGTTAAACATCCTGACCTGTTCAGACTGATCCCCAGTGTGTGTGCATGGTGACTCCTCATGCATTTTTGATGCACAAACTGTGTGTGTTTGCTGTTGTACACAAAAACATTTATAAAAGAATAAAATTGTGACGTGCTCATCCACCTTCTGCTGCTCTGCCGTCTGATTTCTCAAATGTGAGTCTGACACGTGAAAAACAAGGAAGTGAAATACAGAGTCGAATGCTCCGCACTTCCTATACAACAACGCGCCAGGCCTGACCTGAAACGACCCAGTGCTCTGTAGGCAAAGTGCCAAGAAAGTCTTCCGGAGTAAAGATTGTTTTTTAGATTGTGTGTTTATGGCCTATCGCCACCTAATCATAAAGTAATGCATGTTGCTTCTTTATCTGCCGAGCTAGTTTCGTGTTTTGCTGTCAATTCAGTCCTCTCACTTTTTAATACGATTAACCATTTGCAAGGCTCAACACTAAGGTTTTCTGCTGGCTGGGTTGCAACAGTAGATCAGACATTTTCTGCCCTGCCAAAATTTTCACTGACCCTGCCACAAATATGATAAAGTTAACTATTTTATCCAACATATGTTTATATATGACAGAAAAATACATTTGCAAATGAAAAAAACACTTTAATATCTATACGCTCAAAAACACACTTTTGCTGGAAAATGATGCCATTTGATTTGTTTAAAAATGTTTAGAACTTTCTCTCTTTTGAGTTCACAAACCTGACACCTTTTAAGTAACCTAAAAATGTACCGCTCAACATGCATCCAGCATGCTATCATTCACTGTACTGGCGAATTCTAGCTAGTCTCCTTTACCTGATGTATTTAAATTGAGATTGCTTGTTAATTTGAAGTTCAGTCAAAGAGTTACATTTTAATTTATGTGCCATCAAAATGTGCAAGTTTACTAAAGAGCAATCAACACGCATGAGTAGTATAAAATCAAAATCTGACAGTTCTGCTTACTTAAACTTGTAATTTATTCACTTCAATTTGTTGACGTAACTGATTACCCCGAGATGTGGTACTTATAGGGTACTTATTGTGTTTACAGTGAGTTCTATCTTATGCTTCTACAATTATCACAAGAATTTAACAACAACGTAACGTTTAACATCACATAAAATTTTAATGTTTAAAGCAATAGTTCACCCAACAATGGAAACGCCGTCATCATTACTCTTGTGTTGTTCCAAACTTGTATACCTTTTTTTTCTTCCGTAGAACATGAACGGAGATGTTTGGCAGAATGTTAGGGACTGAAAGCTTCAGTCCCCTTCACTTTTATTGCATGGGAAAGAACAGCATAAAACAATTCCACACAAGAATTTATAATCTTTGGATAACCAACCCTTCAAGTTTGCAAGGACTAATAGCACGTGTATAGTTTATACGCAGCCCTTGAGCCACCATCAAGTGGTCCAAAATACTCTCACACTGACTCTGGGGTCATTGGGTCATCTTTACTGTGGAGGTGACTTGTGAGTAATTATGCAGGTATAAGGATTTGGACTATAGACATTTTTGAACCAAAAAAATTGATACAACCTTAAAAGAATATTAACTTGTACTGAATATCTGGCTTCAATACAAGTTCAACTCAAACGAAAGCATTTGTGGCATGATGTGTGGCAAAAATAACTTCTACTCATCCCTCTTTTTCTTAAAAAAGCAAAAATGGAGATTACAGTGAGGCACTTCCAATGGAAGAGAATGGTTATAATTTCATAAAAGCACTTACGTTAGTTCTTCTGTTAAGATTAGTTTATATTTTGAGTTGCATAGTTGTTTAAATGGCCATTTTTGCAGCAGACTACGCAGACACTGGGATTACAGGGTTTACATGTTACACCGTCATGGCAAAAAAGTTGTACATTTTGATATAACTTTACAAAGGTTACACAATTTTATCACACTAAAATCATGTTAACATTTATTGGTCCCAATCACTTCCAATCAAGTGTCTCACTGTAACCCAGATTTGTGCTTTTTTAAAGAAAAGGAGGGACAAGACAAAATACATTTTTGTGGTAATCAATACTATGCCACAAATGCTGTCCATAGAATATAACTTGTATTGAACCCCAAATATTCCTTTAATCCCTAACGTCCTTTTATTTTGGTAAAAATGTGGCTTTGCTTTGTTTTTTCTTGACATCTGCGTTTCTGACTATTACAAGAGGAGAAAATCCTCTGTGAGTCACCCCTTATTATCAATTTTCTCCTGCTTTTGTGGAAATTACAGCTAATTTGTTTGCATGCATTGGTATTCATTCAAATGCCATAAACACTTATTAGACAATTAGCAGCATATAGACATAGACCCACATGATTACCACCTCCAGAGATGTGCCTCCAAAGGTCCAACTGGTGTAGGCTTTGTGTGAATAATTAAAAGTTTCATTAATTGCTCTTGAATTATATTCTGATGTGAGTGTTAACACATACCGCACTACATTTTACAATATATATTTTGCAATGTTTGCTGTGATGTTGTGCCTTCCAATATACTCTCAGTGGTTCTCAAATTGGGGGGAGCGCCCACCAAAGGGGGCATGGACAGTTTAAAAGGGGGAGTGAACATCCATATGTGACACACACCATCAAAAAGAGTCTTAAGTCACAACTAAAACTTGATTTATGACTGTTTTGTGCAATTTCAATAAGAAAAATGGTCTCAGTTTTCAAATGATATCAATGTTATCATGAAATTCAAACTATAAATGTTGTTTTTATGCTCTTAAATGTTATGTGCCAAATTGTGCTGAAGTCCATTCAGAGAGGAGCACTGCGTATAGTATCTCTACTCTGACCAGCGTTCCTCTTTACTACAAAATTATAGCATGAAAAACACATTAATTGAAGGTGCTCAGCAAATCAGTGTTGCAACCGCAGGAAGACGTCAATGACATCAATAACCTTCGATACATTTCCATCAGGAAAGTTTTTTAATAAACTGAACTGTAGAGAAGCTTTTTAGAGAGCAATTTGCTAAAATTTAAGTGCCATCACTGTCAGAGATGCAACAACAGATGTGGAGTGGATATTTCAAAGAATTTAACCACTTCAGTGCCGGTGGATGCGTGACCTCTGCATGTCAGCGAGAAAGGAATCTTTAGAGGCCGTTTTCTCAAAAAAAAAGGTTTTATGACAGCCAACGCTTACATTATTGTATCTCGGCAATGGTTTGGAATAGAAGAACAGACAATGCTTGTCAATTAACTCGACAATGCATATGCGCATTAGCTATACAAGCCGAGAAAATAGCGTTTTTTTGGTGTAATCTTGGTAAATAAGCACAATTTTTGATTTCAGTGTTGTCAGATTTTACTGTTGTTTGTAAATATGTCCTTTGACCATAATCTTGACCAACCATTTTTGAGATTTTTGTCCTTTCCCATTCAAGTTGATAGGAGCTGCATTGCCATGACAGGAAATACCCTCCCGAGAGCATTCCGAAGAATGCTGACAGTGGACTGACTAGCTTGAAAGAATTTGATAGTACTCAAAATGTGATTCTGTTTCAATGCAACTTCAAATGATGGAGCAGGTCACATATAATATCAATAATAATAGATTCATTATCTATATTTTTTATTTTAAAAACGTTACCATAAATACTTGCAATGTTTAATAACATTTGTTTTGGAATAATTAATTAATATTTACAAGGGTCCAGGGGCCGGTTGCACCAGCTATACGTATGTTACAACTTAGCCCAGTAGTGGCGTAAATGGGCACTAAGTCACAATTTATGCACTACTAAATATTTGAGCGTTGCACCATTAAACTTTGGTAGGACGTAACCCTACATATAAACTAAATATTTACGGAAGCCTGTTGTTGCATTGTACTTACATTTAATATACCTGCAACCCAACCCTAACCCTTTAATTACATCTATTTTTACACTGATAACCTTTACCCCTAATCCTAAACCTAACCCTACAACAACACTTACCCTAATCTAATCTAAACCCCAACCCTACCCCTAAACCTACCCATAATTTTCCCACGACAACTGTGTAAATAACAAACATGGCATCCGAGAAAGACTTTGCTATTTCATTCTCGGTTGCTTCACTTTATTTCCAGATATTCCAGAGTTGTTGTCGTTTGTTTCCATACCTTTCTATCACGACCTGGAGTGGAATTGCGCTGCAATAATGGGGTTTCCCTCTTACATTAAACTCTGGGATTCCCCCAATGTACCAGCGTATATACAGTACACGAATGTGAGGGACTGTCGATATTTTACATTGATGTGTATAAATGGGTATAGTTTATATCAGGCTCTGAGTGGCCTGACCTACTTAAGGTAAAGAACCCCTGCTCTATATGAAACTGATACAAGCATGTAGAATAATAATACTAGAAAATTTCACAAATATGCAAAGACCCTATGTTTTGTTTGTTTATTTTTAAGGTTCCACCGGAAAAGGCCTTAATTCTGTCAATTGACGATTTTTGCTCGCATAAGCCAGACTTTTTTGTAGAGCATATTTTAGGTAAGATTTAAGAGTTAATCGGTCCATTTCATATATTTAGCTCCATTGACAGAATGCATTCCTTAGCATGCTTTAGAGGAGTATGAGGGCAACCGTGATGTAACCTATACAATAATTAAGATATATTTTCCCATTGATTTAGAAAGGAGATTAAAGAGATAGTTTCACCTAAATATAAAAAAATCTGTCAACATTTTGTCACACTGAATAATAAATTCAATTTAAGATTAAGATTCAAGTTTATTGTCATTGTGCAAAGTACAGGTACAGAGCCAATGAAATGCAGTTGTTTTCGCATATCCCAAGTAAGCTGGGGTCAGAGCGCAGGGTCGGCCATTAAACAGCACCCCTGGAGCAGATAGGGTCAAGGGCCTTGCTCAAGGGCCCAACAGTGGTATCTTGGTGGTGTTGGGGCTTGAATCTCCGACCTTTCGGTCAGTAACCCAGAGCATTAACCGCTAAGGCACTACTGGCCCCCAATTTGGGTCTGTTCCACATACAAAGCACTATACTTTTGGTGCTTGACAAGCCCTGGTCCCCATTCATTTTCAGTATATGGATAAGAGCAGCTTGAGCATTCTGCTAAATATCTCTGCCATAGAATAATTTTTTTTGATTGCACAACGGACAGTAATTGATATTTGTGGAATAGTTCACCACAATAAATTTAGCAGAATAGTAATTTCCATCAACTGGATATTTGGTGTAAAATTGTAAATAAGTAAAAAAATAAAATAAAAGAGCCCCTGTAACAACATGCCTATTTAATGGAATATATCACAAAGCTATTTAGAAGGTGGAGCATTTGACCATTCATGTGACAGTCTGTAAAATTATTTGAACCCTGGAGCAAATATTGGTACAATTAAAGTCTTATCATGTTGGTACAGATGCCCATGGCAACTGCCATTTCATTTTAGAAAAAAAGCATAGAGCAAAAGGTTGATAGCCAGTAGAAAGAGGATGTCATGAGAATCCGTAAAAAGATCAGAGTGGTGATACACCCACCAGGGGCTCCACACTTCACATGCGACCACAATCTACAGCAATGGAGCCCCTCTACATGGCATCAATAAAGAATGTGAAGATTTCGATTTGAAATTTAGCCTCGCTTTTGCTTGTTTATGGCTGTTTTGTATGTATTTTGTTAGAGAGAGTAAACACACTTTAACCCCAAAAAAACTGGACTCTGAATTCAGTTGTTTAACCAGGCTGTTCCATTCCTGTGGGCTCAGGACATGTGATCTGATCATGTTAAATTGGAATTTTATGCAGGCAACATTATAGTCTTTATCAGTGGTTCTCAACTGGTGGGTCGTGACCCAAAATTGGGTCGCAGGTCTGTTGTGATAGGGTCAAAAACAGCTTAATGCAAACATTATAATGCAACAAAGCTCATGAACATTAACATTTTATGGATAGTTATTGATGTCAAAGGCTGTCTAATCAAACTCTACGGTATTTTGGCACAAATTCATCTATCACTAGTTCAAAGCATGCCAAATTTTGCAGATGCCAAAATGAATGAACTTGAGATATCCTCATTCTCGAAAATCATGAACAAAACTATATAATATATATATAAAAAAAAAATACAACCCAGACTACATTCAATATTTTTTGGCAGTAAGGATAAACATGGCTTAAACAGGATGAACAGCTGCCAATTTCAATTGCCATTAAGTAATGTTAATCATATTGCATATATTTGGTTCTTTGTAGTTCATGGTTATATTATACTTTTATAAAATTTAGTTTTATTGTTTTTAGTTGTTTCAATTTTGAGTCCACACTGAAATACATATCTGCAGAAGTTTACGAGTATCGTGTGTCTAGTATGTGCGCCGCTCTGATCTGTAGTGTATTACACATACTTGAAAAACACATGAGGCTCATGATACGGTCAGTGGTTCCAGAGCGGTTCTGTGCTCGATACAAATTCCATCTCGTGCTCTGATTATGAGTTATACACAGAACAGATCTGCTCTGAGTTCGGATCATGCAGTTCGATAAAGAAAACTGCATCAGATTTACTTTTATTGCACGTTTGCATAATATAAAGCAACTCCATCACTCCAGGGTTTTGTGGTGAGTCATTTTGCACATCTATCCGCCACTGTGGACTATTTTGTTTTGCTATGCAACAATGACAACAGTCAACTATGGGTGCTGAGAACTAGTATGGCGAACAGTGTTACCATGCAGTAGAGGTAACTTATAGAGGTAGACCGATGTATCGGTTTTACCAATTAATTGGTGCCGATAGTTGCTTTTTGGAACAATCAGTTATTCCCAATCTGTGCCGATAGTTGCTGATATATATACTTTTTTTTTTTTTTTTTTTTAAATGTTACATCAGAGCATTGTAATTGAGCAAAGTATCTGTTATTTCAAAATAATAGTCCCTGGTGTGTTTCTGTCTTGTTTATAGTTAAAAGACACATGTTATGCACCACATCGTACAGCTGGGCGAAAAAATTATCGCAATATTTATCAGATGTCATCATCTCTCATGGATGACAAAGAAAGACAATAAAATTACTAGTTTGTAGTTTCAGACTTTTACATTTTCTAAAATTTCTCTCAGGGGATACCCCTGAACCCACATACAGTATCATTCCTCAGTCACAAGGGCTTTAATGTCCCCATATTTGCTATCTGAATGTAACCAAATATAAAAATAATTTGAATGTAACAATGTACAAATGTGAATGTATTTCGTGATAAATGTCGATATCGAACAATATGAAAAAGAATATCTTGTTAATATTTTTGGTCATTTCGCCCAGCCCTACCAAAATCATATTTGTTTCCGGTTATTAATGGAACTTTGGTTGAACAATAAAATGCATCTGTGCTTTTGAACTCTTGTAGCATCTCTGTCTGTGCCCGTCACAGCGAGGAAGTACTAAGACAGTTTTTTAACATTCAAAAAATAGATTTGAAAAACTATTGGCCAATTAATCGGTTATCCGTCTTTTCCACCACATTAGTTATTGGTCACAATCCACAATCGGCCGACCTCTAGTAAGTTCCTCAAAAAGTAATCCACTACAAATTATTGATTACTTTAATAAAATTGCAATCAGACTATTTTACTGGTTTCTTCAGAAAAAAAGTACACATTACTAATAACTTTACTTTTAAGTTACTTTCTAAAACTGTCAGTGTTTTACTTTTCTGCTCAGCAAGTTCAAAATAATGTCTATATTTCCTCCTTGTCCAATGTCACATGCCCTTCAGATGTCACAGAAATGCAAACAGATACACATATTAACATAATTC
This sequence comes from Moxostoma hubbsi, assembly GCA_032164185.1. Lineage (NCBI taxonomy): Eukaryota > Metazoa > Chordata > Actinopteri > Cypriniformes > Catostomidae > Moxostoma > Moxostoma hubbsi. Next base: position 20,069,476 of record JAVLUX010000044.1, on the reverse strand, counting down.
ATATTTTAAATGTATAACACATATTTCTAAAATAATATAATTTTTGTATAACCAAAGTAATGTACTTTTGTACCACAGAACATCCTGTTACCACAATAATAGAACCGGTGTGCAACATCTGATATGGCAGACGTGTATGATGTTTAAAGTGCTCAGGTGTTTCATTCTCGCTCTCTTCTCTGCAGTTCCCTGTAACTGTTAACTGTCTTGTCTAATGACAAAAAGGCAAATATCAATAAAACTTCTATCATATTTCATCTGGAAATAAGCAGATATCTTGTTTAAACAGATTTAATTTACAAACTTCAGAAAACATGCAAATCTGTTTTCTTCCTTAAGAGTGCTCATTCCTCTTAAATGTACACACACACACACACACACATATATATATATATATATATATATATATATATATATATATATATATATATATATATATATATATATATATATATATATATATATATATATATTATTATTTTGTATTATTTTATTCTTTCACCCTTATACAATTTCTGATGTGTATGACTTTATTTCTTCTGGTTAAATGCATATCTTCAGAAACAAAAGGTGTGGGTGAGAAACATATTGATATTTATGTCCTTTTTACTATAAATTGTCCTTCCTGCCCAGTAGGTGGTGATATGCACAAAGAATGCGAATTGCCAAAAACAAAAGAATTTATAAAAGTATATTAAATATTGATCTGTTTCTCTCCCACACCTATCATATCACTTCTGAAGATATGGATTTAACCATTGGAGTCTTATGGATTACTTTTTTGCTGCCTTTATATGCTTTTTGGACCTTCAAAGTTCTGGCAACCATTCACTTGCTTTGGACCTACAAAACTGAGACATTCTTCTAAAAATATTTGTTTGTGTTTAGCAGAAGAAAGAAAGTCATACACATTGAGATGGCACGAGGGTGAATAAATAATGAGAGAATTTTCATTTTTGGGTGAAATTTCCACTTTAGCATTTAATAGCCTGGATCAAAACTGTGTCTCTCTTACTCATGAATGTTGTGCGACGGACCAGTCCATGACACCCCAAGCAGGCGATCTACGCATGAGAGCAACTTTAAAGTAACATCGCTTCACGCACGCTATAAGTAAATGTCATATTCACTATGCACTATATGTCCTGTATGTGAATGAATTTGATGCGGTCATTTTGTGAGAAAATGCAATTACTAATGCGCATATACATCCATGGTTGCTGGGCAACCCTGCGCACTGTTGTTATTTCCTTCTTCCTAATTTATTACAATTTCTTAATGTGCAAAGAATTATTCAAATGGGAAGACTAAACAGAAACCAGGAAAAACTTCTATCTACCTAAAACTACCTAAAACACACAAAATATATAAATCATTATTATTATTCTTCAAAAGTTAAAGTTTTGAGTGAAAGTCTGAGTAAATATAATTCAAAATAAAAGTTAATTCACTTTTAGACAATATATAGATGTCATTTTACTATCATATTAAATTGTGTGATATTTCGTCATTATATCAGTCTATCGGCCACCCTGCTCTCTGGATATCGCCATTGGCTATTAAAACATTAACATATTAACATTTCGGTCGACCTCTAACCTTAATTGAAAGTCAATAACTGTAATCTGATCCCAAGAATTACAAATGTAATGGATTACACTCCTTTTTTAGTTCAAAAATAATTAGATTACAGTAACTATTTAGTTTGTAATCAAATTACACCCAATGCCAGTTACTGTTTCATGTTTTTTACAGTATCAGTCATTTTAGCATGACTGGAAATCAGTCTCTGTTGGCTGGCTTCCAAAACAAACATAATATGCAAGTTCATTTATTTGACTTAATTCGACAAAAAATAGTTTAAATTGTTATAATATTTCAAGAATTTAAAAGGGTTATTTTGCCTTTGTGAAATATTTGTTAACAAAGCCTTAAAGGAAATCTTATATTTTATTGTATGATACATTATTTTATATGTATATGTGTGTTACATTTACATTTCAAGTAATAAGAAAGAAAACAGATCATTTGAATTGTAATCAATTAATCATCAGCAATCAGCCATGAATTTGCAAACTACAGTGTGAAGGTCACTTGCATCTCTAAAGATGCTTCTGCCACCACGTTCATTAAACCTTTTCCTGTAGTCACCACTGTACCTGCCTAACAACAACTGATCATTCATATATGCGACGAAAACTGTACACCATTTCATAATGCCTCTACTATTATTATATTCCATGCAAATCAGCTTGCGATACAATCTGCATGTTTGATCAAAATAAACACTAACCAGAAAAAAAGCTCCCACTGCAATATGACCAAAGCAAATAAAAAACAAAAAACAAACAAACTGTAAAATGATATCATGCTCTCAGACAAGACTACAATACATTTATTACAGTTAGTGGATACAAATTAAATTGAAATGAAGCTTAAAATCTTTATCTAAACTTACTGACAGAAGTAATGGGAATACTTCATCCAAAAAACTATTTTGTCATCATTTACTCACCCTCATGCCTTTAAAAAAACCACTTTGACTTTCTTCTGCGGTCACAAAGGCTACGTTCACACAGTCAGTGTTTGGGATTGAGAACCGCATTTACTTACAGGTGTGAGTCTTGAAATATCCTGTTCATACAACAGCGTACAGTAGTGGCTTGAATACTGTATTCTAACACCTGTAACCATAGCGACAGTGACAAAAGTAAATAACAAAGATGGCAAAGTCCAGAACACCGGCATGTCTTATCATAATAACTCATTATTAAATAAACAAGTCCAAATGAGGCGCGAGTTCATTCATCAGTGAGGCATTAGTCGCGCGGCTGGCAATCACGTGCAGCTTTGGTGAAAGACAGCGGTTGGATCTTCATATGACACGCAGTTCATATCGCCATCACTTTGATTTAACGAAACCCCTAATAATTAACACGAGACACGCTCGTGTACAGTGCAGCGTGGCTTTCACATTATATGCTGTGACAGACAACTAGTTGCCCAGTGCGGTTCTGTTCACACAGCACAGGTTTGCTGAGAATGCAGGTGTCAGTTCAGTTATAGGATGTGGCTGTCACACTCATAAACAACCGTCCTGTGTGTGAACGCAACTGTATTAAGCACTCAAAACAGGTCTGACAACTGAATTCTGCTGCTGTGTGAACAGAGCCAAAATGAGCTTTTTACAGCAGAATGTCCAAGCTGCTGTTATCCACACAATGAAAGCAAATGGTGACCATGGCTGTCAAGCGATTCGCGATTTTCACGAATAGCAACTTAGATTTCAGTTTCTTCCTCACGCAAAGCTATGATCTGTCTTCACAAGTCTTGGAATATGAGAATAAAACGTATTGAATACTTTTATGCAATTTATAGTGGTTTATGGTGGTTCTTGCCTTTTTAGAACTTGACAGCCACGGTCCCCAAACACTTTTTATTGTTTGGAAAAGAACCGTGTGAACTAGAGATGCACCGATCGACCGGCCAGGTACCGGAATCAGCCGGTTTTCCGCATGCTCGGCCCGGTAACCGGCTAGTCAATCTCACGTCTTTCCGATTCTGAGCCGGTCCGTTTTGCTGCCAGCAGTGCAGGCAATAACGTCACAGCAGCATGGAAACATGACATTGGCGTGGAAGATCTTCACTGTGAGTGAAAAATACAGAAAGTTCGCAATTTGTAATATTTGTAAGGCTAAAGTAACCCGTGGGATGGCAGAGCCAGGCTAAATACATATAAATTGTGCCGTTGTGATTTAATGTGCCGAGTAACGTAATTTTTCCCACCGTGTCCGATATTAAAATCAGTGTGACACACTTTGCAAAAGGCGTGGGTATTGTTGATATGGCTTTGGGATATGAAATAAATGCTTTCGTCCAGCTGTTGTTAAATTTACATGTATATATATATATATTTTTTATCTATTTTTTCGACGGAGCACCAGTTGAGTCTAGGGGTGTCCATGGTTAACCGATTAACCGTTAAAAATTGCGTAACCGAGTGAAACATTTTGCTCGGTTAAGTGGCGTCAATGGCGTGCATTGAATTTAGTTGTAATACATTTTTGCACCACCAGAGACTGTCAGAGCGCTCCCAGACATTTGTAATGTCCACAAGAAGTAGTCTTGACCAGTTTTCTAATATGAAGCGGGCAAAGAAAAGCACAGCGTGGGAGCACTTTAAAATCGAGAATGACGGGGCAAAATGCAAGTATTGCAATGCAGTGCTTAGATATACTTCAAGTACAACCTCGTTGTTGTACCATCTCAACAGCCAACACCCGGGCACACCAGGGATGGAAATTAGCACCCGCCACCAGCCAAATGCGGGTGATTTTGTGTTGTGGCGGGTAAACTCGCTTCACCTACCGGCCACCGTGGCGGGTAAATAAAAATAGCATCATGCGACGTTCGTCTGTTAAAGGACAAATTAGTTTGAATAAAGGAGGAGACACTGATTAGCAAGACAACTCAGTGAATGTGCTTTCCATTAAATGAATCACACACACAGTAAACAAATCCTTAACAAAAAAACAGGGCTATTCTGGTGGGTGCGGTGACGCGCTCATGTAAGGGTGGCGGCGTGGCACTGCCAATAAAGCTCCTAAAATCTGTCACAAAGAACCGGCAAAAGTAATGATTGAGTGATGATATGTAAAATATAGCAAGGAGATATTTTAATTATTTATTAATAAACAAGTCTTTTCTTTGTCCGTGTCATTTGCAAAGATGAAGTTGACGATGCTGACTCGCGGTCTTCGCAGTAACGCACCAGAGAGAAATGCACATTTCTTACGGATTACATAAGCAGAGAGCAGTCTGTGTCTGTTTTCTTTAGTTTTGAATTATTTGTGAGGCAAGGCTACCTTATACACTGAGTTTCGGTTCATTTATGAGACGAGCTCCAGTTCACGCGCCGGCGCCTCCGCTTTGTGATTATATCGTCTGCTATATTTAATTCTTATTTATTAAATCCAGGCAATTGGTTGATGAAACATTGATTAAAATTAAGACACAATTAATACAAAACGAAATTCACTTTAAAGAAAGGTTTTGTGCTTTCTGTTTGATGTCTCTGTGGAAGTTTTAAAGCATCTTTCAGTGCCGCTTTCAGAGCGCTCACGTCCGTAACATTGTGTTTTCCTCGTATGCGAACTGAAATGAATATCAGTTCATGGATTGTGTGTGTAGGCTATAAGAGAGAAAGAGAAAATGCCAGTATTTCATTGAGACTTGAGATTAAATAAACGGCTTAAGTATTGTAGATCTTGTAGTATTAATTTTCACATGCAGTTACACATTGTTGGTTAAAAACCAGAAAGTGGCTGGTAAAAACATTGAGTGGCTGGTAGATTTTGAAATCCACAATGGCCGGTGGACAAAAAAGTTAATTTCCATCCCTGGCGCACACTATGGTTAACCGAGTATTAACCGTTAAGGGCCTCGGTTAACGGTTAATGAAAAACTTGAAAACGTGCAGCCCTAGTTGAGTCTCCTCCCATCTACCAGTGATGCTTGATTCAACTTCTCGTGTCTACTGCCTGCGCAGATTTCAACAGAGCAGCTGGATTTTCGTTGCCAGGTTGAGGTCACAAATGATTAGAAATGTGTATGGTGCGTCGATTGTGTGAGTAGGATGCGTTTCATACAAGATCTGGCAACTGGACCACCTTGGAATAATACATTGATGTGATTATTCATATAACGTGGTTTGGGCCATACAAATTACAGGAGTTTCCCCGGAGAAATAACAAAATGGGAGGGGGCGGGAGATGTGTGTGAAATAGGGGAGACTCCCGGGAAAAACGGGGGTGAGTGACGACAGGTATGTTACAAGCTGATCCCGAAGAAGCAATCAGTTTTACCTCTGATATTTGGTATCTAACGTAAGCTTAATGTCAGTGTTGAGCGTATTGGACACTTCAGTTTAGGCTTGTAATATTTGGAATTGTTTTGTTAGACAAGTACAAAAATAGAAAAAGATACATTATAAAAATAGTGGAAAATGACATCTGTTTTGTTATATAAAGCAACTCATTTGCAGTTAATTGTTATTTCTATCTCTCTTTCCAGTCACAGAGCACTTTATATATCAGAAGTCAGAGAAGATCCTGTAACATTGTTTGGGGGAAATTTTAATGTTTAATAATTTATTTTATTATGAAAATAAAATTTTGCATTGAAGAAAGGTCGATTTTGTTTGTATATGCGGTCAATAATAGTTCTTAGAAAGAAAATCGGAAATAAATCGGTAGGTCACACTTGGAGAAAAATTGGAAAAAAATCGGCCAAGAAAATTGCAATCGGTGCATCTCTAGTGTGAACATTCTTCAAAACTTCTCCTTTTGTGTTCCACAGGAAATAAAAAAAGTCATATGAATTAGGAATGACATAAGCATGAGCAAATGATGAAACAGTATTCATTTTTGGGTGAACTATGACTGACATTTTTAAGTTTCTAAGTATTACAGTGGCAAGTAGAAACATCCTTGTATGTACCTGTTGCCATCATATATTCACACACGAAAAATAACATGTAAATAGTAAACTATCAGGATTGTTAAATTAAGTTTTAATGCAACAAAGCAAACATTCTTACAGCTTTTCAAATTCCTGTCTTTCTTTTTTTTCTTTCAGAGTTTAACAATGCTATTGTTTTGCTTGTACTTCAAATAAAGAATTCCCAATGTGCCAAAACTCCAGTGTCAAAATGTAAGGCCTTTAGAAACCTGACCCCGACAGATTAATAACCATGTTGCAATTGCAACGTGTTAGGACAGCCAACAATTTCACAAGAGTTACACAGAAACTGCCAAAATCTCATTAATGCTTTTCACTTCATCACTGAAAAGAAGGATGTGAATTAATTGAAAGTTTGAACTGTAAAATAAAGATTTAAAATATCTGAACAAACATTTGGATAAAGGTTAATGATAGTGCAGATATTTAAACATAAATTCAAATGAAAATAAGAGGGAATGTTTTTGCAAAAACTGTTTTCAAAATGTGTCGATAACAAAGATTTAAAAAATATTTAAAATCGCAATTCTGACTCCAGTTAATGCATTAACACATTCTGTTCCTTTTTTAAGTTAAAAACAGGTAACCTTTTAAAAACACCCAGGCTGATTGACGTGTTTGGACATCAGAAGTTTAATAGTTATTTTAGAATAAACCCTAACCAGAAAGTTTGAGGAATATTAATGAAGTGCTGCTTTGCAAACGCTGCTAATTAAAGTTCAATGAAGTAAAAATAAACATTTGTAAATGCCTTCCTCAAACTGGTTTTACAACATATAGGTACACTGTACACATTACTTTTTACAGGGTACTCTCATTACATTTATTGCTATAGAATTACATTCAGCAATTGTGGTCGACCAATAAGGGTTTTTCAATGGTTGATGGTGATCCCGAAATCTAGAGAGCTGGATGGCTGATGGCCAATATAAGCCCTGATCTACTTCATGCACTTTAACAATAACAAATCTGATGTACAAAAAAACTTCAAGTAAAACAAACATATATTTTATACAATATTTACTCATTTGCCTAAAACATTGACAAATATGTTGGTAGATTTTGGAACTGGCCTGAGGGCAGGGGAGGACTGGGAAGAGAAATTGTCTCTGGATTTGAAATAAATACCAGCCCAATATTTATTGAGTGGGTGGGGTGGGGGGTGTTTGGCCATTCGGCTACGTTTCGTGGCCGGCACACTAGGAAAAGTCCCAGTTCTCCTTATGGCCATTCCGCCCCTGACTGAGGGAAAGTCACTGCTTCTGTTTAACTGTTATCAGCAGGGTTGGGGAGTGACAGAGTACTGGCGTTAAATATTTAAAATACAAAATATGAGTAACTGTATTCCACTAAATCATTGTAATCAGAATGCATTTATTTTCAAAAAGCTTTTTGAGTACACAAGAGATTACTTGGCATTTTATTGTCATTTGTTTCATTTTATATTTAGTCTATTCAGTGGGAAAATGTTTATGCGTTTAAATGAAGGGATCCGAGTAGGGATGTACCGGAGTAGTCGAATATTCATTCTGCAATAATAAAAATACTATTCGAATTTCGCTTTGCTGGCCATATATACAGTGAGATGCATGATAATCCTGAACACACAAACTAAAACTGGCAGTTATATCAGAATGCGCTTTTGAGTGTGGACACAAGTTGATCACATTTGTTGAGCAAGCAGTTCTGTCAGTACGTTCAGATGGACACCAGAAAAGTGGGTTATTGTGATAATGTGGCTTACTGTGAGAAAGCTTGGTTCCTGTTTAAATATACTGGATAAGCGGTGTACACTTTACTCTCGTATCTCGTCAGAAAGCAGCGTCCCCGTAGCAACGTAATCCCTGTCCACGCTTCTTTAAACAACAAACACGGCATCCGAGAAAGACTATGCTAGCTGAGGTAATGGACATTCCATCATTTAAACTGGTGTGTATAAATGAGTAAATATGACATGAGATACAATATAAAAATGATAGCTATTATATGCCGAGTGTTTATACTCGTCCTGTATGTTAACTGCATCAGTCTACTGCATTAGCGGTTTCTTTTTCTTCGCTTTGCGTGAGCTTAAATGCTTTCAATCTATTCTTTTTTGTTTTCACACATTGCTTGTTTAAATATATATAATACAAAATAAAAAAAAACAAGACATGATATAAGCTTGTTTTTTGATGGTGACGCAACCTTTATGACTAAAAAAAATTATCTTTCTCATTAATTACCTAGATTATTTGATTATTAATTCTATATTATCTTAAATATTCGAATACCAAGTTATTGATGAATGCCCATCCCTAGATCCGAGTAGCGTTTTAACAACTGGGAAACATTATGATGTATTACTCATACCAGCAGACAGAGAGCGCTCTCATATTGTTAAGAGTGAAAAAATGGATCTGACGAAATTGAGGATATACAGCAACAACAAAATGAATTAGTAATCCTCTGACAGATGACTTATACATCCAATAAATACACGATTACACAGCTATATGTTTTTAATTTGTTTATGCAGTTTGGGTATTTTTAAAAGATAAAGGATGCTAATATGACAAATAATAACCAATGTAGCCTGTATCATCATGTACAGTAGAAAGCTACAAATAATAGATTTTCTGCCTAATTCTATAAACAGAAAATCCACAAACAATCGGAAGATGATGTTGTTGTGTATTACAGCATTTCATTGGCTCTGTACTTGTATTTTGCACAATGACAATAAATTTGAATCTAATCTAATCTTGAATCTACACTCTTGTGGGGTTTTTAGGTAAGATTGATACATCAGAAACAGTCCCTTGTGTAAATTGATATGTGAATATTTAGCATTATGTCAAGGTAAAATAGTATTTCTAGCAATTAGATGCACTTCTTGCACACTCACAAATATATTTTATAATCATTTTCTAAGAAGAAAATCCATGTTAGATCTTTTTTTTCCTCTAGTAAGACCTTTGATATTAGTGCAAAGATGTACTGTAAAAATATTACACTTACTAAGAATTTTTGTCCAAAAAAAATCTAATAAATTCTTAAAATAAATGTTCCTGAGCAGCTAGACTGCTTAACATATTTAGGCTTTTTCAGCACATGTATTGTTTATATAAGTGTATTTTGTTTTACTACAATGGCAGATTTTCTTTTCATGTTTTTCAGCAAGCGCTTAAGAAGTAATCCAATTAATTTAGATTACATTACTGATGATGAGTAATCTAATAGAATATGTTACAAATAACATTTTACAGCATGTATTCTGTAATCTGTAGTGGAACACATTTTAAAAGTAACCCTCCTGGTTATCGGACGATGCCTATAATCACAAAATGGACAATGGACGATTTATTGGTCTATCACTATTAGAAACAATATTGGCAGTGATAAAAAAAAAGAAAAAAAAAGTATTATATCTAGGCTTATAAAATAATTAATAGCAGGGGTCAACAATAAGGATATGCCTTTCATTGTCTATGTACATATATGTTCTTGAAATCTTTGGATGTCTGTCACATAATGAGCATTTCTGTTGTGCATTCTGTTGATTTAAACTTACCCTGGAGATAACTTTATCTAGCTGCTAACATAGATGAGGTTTTGTCCAAATTGCAAGACTGACTTGTAGATGTCTTGGAAGCATCAGTTGCATTGGCCATGTCTTGCATCACATGCCAGCATTTATTTAAAGAGTAGGTCTAATTTGGGTAAACTAAACATTTAATGAAAATATACATACTTTTTGTTTTTGACATATAAAATACATTGCTAAAAATAAACTGTACCAGCCAATGACAATTTAGACTGGGCAAGTAAAAATCTGAACTACTGGTCCAATTGGGCCAGTTCTTTTTATTTATTTATTTTTTCGACTGGCTAGAATAAAATTGAGAACCATTTGCCCTTCTGCCAAACTGTCTTGGCAACAGGTACATACACCTATACACACAGTTTTCAAAGCTGTGCCTACTTCAAAACCTTTAAAATGTTTCTTTAGTTCTGCAGCTGTCCTCTTTAAGCTGGCCCAGTTCATACACACTCATAAAAATGTCAGTAGTCTTTCCAAAATGGCCACATAATACAGAGTAGGATAAACAACACCTGGACGGAGACACTGCTTTAACGTGAAGCTTGTTCCTTCTCTTCTAAACTAGCCACAAGTCACAGACAAATGTCCTTAAACTGCAGTGACACAAACAACATCAACCAATCCTGTTTAATCCTGGGTTTCAGTGGGAAAGAAAGAATACTGCCTTTATAATATTTACATAAAGCGTGGTGCACAATCATGACAATTACAACTTGCAAGAGTGACAGTTCTTAGTTCTTCACAGCAGCAGAAATCTTCCACAATTTAAATATAGATCCATCATTTAGTTGTATATCTCAAAAAATAAAGTCTTTAGCCTTACTTAATTTAATTGTAGAAAGTTTTTACAAGTAATTGAATGTCTTTCAGTTTCATTGAGCTAACATAATTTTGTTGGATTAGGTCAAACCAATGTAATATACAATGAACAAAAACAATGTACTAAAGAATGACTTGGGAGCCATTGGCTCCTAACTGAAACATCAAGGAGCCAAATGGCTGTTTTTAGTCACCAAATCCCAGAATTGCTTGATTTAGATTGCCATTCAGAAGCAAGACAGAAAGCTGAAGAAAAGGAAGATAACTGATAACCCATTCATCGAAGGTTTAATAAACAGAAGACAATGTTGAGAAGATAAGTGTGCATTCCCTTTTGTCTCAAATGTTCGCACCCCTTTCATAATTTATACAAATGTAAGAGATAAAAGATTTGATTTATTTAGTACTGCCCTTCAGAATCTACATTACATATATATATATATATATATATATATATATATATATATATATATATATATATATATATATATATAAATGTAAATGTAATGTAATAACAGAGATTATAAGAGCGCAAATTCAGTTTATTATGCTACTCCAATCCCAGTCAATCATTACAAGGAGGTGGTAAAAAGTGGTACAAAATATGGGACTTTTAATTATAAAGAAGCCCAAGACGTTGACTACCACCCCTGGAGTCGCGAGTTAGAATCCAGGGCGTGCTGATTGACTCCAGCCAGGTCACCAAATTGGCCCGGTTGATAGGGAGGGTAGATGCGTAGTGAGTTATGCGTGGATGCCACGGGGAATAGTGTGAAGCCTCCACATGCACCGTGGAAACGCGCTCAACAAGCCACGTGATAAGATGCGTGTATTGATGATCTAACATGCGAAGGCAACTGAGATTCATCTGAGAGTCACTATGCCACAACGAGCACACTGGCATTCCAAATTGGGAAGAGTAGAGCGGAGGAGGGGGGGCGTGCTGGAACGACACGCGCCCGGTCCCCAATTAGCCTGATGGGGCGCGTGAGGGATAAAGGTGGCCAGTGACAACAAGTAAGTATTACGGGCAGCTGCCCTGTATGTGTAAATGTGTGTCTTTTTTTTTTTTAAATTAAATATTATTTCTATTATCAAGCCGGTTCTCGCCTCCTTTCACTTCAACCCCCTTACAGGCAGATAAAAGGGGAGAATTTTTTTTTATATAAAAATAAAAATGATAAAGAAGCCTGAAATACACATGGGTCTTTTATTTTGAAATGTCTGCACTCCCAGTTGTGAGCTCATTGACGGCTGATTCACAGAGAAAGTGAATCTGATTTAAACTGCTAACCTGAGCTCCTGAGTTCAACCCATCAGTTCTGTTCGGGAGATTCATGAAAAAGACCTCATTTGTTCACAACTGTCTCGCGCTGGGTTTGTTGTTGGGTGAATTGCAGCTCGTCATCACCACACAACGAGTGAAAAGAGGCTCGAGACACAATGGCACTCTAAAAATGTATTCAATAACACGATGATATATGATGATATCATATGCATATGACCGCACAACCCGACTTTCGCCAATGGCGACTTGATGATAAAATATTGGTCACAATCAGTTATTTTTGGTCGCACCGCGACCATTTAAGTCACAGTCTGGAGCCTTGTTAGGTGTTCATTAGGTTCGTCAAACTCAATTTACTAAGGTTTATTTGATAAGTTTTCTTTTGTTGGTCCAACTTAATTTCTTTTATTAATCCTTAATATATGCCAGGTGAATAAGTGAAAACAACAGTGAAACTGTTGCACTGTCAATTTAATAGCAACTCCTTGTAGAGCTAAGCAGCACTCAAATCAAACATCACCTGAAATTGGCAAGCGCCAATTTTCACCAAAATGGTAACCCCCAAAACTCCAGCATAACAAACACTTTTAAATACCACTATAACAGAAAATTAAACATTCATATATCTTTTCCTATTCTCATCGTGCTCAAATGCATAAAATTACACTTAATTTGTTCTCCCTATTCAGTCCCATGTTGGGAAATGGAAATCCCATGCCCAGTTTCATCAATGCTACATTAACAGCAAAAAAAAAAGTATTCATGTAATCCCAAATCAAATGGATTAAGTAAACTTCCATTATACAAATTCAAATGGATAGAATGCAATGAAATCAAGTAGTGATGAAATGTTCTAGAATTGTGTTTCTTTAGTTTATTTTAATTAAGTAAACTAAACAAGCAGCAAAAAAAAGTTTGTTGAATTGGTAACACTTTACAATAAGGGTGTATATTTAAAAAATAGTTACAGATGTGATATATTGCTTAGATACAGTATAATACATATAATATTGATTTATTATATTTATTAGTAATATTACAGTGAATATTTCATAACTATACAGTAGTCTTAATTTTTTCTATTTAAATTGAGCTTTTATTTTGGCTGAGCTTTGTTTTAAAAGTGTTTGTTTCGTTATGATGGTAGCTTCTAAATCTGGAAAACCTGGTTGCAATGTGACTCGAAGTGATTATTAAACTGCAAATGGCTGCTGTTTCATTAAATAAATATGTAGTCTGTATGTCCCTCGCACTACTATACAAAGTGAATTAGCGCTCTGCTTGCTGTCATGTGCTACAAACAGAGCATGTGATGCTCATGATGGAGTTTTCCGTGTATGAGCCAATAAGCTTTAAAGGTATGAGCACTTTGTGTCTTTGTCAGCACAACATTCACAAGCGCTCACAGTTGAAGCACGCAGCACATGCACACTATATATCACATTAAATCCCAGATTTTGCAGTTAAATAATCTCACTTGGACATAACTTGATTTTAATTAATGCGCTGAATGTTTATGTATTGACATTTGAATGTCAGATGGTATAGGTTTTTGGTATCTGAGAATTTTTATAAGCACGAGTACAAGTAAAAGTACAATTTAAACATCTTTACAGCTACACAATATTTAACTGGAGATTTAAGTAAGTGCTTTTATAAAATGGCAAGCTTTACATTTCTGCCTTTAAACCCTTTACTTCAATTGTAAGTGCAAATATTGCTCATTTTAAAGTAAAGGAGGGGTGAGTCTTAATACATTTTTGTGGTAATCAACACTATGCCACAAATGCTGTCGATTGAGCTAAAATTTTATTGAACCCGGAATATTCCTTTAATAAATCTTTACATGGAAGAGTAGCCTACATTATAAATTAACCTTTAACCAAGATTTAAAAAATGCAGTAAAAATTATAGTTAATGGTACCTAATGCATTAAGTAATACTGACGTATAGAACTTTACCTCAAAGTGTTAACGTTGAATTTAACGAATCACATCTCTAGTGCTGTGTGTGCGCACGTTCTATGACAGTTGTTAAAGTGTGTCAAAAGCTCGAACCACTCTTCCAAGAAACATGATACATTATATATTTGTCCCACCAGATCCTCCACTGTTTTGTGTTGCATGCCACTGAACGTCTTGAAAAAAGTAGCCTTTGCCAGTAACATTAAAGACTTGTTAACTATGTGGAGTGGTACTGTGCTAAACAGCGTGCCACCATTTCTATTATGTGTCCGTTACTACTTCTTAGATCTGAACAGTGAACACGTTTCGAGCTGCCCTTTTCTCCAAAATGGAAGACATTCTATCTCTGAGTGCTGTGCTCCAAAGCAGCTCCCTCCCTTGCGTTAGCTGGGCCCGTTTTATACAGCCCGGTTGTAAACAAATAAGAAGTAAACTTGGCCAAGCTCTGAGAACTCTTTGACTACCTCCGTTTTATTTTTTCATTTCTCTTTTACAAACCATTTCCAGATATTTTCCTTTAGAAATGGCAGTGATCTCACTAAGACTTGTAGAAAACCATATGGTGCCGGGGTTAGCTGAGGACACCGAAGCACCTTGGCAAACATACAACTTCCCTATTAGAATCCAAGATACATTTTTCACATCAGTGAAATGCCTGTGTACTCGTTTATGTTTTTAAAGAGACACGCTGAAAAGGTCCACGCAATGTCCATGCATTATCTAATGCCTAAGTACAATTTAAGACAAAAGAACAAACAGACAGCTTTTATTTGCGTGTACGAAAACAAAGTCCTGCCTCTTTGCATTTGATAAGAACAGACCTTAGGAAAGCATGCTATGCTGTCTAGCAATATTGTTTACATTAAACGTGACATAAAATAATATATTCTTACTTGTTTCACCAAACTTTAATCAGTAATCCACATTAAGTGGGAGAAAACAGTATAAAAGAAGAAAAAGATTCACCAAGTTAATGCTGCAACACATGACAATTATGTATGCAAAAGGGCGGGCAAATTGTTTTGGCACACTCGGTGTGGAAAATCCCCATTGTACCAAACCAGCTCGTCTCTTAGAGGTAAATGTTACTAGTCTGCCAGGTGAGGTCTAAACCTGGCTGGCCAAAACTGGTTTTGCCTATGTGGGTGTGTGAATGAGATGTGTGACACTGCCCTTATAGAAGTCATCTGAGGTGAATGATATACAGTGCATGATTTAAGAGCTTAGGCCAAACCACAAGGTTATTACAGGACATGTTAGAGAACACAAGGACGGCTCTTTCACTAACATTGTTTAAACTTAAAGAAGGGCACATGTACAAAAGACAAAGGGGTTTCAACATTTTTCAACTTTGACTCAAATTTACATACAGTTAAGTACAATATTAAAGGAATATTCCAGGTTCAATACATGTTAATCTCAATCGGCAGTAGAGCTGAAATGATAATCACCAACGGCGACAATAAAAAAAATTGTCGACAAAATTTTTGAATTTTGAAAGTTGTCGAATAGTTGTTTGATCTCATTTAACGTAACATGAGATCACATTAAACTCAAATTATGATGCGCCTGACTGACGAATGGAAGAATTACACAGCTCACAGTCTAGATGAACTCTAAACTTTCCAAACAGCTTAAGGTGATGTAGATCGCAAAGTACAAGGGAATTATACAAAAATACAAAATAAGTAAATACATAAGCACTCTCATTGTGGAATAAGTGGAGCTGGAGCTGCCGCTCCACTGAAGCATTTTGAGCGTCTTTAAAGGAAACACCCTGGCGTTACGTCTTAAATGCAGTTCTATTAATGCGTTAAAGCTTTATTCAAGTTCAAATAATACGGAACTCACTGGCATTTCTCTGTGCGGTCAACGCATCTTCCATGAGTTGCGTGAATGTCCCGATCTAAGGGGGAGAGATTGAACCTGCATCCGGCTGATGCACACACTGTCGCGGGGACACTCGTCCCTCAAGCGTGCATGCTTGCTGCAGCTAGATTATAACGTGATGGCTTGTGACTTATTGAATCATAATAATTGCCAATATGCAGTTGCCAAATTGCCAATATCCAGCTTTATTAATAAGAGATTCAAGAAAGAACCAAAAGATGAGAGATTCTTCGCCCCATTATACACTGCAACAAAATACATTTTTGATTTGATTTTGTTTTGGCTTGTTTTCCAATATAAATATCTAAAACGCCACTAAAACAACGTTCATTTACTTTAGCAGCTATACTGCAGAAGAAAACAATTGTTATCTGAAAATTTTATAAAAAATATCAATAATTCCTTTAAAAATGATGCATTCACCTGAGAAGCATCATATAAGATATTTAGACTTACTTTTAGAGAATAGATCTAAAGTATATTTTGTCTTTACTGCACTTGCAGAATTATAAAATACACTTACATTTAAAATACATTCTTTTAAAGCAAGTTTAAATATCTTATATGTTGCTTCTCAATTAAATGTATCTTGTTTAAAGGATTTTTAGGCCATTTTAAATGGAAAACAAGACAAAAACATTGATAACGATAGGATTTTTGCAGTGAATTTCTTTACTGGATTAAACTTAATAAAACGTATTTTTTTCCCCCCTTTAATTTAGTGAATGTCATTTAGAGGTATTTTTAAAAGATCATTTTGTCCTCTATTGTTAGTAAGCACTTTAATACTACCTTTTAAATCGGGGCACAAGCTGAATAATCGGTTAAGAGCTAATGATTAATCGTTGCAACAATCACCAAATAGTCGAATAATCATTGTCATACTTGTTAGATTAATCGATTATCAAAATATTTGTTAGTTGCAGCCCTAATCGGCATTTGTGGCATAATGTAGCTGCAAAACTTTATTTTGATTTGACCCTCCTTTTTTTTTAAAGAAAAAAGTGAGACACTTTCAATGGAAGGGAATGGGGCCAATCCGTAAAGGCTAAAATACTCACTGTTTCAAAAGCATAGTCACATGACATAAACAATGTTCTTTAACATGATTTTAGTGTGATAAATCGCTTACTAACTTTTACTGTTTAAAGTTATATCAAATTTTACAACTTTGTTACCATGATGATGATAACGCAATAAAACCTGTAATTTTGGTCATTTAGTAATGCCCTATTAAAAACATTGATTTAAACAACTTTTCAGCTAAAAATATACACAAAGGAACTATTGTAAGTGCTTTTATAAAATTAGTAGCTTCACATTTCTGCTTTTAAAATAGGAATGCACCGAAACCACTTTATCTCTTCCGATATCTCATTATCGGCCGATATCGATCCCATATCAGTGTTGGTTTTTTGGCATAATCAGTTTATAATACATTAATGTGTGGAACTAATTGGGGGTAATCTTTAATATGTGAAGAAACACAAACCTCTAACTACACATTATTTCAATAAATGTATAGCCTATTAAGAAAAACTTTACTGTTAACTAGTATACTGGATAGTGGAGCAGCAAAATTAACATTAATTCCAGTCGTGCACCTTTAACTTTAAAAACCACTGGCTTTTATTTTGACATTCTGATTTCTGAACTCTCCAGGAAGTCTTGTTTGTAGGCAAAGTCACAGTAGTTTAATTTGCTTCTTATTCTAATTCTGGTAAAAAAATTCCTCCGGTGCTGTTCTAAATGCATATTATAAGTGAACCGAACTATTGAGTATCTACGTCTGATATGTTGTTTGTGAGTAGCACTCAAATATTGCGCACTGCGGGAAGGTGTTTGTAGCTGTGTGTGTGTATGTGTGTCAAGTAGTGCCATTCACTACACGCTGCGCGTGCATTTTATATATTTACTTAATAAACAGACTTTTGTGATTCACAGAGCTATCACACATATTCAGATGATTTTGAATATAATGCATGAGTCATATGAACTGCTTTAATGGTGTTTTTATGGTTCTTTTATACAATTTTTGGAGCTTGACAGTAATGAACATGACAAATGACCGATATCCGATCTGTCTATAAACAGCAGAGCCGATACCGATCCAGCTATCGGATCGGAGCGTCCCTACTTTAAACCCTCCAAAAATTGGCCCCATTCACTTCCATAGTAGAGCCTCACTGTAACCTCGATTTTTGCTTTTTTTTAAGAAAAGGAGGGACAAGTAAAAATAATTGTTTGTGGTAATATATACAAAATCGATTGATCTTAATGTCGATCGAGCTTAAATTGTGTTAAACTCCAAATATTTTTTTAAATGAATGAATATTAAGTAATTATTCACTCACACTCATGTCATTCAAAATGACTGTACGACTTTTTTCCCATGCAACACAAAAGTAGAAATGTTAAACAATGCGCTGGCCATTCTTTTTCGTACAATAAGAGTTCATGGGGAATCGAGGTGTTGAGCTCCAAAATGGAAAAAACACCACCATGAAAGTATCATTGTGAAGAAGAGGAGGGCGTGGCCGGGCTATCATGGAGCACCAACACAGCCGCACTGCACGTTTGTTTATGTTGGTTTGAAGTTTACCATTAAACTCTATGTTTAATGTTCAGCTGGTACCATCCTCCTTCTTGCCCATCCTGAAAATGACACAGTGGTGAGGAAATCCGGGAGGGAAGAGGGATGCACTGTCGCGGAGTCCTCGCTGCTGTCATCCGCCAGAGGAGAAGCAGCACCTGTCTGCCTGGGAACGGAGGGGTCACTGCCGGTCGCCGAGAACCGGAGGAAACGCGGCCATATGCCGAGAAGGGGAGGAGCGGTTCCATCCACCAGGGGCCAGAGGAGCGGTTGAGGACCGGCTACAGTGCGTCCGGGAGCCAGCGATTAATTTCTTCTCACTCTGTCTCTGCTCGCCCTTTCCCTCTCCCCACGCTTGCCTCGTCTCAAGGAGGAGGGCGTGGCCAGGCCGTGCACCATGATCAGCGGGAGAGCGAGATAAAGGGGCCGCCGCAGACACCGGTTCGAGAGAGAGAGATGCACGTGGCCGCACTGCATGTTTGATATGTTGATTTCATTTTACCATTAAACTTTATGTTTACTGTTCACTGTTACCCGCTTTCTCCTTGCCCATACTGAACATGTTACAATCATAAAAGTAGTCCATATGACTCAAGTGCTATATTACAAGTCTTCTGAAGAATCAAATCAAAAAAAGTGTTGAATGGATCGAAATTTAACGATCTTAATAATCGACTTAACTTTCGGTCTGTTCATCACACAAATCTATACTGAACTTATACACAAACCTATTCTGAAAACACAAAGTATAGTGCATAAGTCATATGGACTTATTTTATATAATTTTTCCCCCCGTCATTTTGGAGCTTTGTAGCCTGATTCCCTTTTTACTTTCATATATGGAAAAAGTAGCCAGTCCATTCTTCAGCATACCTCCTTTTGTGTTCCACAGAAGTCAGTCAGTCATACAGATCTGCTGGAACATCATGAGGGTGAGTAAATGATGACATAATTTGAATTGCTGGATGAACTATCCCTTTAAGAATTCTATTTTAACCCTACAAGCTGTTGCAGAAAGCTTTACAATTGACATCTACAGTCACAGCCATGGTGGGAAATGCTGTGACTACCACCAAATCATTCTGTGGAATAAAAAGAATAATTTTTCATAGGCATGAACCTAAAAAAAATACATAAAAATAAAATAAAAACAACACCAAACTGAGAAGACATCAAAGATTAGTTTCTTGGTTAATAATCCAAGCGATTTGGTGAGTCCAACCAGCCTCATATTCTTGAAACTAGTTTAAAAAAAAAAAGAATTCACTCATCAGGAATAACCCCATGTTCAATGAAAAAAAGAATAGAATTTTTTCTCTAAGATAAAGCCTTCGGGTAAGATATGGAATGTTCAGATCAATTAGGAAAAGTGGATAACTCAGTAATTCTGATAGATCTCTCAGATTCAATTGTCAAGTAACTACGTTGCAAGGGGGGGCATAACCCAATTATGAACCAATTGCAAACGATTTCTACTTTCTCAAGGGCTAACACAAACATTTGATAGCAACAGTCCTAACATAAGTGCGAAAAGCAAATTGCTACTGTATTTGGTTGTTTGGTTAAGCCTCCTCCTCTCTTGAATGAGACTGCCGTTTGTCCCCACCTTTTATCTCCTAAGAAATCCCATTGGATATCTCTCTAACAGCGTCACTTATAACCAAGTCAGAACTGCCACTACAATGATTTTCACATGCAACATGGATGTAAAGAAATTGGTGCATTCTACATACATGCATAATTGCTGGACATTGTTACCATGCTTTCCCTCTGTCTAATTTGGGGGGTTTTGATGTAGAATTGTAAGAGAAACATATAATATAATCATGTAAAATACATTTTACCTTTAAAATCTTTAAAGACTCCATGAAATGAAATTTGGAGTTGTGTATCTTTTAGTCCATGTCTGTTAGCTTTGAGGTAATCTTAATGCTAGTCTAAACAAAATAATAAAATTGACAAAATTAACTTTTACCAGATATAAGAATTTAAAAGGGACAAGCCATTTGAAGGGTCCCACTCCAACTTCCCATTTTAATAGGAAATACCTCAACAAAGAAATCGGCACTCAACAAGCCACATATAAGGAGTAAGAACTCTAATAGCCACAATTCTTTCCTCAAGTTCTCTCATGTTATGATTTATAAATTCTGAGATTTTAGTTTTTATTAGGGCTGTAGATTTAACACGTTAATTCTGTGCAATTAATTCTCTAAAAAAATAACGCAATAAAATAATTTACGCAATCAATCATGTCCCCGGACAGTACTATGGAATATTCCTTCTATATAAGCATTTCAAGCATGAAGTACCAACTGTTTTCTTCAGGGGGCAGTAAGCAAAACTCTATATACAGAAAGAGAACAAACCACACTTACCGAGAGCAGACACTTGCTGTCAACTTGACACAGCAACCTAAAAACGGCATGTTTATGATGCAACGCAACTGAGATGCTCCAAAAGCGCCCATCTGATGCAAGTGTACATTGACGCGTCCTTAGACAGGCCCTTATAATAAATCTCAGACTGATTTTTGTATTGTCTTTTTAAGGCTTTATTCGTGTGCCAAGATAATGTAACACATTTGAATTATCTGTATTTTTTTATATATATATATATATATATATATATATATATATATATATATATATATATATATATATATATATATATATATTGTAATTTATTATTGTTATTTAAATATGACCATTTATAATGATTGAATCATTATATATATTGAATTATTGTTATTTGAGGGGATTTCTCAGCAAATATTTATGTATGCGATTAAGTGCAATTAATTAATCAGCATACCATGTAATTAATTAGATTACAATTTTATCAATTGACAGCCCTAGTTTTTATTGATAATAGTCAATTTAATTTCTCTTGGAAAATGAAGAGAACCCGGTTTATATAAACCACATTAGGGCAAAATGACTGCTCATACTGGTTAGGACCAGAACATCTTCAAAATCTTCAGAAACAAGACTTTTAATTAAAACCCCAGAATCTGTATTGTTTCAAATTAAAACAAAATACCAATTGAATAAAAATTTTAGGGGTGGGTAGGCTGATGTTGTTGACTATTTTATGGTCAAGGACTTCTAATAATCATACAACCAAGCAAACAAACACAATATAGTATGATCATTATGGTATTAAATATCACAACATATCCCAGGTTAATGTGATCTTCCATGAGCTTTTTGGTGTTGCAACTACATCATGATAATAGCAAGGCCGAAAGGTCAAATGTCTATAATACATGAAACATTATCATCCCATATTAGTACTGTCACCTTATAACGCTACATTCCATAAGCATTAAAGCTATTTGGAAGTCTGTGCGAGGAGCATGCAAGTGTAATGGAAAAAAGGAACCACAGTGTAACTCAGTGTAACAGTGTAACAGATTTAACATTACTCAGTTCCTGCCAGTATTTGATGTAATGAATACTGTTAGCATATATGCGGCGTGTAGATCTGAATACTGATATATTTATAATAAGTTTGTTTACGATGTATAGCTGGTGTCAGTTCTGCATCTAGGAAATGTAGTAAATCTAGAAATATATATTGGGTTGTTTTATACCCACTTTCTCATGTGTGGATCACTGTTATAATTTCAGCGATCTTCGTACACCCTTGGACATTATGGTCTTTAAAATATAACAATATGTGTTGCAATAATAAACTGCATTATCAGATCATTGAGATTCTTCAATGAGGAATTAACAGACTCTGACCTTGACATTTAATTACATTTGTGAAGTTCATCATTCAAACTTGTGAGATTAGTTATCCTGTAATCTGATTTAGTTACCTCTGATCTAAGATAAGGCAAAGAAAAATAACTCCGTAAACAATGCTATAGAGCCAGGGTATTCAAGCAGGGCCCAATGGGCAGATATTTAAAACATATAAAATGTTATTAAAAATATGAAAATATTCTATAAATTAAAATAGATATTATTATTATTATTATGATATATTAAGACTAAAGTGTTACAGAAAAAAACAAAAAACGCTTTTATTTTGGGGGTCTCTGCGTCGACTGAGAGTCTGAATGGGGTCCCTGGGTTGGAAATGTTGAACATTTCAGCTATAAAGTACCGTTCTGAGTATTACTAGTAGTCCCACCCACAAGACAAATCTTACAAAAAGTCTTGCAAAATGAATAAAAAAAAATGTTTTACACTAAACTGGCTTTCACTTTTATATGTCTATGCTCTGGCACATGCAAGTTATGTTTAAAGCACTAACTGGGTTTGATGTTTCCAAAATAAACACCACACAATGCCTCCTTTTGATCTCCGATTTCGAATATTCCTGAGATCATGATTTATTTGTTGTCTTTTGATCACATTAATCATTGTCATCTCTCCTAAAATAGACAAAAGATACGTTGAACATATTGAAAAACTACCAAACAGGACTAGCAATTTAAATGTATCCTTATATTCTTCTTGCAAGTCTGTATGTATTAAAACTCCAGCTTTAACTCAAGCAAAAAACAAAATATGCACAGAAATACACCACTTTTTTATATTAAAAAACATAAATGTATATTTTTTTAATGTTCAGGTATACTCCTGACTTGACTCCTATTTAGTCAATGGGCTGATCATTATATACTATATAGACATCAATCTAAAGACACCTCAGATCAATAATCACACTATCAACAAATGACATTACTAAACACATGGCCAATGATGCAAATCTTTAGCACAGAGAAAGTAGCAAAAAGGCTTGTCTTGAAAAATTACCTAAAACATTGAAACTGTAAATTGGTGAAAGCTACTACAGAAACAATACATTTCAAGAGTGTTTTTTTATTTGTATTATTAATAATACCGTAATATTTTAATAAGGAAGTTACTGTAAAGCCACCCAAGATGAATGATAGGCCTATCACATAAAATTCCCATGTAGGCTACATATGTCTGTATCTACAGATGTTTAATGTGCATAAGCAAGTGTCACATACTGTAATTGACATACAACTAGCCTCATTACAGAAATAATCAAAACAATCTTATTTAGAAAACTATGTGTTGCATTAACGTGTGAAAAATTAAACTTCAAGAAACAGGGTATGTCGGAGTATCTATAGGCTACTGCCTCTGTTGAGAATTTCAGAATGAGTATTTGTATCACATATATAGTCCTATTATTAGAAAAAATATACAAGTTTATTATAAGCATAGTAACCTACAGATCATGTATAGAATACAGCAACATACCAGTCGCTAAAGCCGAAAACACACAGTCTACTCAGCCAAGGCCCACCTCCCATTCCAACTACTATCCATAAAACCATAAGACAACAGTTCTTTTTTTTATTTTTTTATTGATACACATGCTCGCTCGCTCGCTCTCTCTCTCTCTCTCTCTCTCTCTCTCTCTCTCTCTCTCTCTCTCTATATATATATATATATATAAAAATATATATTTTAATTAAACTGGTGCACGACAAGGAACAACAGGTCATGACTGCCCTGCTTACTTTCAACATAGGCTATAAACTAGATGAAAACCGCTTGATTCATGAACTAAAATAGATCTTGAATTTTCATTAAATGTTCTGAATAGAACAAAAACCTAATTTGTCAAAAGTAGAGACTCGTTGACTCAACGTTACCTGCAAATGCACAAAGAATTTTACCAATGCGTTCCATGAAAAGGAGGCCGGTATCTACTATATATAATTATAGTGGGAATTTTTATTATTATTATTTTGGCACAGATATATATTTGGAATACTATAAGAGGCAAAGAATAATGACTGAAAAATGCTTTTATATTTAATAGTGATTTACAGTAAGACATTCCCCTCAGCTAACTACTTGAAAAGTGTCTGCATCATAAAGTGGTAAAACGAGAGATTAAACTTCTCATTGTGAACCTATTTGGCACAGATTAAAATGGGCTAAAGACACAAAAAAGTGCTTATCAGAGTTTATTCTCCATTGCGGCCTGCTCGAAATGGCAACAAATATATTTGGGAAGTGTAGTAGCGCACAGGGTTTAGACCGAGGATGTGATTTACAAGTACAGGACCTTAAAATCGCGTTATTTAATAATAAACACCGACTTTCATTCCATAGACGGCAGCACTTTACTCGTTTACTTACTTTAGGTAAAGCTTGACCGTTAAAATTCAAACTACCGTGTTTTATCAATAGATTTAAAGGTGCCGTCAATAACGCGGCTCTGTGATTGGCAGGTGAGCAAACCAAAAACCCAAGTAGCCTATGAACAAACAAACCATCTCTAACACTGATCATTCAAATTAAACTATTAAAGCGTGAAGTCGTATCCTTTTTATCCAGCTCGATTATTTCAGATAAAACCATCCAATAATAAAAGTAGCCAAAACCGCAATAGCGTCTCCCCACATAAATGTCAACCTTAGCGTGTCATTTGCTATAAATAAACCGATTATATAAGACGGGCATTTTATAATACATCATCGGGAAGCAGAGGGTAAAGGGTAAATTGATGAAAAGGCGACTGGGGTGTTTGTTCCACTTCTGGCCAATGTCATGGTTCTCATACCCGCCGTCTCATCCTACACAAAGATAACAATGCAATCGGCGGCTAAGATCGGACCTCAGCTCGAAGGCCCCGTTGCTTCCCCAAAAAAATTAAGACGAACTGTTCAATGTTTCGGCAGATGAAGTTTCTGCTGTTGAAAATGGCCGAGTGTTTCGTTTGTTTGCTTTTTGTGCCAAAAATGCGTGCGTTTTTGGTCAACACGCTGGCACTTCACAACACGGAGTCAAAAAGAGGTCATTCAGAAAGTAAAAGCCTTAGAATACGGAGCAGATGAGCTTCGTTTATCCTTTGTAACTAAAACTACATTTCGGGTCCTTAGCGCACTTGGAAGGACGACAACAATTTCGGCCACTTCTTTAGGCTGCGTATCCTAATTTAATGATGACAAATAACGGACGTGGTAAAGCGTCAGATACACTCCCTACAAAACTCACTAGCCTACTTTCGGACGGAATTTGTCCGAGCTGCACAACAAAGACGCAAAACTACAACATTCGAAACAATTATGTTTGCCTCAGTTAGCTTGAGATCGAAGGCTAGCGTACATCTTCCGGGGGGCAATAAAATATTAGCAACAGCCCGGGAAATAACAGTGTTCAGTTAAGCGAGTGAAATTTTGAAAACATGGCTTCTATCTCATGTGTTCCTGAAATTGAACAGGACGTTTTATATGAACCGCTCACGGCCTTTAATCGGCTATACATGACAGTTAACACACGATTAGAGCGATATTATTCCATCAAATATTTTGGTCGTATGCACTGTAGGGAAGTCTCTATCGCCTCTCTTGAGTCGTATTGTGCTGGTTGTGGTGTTGTACGGTTAACATTTCGTAGATTATTACATATAGGCTAAATAGTTCAATAATCATATTAATAAAACTACAGCCAAAGTCGTCCCAAGCCGACAACTCTTAAACTATTGGAAAATGAGCGCTAAAGCGAGGAATAATGTGGTAATTTTACCTGAGACGTCACTTCAGACAAGCACGCGTCTTTTTTGTTTAACTCCGGACAAACATTGGATGATTTGAGAGGACTCAAATCCCTCAAAGCAAGCGAATCATATAATCCCATGTGACAGTTCTCTAAACAACCAAATGCAATTGAATTAAGTTTCGTATATCCTCTTCTTTGGTGTTTTTATGTCTGAAATATTGATTAAAAAGGGCTACGTTCAAACTAATGGTATATGTTGAGGTTTTTTTCTTCTTCTTCTTCACCTCATATTAGGAGAATAACTGCTATTACACTTCTTATAAATAGCCTAACATAAATAGTATAAGCACCCTCCCTCCCTTCCCTCTCCCTTCCCTCTCGTTATTTCTTACCTGCTGCTCTAAGTGTCTTTCTTCTCCAGTGGCAACAGCGCTTCCCTTGTTTTCCCCCGGCAAGGACTGGGTTTATTAATATTGTCCCTTACTTTGTTTCATTTCTCACTTCCATCTTCTTTCATCTCATCAATAAACACACGCTGCAGCCTACCTTCGGAGAGGACATCACGCAGCTCACTCGTGCCCTCCCATTTTTTCACTATTCGTCGAAGATTTTGGGCAGCCACGCCTTTCTACTGGCGATTGGAACGGAATGGACTTTCTTGAAGCACGTAGGTTGTGATATAAATCGTTCAACATGACTTTACCCCAATCGTTGAGCCGCACGCCCTCCCTTCCGCGCGACGAGGAACCTTGAAACTGGCTCCATTGCGGCTCTGAAAGTGAAACTAGTTTACCTTCAACGCAGTTGTTGTGTTTGAACCAGCATGGTTCATCCTCATCCTCAGTTTCTTAATTACTGGTCACTGTAGAATCGCACGTGCAAGTTTCCGTTGAGTATTTAGATTCGCTCGCTGTGGTCCCTCTTTGAAGCCGTTTTTGTTATTAGGCTACGCCTTGCCTCTAGAGCATGAAGAAAATACGTAAACTGGCACGCAATTAATGTTATATAGTGTTACGCGAATCAAACTCCCTGAAGTCCATCGTCCCATCCTCGATCAAAAGGGCAGACATCCGAGAATCCTGCATGTTGATCATTAATAGAAAGCCTACTTTAGATTGGTTCAGGACGACGTCAATATATTTCTAAAATGTATATCTTGCCCCACATTGGATGAGGCCGCTGCCCGTCAGCTTACGGACCAACAAGCTAGATTGCCCGCCGTGCCTTTTACTTTCTACGCATTTATATTTTCCCATTTATTTATTTTTTAACGTCCCTAGCTGACCTCTAGAAAACGTAAGGAGAGCGCTGACGCTATAGCTGGCCAATCAGATCGTGAAAAGTGACACCGAAATTTTTTGTTCACCAATACGTTCACAGAGTCATTTGACTGACACAAAATAATGCAATAGTGGTTCACGAGTCCCTAACTACCCCGAGTACGCCCCCCTCCCCAACTCCCTCCCGTCTAGACAATGACAGGTGTGTGTGCGCTCGCCGTCGACTCTAGACAAGCATAATCAGCCTTCAAGCCTTTGACATATAAAAGTAAATGCATTTTTAGATACAGATAACGATAACAAGTTTTAATACGTAGAAAAAATCTTAGATTTTTGATCGTGCCTCAGTATTATGATGGCGGAGATCAATAATAAAAGCATATCATGAATATTTTATGTCTGGATATAGTGATATTGGATGATTGGAGTAAAAGCGACATGCCAAGTAACGGTTTCTTGTGGCCAAAGAGACGTTTACACCAAGAATAAGTCATTTTTTTTTTTTTTTTAAGGGTTTTCGGCCTTGCCCCACGTAAATATTTCGTCACATGCAAAATCCCTCTCCTCCATTATATCATGCCGCTTAGAATGAGCTTTCCTTGATAATGAGTCCCCCTGCCGGATATATGTATGAACAGCAACGTTTTTACTCCGCGGTTCACCGGGGGACACGCGCACCGTCTGCCCTACATAACATGCACCCATTGTAGGCCGAGGTGTCAGTTGAGGACGACTTGCAACCTAGAAACGGAGGCTTCGCCCCTTTCTTTCCTTTGTCAGTCGTATTGTAAACGTTGGCTAAGGGTCTTCTGATGTAAAAACTTAACTAAAATACATCTTCACATTTGAATGAACTTACAGAGCTTATAGTACGACTCCCCCCCCCCCCCCCCCCGGTTTAAACAAACCGTGCCTCGCAGACCCCTCACGATTCTTTATTAAAGGCGCTGTCCCAGGCAACTGTTGTCTGTTCGCCCAGTGACATCATCCAGTCTTTTGTAGACAGTTGCCAGGGGTTACTTGATGACATTTCAAGCGATGAAACAGTCCTGCCCTAGATATATTAGAGATACGTGGTCCCATTTCCGAATTAACGTATAAAATGACTAAATAAGCTTTATTTTCATTTTGAACTAAGGTAATGTATTTGATATGCTTTATTAACCAGTCTGACGTTAAGTGAATGTTTAATATTTTAGTAATGATGCAAAGCGGAAGTGCACTTCGTGACTTAAACGTTGAATATGTTGTTATTAGTTCTACAACATAAAGTTTATGAGATGGCAGATTCCGGTCTAGCAGAAAAAGTGCTTATCACCGAAAGTGCGGAGACTATTCGCCCTATTCCAGTGTTCACGGATCCCTATGAACGCTCCGTGAAGTATATGGAGTCTCATAATATTCTTCAGATTTTTCAGGTGAGACAGAACAAAGCTGCAGCTACTGCTGAGATATTTTCGCACGATGAAAATGGTAGACAGTGATGGATAGTTCAGCACAAAATGGCGAAGGACAATTTAGAACACCGTTGCAAAATAACAGCAAAGTAAACAAAAACTTTTTTGTATTAAAATACATTGTCTGCATTACTTTAGTTTATTTCATTAAACGAAATACAGAAGACGCCTTTTGGCTTTTAAGGACAAGAATGGTTGTTCACTGTATTTTTCTTTCACAGTCTCTCCTTTGTCCTCTTTTAGGACATCACGGAGAAGCTGGTTTTTGATAGGCCAGATGATCCACTTCAGTTCATGTTAGAACAGGTATTTTTATTTTTTATTAAATGATTGCTCTTTTTGTATTTTCATATTAATTTAGGCTTGTATAGCCTATATATAGATTTGTTTCAGACAAGCAGAAACTAGAAGGCTGTCTGTCTACAGTATATCCAAATATGTGCTAACCGAATTGTTACAATTTTCAAGAAAATGTTTTCATGACTCATGAAAATATATTTAGGTCAAATGTATGTCAAATATATATATATATATATATATATATATATATATATATATATATATATATATATATATATATATATATATCAGATAAAATAATATAGGGGAGATTGGGCTAGTTTTTTTTTAACTCTAGTCAATATTTATCAGGGTAGGTGTATTTTTGAAAGTCAACTTCTGTAAGCAAAATGGTTGTTAAATGGCAAGTTGTCATAATGGGAATGGCAAATAAATATCCAATCAATAAAACAGCGCTAATGTAAAAGATAACATACAAAAATATCAAACCATTGTTTTGGCAGACAAATATTGTAATTAATAAATTGTATATATTCATAATATTTAAAACACATATGACAACTTGCCTTGACCTGACATTTATGGGGGGGGTGACCACTGCAAAATTATAATTTTCTCTGGATTTACTAATTATAGATATGTGTTTGAGTTACATTAACATTTTTGTTTTATTCTATAAAGAACTGACAACATTTCTCCCAAATACAAATATTGTCAATTAGACCATTTATTTGCAGAAAATGACAACTAGTCAAAGTAACAAAAAAGATGCAGTGATTTCAGACCTTGAATAATGCAAAGGAAACAAGTTCATATTCATTTTTAAACAACACAGTACTAATGTTATAAATTAGGAAGTGATCAGAAATCTATATTTGTTGGAATAACCCTGATTTAAAATCACAGCTTTCATACATCTTGGTATGCTCTCTACTAGTCTATTACATTGCTGTTGGGTGACTTTATGCCACTCCTGGTGCTAAAATTCAAGCACCTCGGGTTTGTTTGATGCTTTTGGCCAGCCATCTTCCTCTATCACATTCCAGAGGTTTTCAATGGGGTTCAGGTCTGGATATTGGGCTGGCCATGATAGGGTCTTGATCTGTTGGTCCTCCATCCACACCGTGATTGACGTGGCTGTGGCATGGTGCATTGTCCGGCTGGAAAAACAGTCCTCAGAGTTGGAGAACATTGTCAGAGCAGAAGGAAGCAAGTTTTCTTCTAGGATAACCTTGTAAGTTGCTTGATTCATGCATCCTTCACAAAGACGAATCTGCCAGATTCCAGCCTTGCTGAAGCACCCCCCCAGATTATCACCGATCTTCCACCCGATCGTCTAATGGTTAGACGGAGAACCGGAGAGGCCTTCAAGCCACAGTGTCTCGCACCCACTGTGAAATTTGGTGGAGAATCAGTGATGATCTGGAGGTGCTTCAGCAAGGCTGGAATCAGGTAGATTTGTCTTTGTAAAGGATGCATGAAACAAGCCATCAAACAAAGCAGAGCTGCTGTGAGAGCTGCTGCAGAGTGGTGGTGGCGTAGTGGCTAGAGCACAGGGCTGCTAATCAGAAGGTCGCTGGCCAATGGCCACCAACATTGTGCCCTTGAGCAAGGCACTTAACTCCAGGTTGCTCCGAGGGGATTGTCCCTGTAATAAGTGCACTGTAAGTCGCTTTGGATAAAAGCGTCTGCCAAATATGTAAATGTATTGCTTGAATTTTTGCGCCAGGAGTGGCATAAAATCACCCAACAGCAGTGCGAAAGACTGGTAGAGAGCATGCAAACACACGTGAAAGCTGTGATTGAAAATCAGTGTTATTCCACCAAATTTTGATTTCTGAACTCTTCCTAAGTCAAAACATTAGTATTGTGTTGTTTAAAATTGAATATGAACTTGTTTTCTTTCCATTCTTCGAGGTCTGAAATCACTGCATCTTTTTTGTTGTTGTGACCAGTTGCCATTTTCTGTAAATAAATGCTCAAAATGACAATATTTGTATTTGGAATTATTTAGAAATTTTGTCAGTTCTTTATAGAATAAAACAAAAATGTTCATTTTACTCAAACTCAAAATTTAGTAAATCCAGAGAAACTGATCATTTTGGAGTGGTCTCTTAATTTTTTTTCCAGAGCTGTATATATATTAGTTGACCCTTACTTGAAAGTCTGTCAGTGTGGTTGTATCACTTGTTTGCCCGACAGCTATATCAATACATATGATAATACTGGAATTTAACTTGTAGATTGGAGGGTAGAATATAAAAAAAGATCATTTTGAACTTTTTTGACACAAACCTTAATAGTTACTGAGATATAGCCCTTCCGACATCCCGTGTGTAAATTAACCTCAGTCTACCCTACAATATTAAGAAATTACATTTTTGAGTTGTGTGTGAACAATCACTAATCACTATTTACTAAAAAACTTTTGCAGGTACAAATGAAGATCAAAGTCCGAGATGATCCGAGTAATACATTTGTGGAATCATAATGAAAGTAACAATGGCTATGCAAGAAACTGAATTCAACTTTATACTCTTCAATTATATTCTTAATTGAGCTGTATTGGTTGCAGGTACTTCAGTGACTCAGCATTCTTGTTGTTTCCAAGCAACTGTCTTCAGAATTGTTTTTCTTGACAAAGTTAAACTTTCTTTTATCTTACTGCAATTTTAGATATTATTTGCATCCATTTTCAGTGAAATTGTGCTGTAGACTTAATAAAGAGCCAAATAATTTATTACTTTTAATCCATTTTCACTTGCAATTCTCAGATTTTATGGAGCAACTTCTAGCCTATACATTTTACAAGTCTTTTCAAGAATATTGCAGGCTGGACATTTCCACTTGCACAATAGTAGCTGGCTTTTACTCAGCTCAAATGTCCATCTTGAATTTTGGCTGCAGAAGTAAAGGAAGTCTTTGTTTATAGTCGGTTCTTCTTACAGTGTATTTCTGTATTATCTACCTTCCCTCTGGAGCAATATCTGGTGTTTCAAGACTGGCTTAGCAAATGCTTTCACTCCATTTTAAAATAAGTCTAAAAACACTGCTACAAAAGAATTGTCAAGGGTTCATTTCACTATTGTTTCGTCAGATGCATTGGCAATGTCATGACAAGATTTTTTCCTTCACGTACTGTACGTTCTGTCTCAGTTCACGGCACTTGAATTACATCTCTAATTTATTAGGACATTGCAATGATAATAGTTGATTATTAGTTAATATATAATTAGTTCTGACATTCTGCCATCAAAGCCGTCATGACATTTTGACTTATTTATTAAATAGTAGTACATTATCTGTTTGACATCGCACTGTGTGTTCTTCGTTATTCTATATTTAAATAGTACCACGTTTAAATACTAATGTATATATTGTAGACCTAATGGCACAGAAAAATATGCAAATAGAAATGTAAGACACAATAATAAAACATTGTATGGTGTTTTTAAATAACTTTTCCAATAAATTAGTTTAAAATCAGTGTTAAACTGTATGTCAAAGAGTACACATTACATATGAAGCAGTTTTTATTATTTTGTTTTGAAGGAATACATACAATAAATCCATTTTAATTATAAAAAAAGAGCAGATTATAAAGTTAGTGTTCTTTGGTTACAATAACTGACAACTTTCATGATCTTTACCTTAATCACTGCCTAGTTTCAAAATCCACCCCATCCTATTTTTTTTTTATATCTCTGCTAACCAAGTAACCAGGAGATTTGAAAATACTTGAGTATCTACTAAAAAGAAGAACAGAGAAAGAAATAATGTTTGAAGTATTTAAGACCATTGACCTTTAAACTATTTACCCTAAACATTTGTACAAATTGAGTTTTACTCTTTAGGGGTTTGAATACATTTGTTTATACATACAATACTGGAAATGGAGTAGACAAAATGAAATGACAATACAACAAGACAATATTGAATAAATAAGTGTTTGATTGTTGCCTTTTGTACAATACAATTGTAATACTGTAGTTTTCCTTTCCTATTGGCTGGCTTGCTTCCTTGACACCTAATTTGAAGATATTTTACTCTATAAACTGTCAGAAAAGACTAATTGCTAAAATTTGACCTTTAGGGTTAACAGCATGCCACTGGTGTAGTATACCCAAAGGATCACCCACTGTACGCTTTTTCCTCCTTGAGGTACTAATACTGTATGTATCCTTTAGGGACAGATAATGTACAAATACATTTTGAATGACATGTAAATCATACAAAGAGATTACCTTTGATGTTAATGCCCTTTTTTCTGACAGTGTGTATGATTGATAGATATGTCTATGATTGTAAACATAATATGTTCCAAGCAAGGTAAAGTAGCAACAGACATGGGTAGGGAATGGGTCAATTAAATTGACCCACATGAGTAGGAAGTGGGTCAATTAAATTGAGATATGCAAGTACAAACTGTACATACTAATAGACACCCAGGGTTCTCCTAAGGGCAGGATTGTTTTTTATAAGATAGATAACTACACTGGGGGCAAAAAGTTTGGAATAATGTACAGATGTTGCTGTTTCGGAAGGAAATTGATCATTTAATTCACCAAAGTAGCATTCATCTGATCACAAAGTATAGTCAAGACATTACTAATGTAAAAAAACAGCACCATCACTGTTTGAAATAAGTCATTTTTGATCAAATCTAGACAGGCCCCACTTCCAGCAGCCATCACTCCAACACCTTATCCTTGAGTAATCATGCTAATTTGGTACTAGAAAATCATTTGCCATTATATCAAACAAAGCTGAAAGCTATTTGGTTTGTTAAATGAAACTTAACATTGTCTTTGAATATGTGTTTGAGTTGCCACAGTATGCTATAGACTGGCATGTCTTATGGTCAATATAAGGTCAAAAATAGCACACAAAAAAAAAAAAAACAGCTTTCTCGAGAAAGTCATCAATCAATCATTGTTTTGAAGAATGAAGGCTTTACAATGCTTGAAATTGCCAAAAAACTGAGGATTTCATACAAATGTGTAGACTACAATATTCACAGACAAAGGACAACTGGCTCTAACAAGGACAGAACGAGATGTGGAAGGCCCAGATACAACTAAACAAGACGATAATTACATCAGAGCCTCTAGTTTGAGAAATAGATGCCTCACATGTCCTCAGCTGACAGCTTCATTGAATTCTACCCACTCAACACTAGAAGACTTAGGAGTACTGGGCTTATGGGAAGAATTACAAAGAAAAAGCCACTTTTGAAACAAGAAAAGGTTAGTGTGTGCAAAGAAAAACAGACATTGGACAACAAATAATTGAAAAACAGTGTTATGGATCTTAACCCCATTGAGTTTTTGTGGGATCAGCTAGACTGTAAGGTGCATGAGAAGTGCCCGACAATACAGCCACATCTATGGCAAGTGTTACAGGAAGTGTGAGGTGAAATGTCACCTGAGTATCTGGACAAACTAATAGCTAGAATGCCAAGGATCTACAAAGATGTCATTGCTGCACATGGAGGATTTTTTGATAAGAACTCTTTGAAGTAGTTTAAGAAGTTCTGAACATATTTTTCAAATTATTAAAATATTTTTTCACATTATTAATGTTCTGACTGTATATTGTAATCAGTTGAATGCCACTTTGGTGGATAAAAGTACCAAATTCCATACATATAAGCAAAATCTGTACATTACTCCAAACTTTTGGCTTTGGATTTAAATCCTTAGCAGCAATATTTTACACAAAGCATAATAATTACAATTCTGCATTATCAGGATTAATGGCACCTTGATTTCCAAGCATCATTGTGTGTTCTGTTGAGGATATTGTAATAATGATACTAGGTTACATTTGATAACCCAAAGAATCACTAGACATCAAATGATGGACAATAGTCATTTTAAAAGGTCATTCATTTTGCCTGTTACTTCTGTTGTCAAATATCATTGACCTCCGCTGTGGTTGGTAGAAGCAACTTGTTGAGGTCTCAAGCCTCTGGCCACTCTTCGGCAAAGTCATTTTATTACGCATAGTCACCCCCTCAGGAGTTTTGAGGTTTTCAGCAAGTTCATTTGCATAGACATCAAACGGTGATGATTCAGCTTTAATAGGAGATAGGACTAGTTTACCATCATCCCCTACTGGAGGATAGTCCATGATTGGAAATGGGGGGCTAAACAGGATGAGGCTTTGAGGCCTTGGACGGTTTCTGAAGGATGACCTTTGAAGCAGGGTCGACCGTTCAGGTCTAGGACGGTCCATAAATGTGTCCCCATTTGCAGATCGCTTTCGTCTCAATACTGGACGATCTGGGATTGATGTTGGTTTGCAGGTCTCACTTTCATTGTCCTTGAATGTTTGTCTTTGAACCCCTCTTTGTGGTTCATAAATGTCCTGCTCCTCTTTTGGATCTCTGACTTTCTGAAGGAGAGGTGCAGAACCTGCTTTTCCCAACTTGTTTTTGGCAGGAGTCTTTTCCGATGTACCTTTTTTGATTTGATCATTTGTCCCCTCGGGTACAGGATGAGGTATGTGGCTGTACTGGATTTTGGGTGGAATAACAGGC
Organism: Moxostoma hubbsi; assembly: GCA_032164185.1. Lineage (NCBI taxonomy): Eukaryota > Metazoa > Chordata > Actinopteri > Cypriniformes > Catostomidae > Moxostoma > Moxostoma hubbsi. The sequence goes on along the minus strand of JAVLUX010000044.1, from coordinate 20,033,740 downwards.
ACAGCTTTAGCTTGGCAGGTTTTGATCATGAACGCGGTACGAACAGAAGACACGCTTACTGGCGCAGAGTTGCGTCGCAAAGGTGCCTGAGAACCACTCAGGAACTGCTCCAACTCTAGAGATGAACCACCATTCTTGGCTTCAGGTATTCCCCCTTCCTGTGCAATTAATTGTTGTGTACTTTTCAGATATTGACTATTAGATATGTCTCTGACACCGATGTGTCCTAAATCAAGGTTTAGGGAGCATGGCCTGTGTTTGGGTATAATGCTTTCATTACTTCTCGCCACAATGCAGGACTCATGTGACGTCTGGCGATTAAATTTCTGAGTGGAACAAGAGCGTTTCGGTTTTGCTTTGCCCATGTTTCGCAGTGCAGTGGTCTCATTTGGATCAATGGATGTCTTGAATACCTTGACCTGTGGAATCTTTAGTTGGCTGTGATCTTTGTCTTCAGTCCATTTGAGGTTATCACTGTCAAAAAGCTTTGTTATCTGTGCAAAACAAGGTACATCTTTGTCTTTATTTTTGTGGTCTGTTGGGAGGTCAGAGTTATCAAGTTCACAGGCAGCTGTCTCAGCAACATCTGTTTGAGACGATGTAAGGTCATTGCCCACAGCTGGTTCTTTAGCTTCAGCCACCTTGCTATTAGACAGGTGATCCACTTTTGGTTTACTAATAATTTTGCTCTGAATTTCTTGACATGGTGTAGTTTCTCCCAGCATGGATAAGAGATCCTCAGTTTTTGGTGAGTGCAGAGGACTGGTCACCCATTGTTTGGCAGTACACAAGTCCTCCCATGGTTCAACCTGATCCAACCCACCCAAATTACTTACCCATCTGTCTGCATCATCTTGATACAAAATTTGCAAAGTGAGATGTTGTTCATTCAGACATGCTGAGAGTCTTTCCAAGCTTCTCTTGATTCCTCCTGTTAAGTCAAGTTTCCTAGTTTCATGCTGAACCTCCTCATTTTTCTTTTCAGAAATATCCTTCATTACAAGTGGTTTGTTTATGTCTGAGAGAAGAGCAGTGTGAACATCTGATTTTACATCACTGCTTGAATTAGATGTCAAGACACTTTTGGAAGTGTTGTCTTTCATAGTACAATCTGCTCTTAGCTCTTCTTCACTGGAAGGCCATGGGTCTGCATCTTGGAGAATATCTGTTTCCTTCAGGTGGAAAAATGGGGAAAGTTGTATTGCGTTGTGTGACTCATGGCACTTTTGGTCAGTCCTGTCAATATCCAGGTAATTCCAGCCACCATCACATGACAACAGCCTTTCAGGGAAAGGCTTCACAATAGAATTAAACATAGTAGCACCAGACTGAACGAGCGTTAAGTCATTGGTAAGGTCCAGAAAGAGTCCCTTTGATGATATAGTGCTTGAGGGTAAACTACATCTCCTCCTTGCTTGAGCACTTGGCTTGAGAGTGTGCTCATTTCCAGTAATATTGGTGAAGCTGGGCTTCTCTTGTTCATCTAACATGTTTGTTTTAGTTTCAGTGACATTAACTGATATTAACTGAGTACTGATATTCTGATGTGTGCCAGATGATGATACCACAGTGTCCTGCAAACACAAAAAATAAAAAAACAAGTGAGGGCTGATCAAGCCATGCTTTCCAACAATAATATATTTCTGTAAGCAGATTGTGCAGGAGCTTAGTAGAATAGATCAATAAGGATGGGTAGAACTGAGTAGAACAGAATAATTAATGGTGCTTGCTTTAGCCCAACAGAAGGGAAAAAATCAGCTGAAAATATCCCATTGACTTGGGAAAGTGATCATATTTCTGGATTACAATGTCATAGAGACTTTGTGGTGGGTTTATTTGACTCCAGCAAACAACCTTAAAATGTAACCCTAACAGCATAGCACCACCCTAGCGACAATTCAGAGCACCCTAGCAACCATATAGCAGCAAGCCCAAGCATATCTTAGCACCAGAACATTGTAGAGACATGGGGGGTGGGCTTGTTTCGCTTGGGCTAGCAACCAGCCTTTATGTGACACCTGAGCAGCTGGCCACACCCTAGAAACATTAAAAACACCCTAGCAACTGTATAGCAGCATTCCCCAGCCATTTTTCACCACCACAAGAAAATCGTAGAGACATAGGGGTTAGCTTTTTTGACTTGGGGCAGTATACTGAGGCCCTTGGTGGAACATTTTGGTGTGAATTTTGCCACTACAAGCACAACTCACTTTTCCATCAGAAAATGTACCAGTTTAGTTTATTACCACTAACTTTTCTTCATAGGCACATATAAAGTACAACTAGTCCTGCAGTCTTGTAAATGATTGCTAAGGCAAGCATCAATATTGCTACTGCTCACACTTATGTTTTAAAAACAAAATACTAATACTGAAGGAGGGGCCCAAGCCATATATAGGGACCAGAATATAACAGAGACTTAAGGTCCGGGTATACTTAATTTTTCCATGTTCCGGAACGGATCGCGCCTAGCCGACCACAATGCCTTTCTAAGTATACTTTTCTGACCATGAAAAAATAGGAATGCATTCGACACATGCGCACTACAACTGCTTTGTGACATTCTTTTAGTGTAGTCAGTGGCCATTGATATCTGCAATTTACGTCACAAATACTTTGCACGGAGTGATCCGCAATGCGGACACCCGAAGTATACTTTGGCCTTTACAATAGGGATGGGCTCTTTTGCAGCATCCTCAGAACACCATAGCACCCACCTAACAATGCTCTAGCTACAACCTAAAACACCATAGAAACTGCACAGCAACATGCTAAAAACCACTCAGAACACATAAGCAAACACATAGCAATGCCTTGGCAACCATCCACAACATCCTAGTGATGTGTTTTGCATAGTGAGTTTTGCTTGGGCAAGTTGCAGTTGAACTTACAGTAAACTTAATTCTCAATAAAAGTGCAAGGGACAATTGTCCATAAGTCCATATGTTTTATTTGTTCAAAATCATACCAGCTTGTCCAATTTTGTAGTATCTTGTGTTGATTTAGTTTCCAGTTCTTCCCCAGAGGACTGAGACTTTCCTTTGTAATCAATTATTACTTTTGTCTCAGATGGCACCTGAGACTCAAAATCCTCCACTTTGGCAATCAACTCTCTCACTTCTGCATCCTTGCCTAAGAAAGTACAGAGAAATCAATGCCACAATCAGGATAATAATAAAAAAAAACACCCTAACACAGTATGATTTAATTAGTTAAAATGATGTGTGTAATTTCTTTGCCACTAGAGTTACCAATGGTAATTGCAAATATAGTGTGTTTCCTGAACACTCCCCCTAACTGTCAGTCCCAAACAGACAGTCTCACCTTAAACTATTGCTTTTGGTTTAGCCAGTGCTGTTGTGTTGGGCATAAAAGCATCGCTTGTCAACTATGGTCGCAAGTGCCAGCGTAACCCACAAACTAGAACAATTAGGTGTTTCCTGAAACCGTAGTTCCAATGAACATTCGCAAACAGCATTGCAAAGTTGTGTGGTTAGTACTACAGCTCCCCACCTGTGATTAGAAGCATTGTTTCTTGTTTGTGGTGTTGACGTCATTGCCTTGGCTGAGGCTTCTATAACTTTCATTCCATTTCTTTCATTCTATATTTTTAATTCTGTCCAGATCTTTGACCTTATTTACATGCATTTAAGAAAACAGCTTATTCCAGGGTTTTTGCAGACAGTGGCATTTTAATACGTGAGGTAAATGCAAATGCCATTTTCCTTATGCCGACCCAGCGTAACATAATTAATGACAGCTCTATACTGCTAAACAAACGTGTTTCGAATGACAAATGTGTTACTACTATGAGTTACAACGGTTTTGGGACACAGTTGTGACTGGCCAGTTAATTTCTCTAAAGACGGATCAAACTATGGTGGTTAAATGGTAAATTGTAGGAGCTGTACTTGTATGCTGTTGTATCTATAGAAAATATCTGCCATAGAGTGATTTCAAGATGGCTGCCAAGTGGACTAAGTGCTGAAACATACTATAGTATGTGAATGCAGACGCATCTCGATTTCACATGTCGTTGTGTTCTGAAATGTGTCAGCAAAATTCATAACCCAACACTAGTGAGTGTTGCATATTCAGCGTTGCCACAATGACAGCTCTATACTGCTAAACAAACGTGTTTCGAATGACAAATGTGTTACTACTATGAGTTACAACGGTTTTGGGACACAGTTGTGACTGGCCAGTTAATTTCTCTAAAGACGCATCAAACTATGGTGGTTAAATGGTAAATTGTGCCGGAAACGCACGGTCAGGATTCTCAAAAAGACAGAGCAATGTTTTGATATCGCTAAAGCGCCAAAGTTTACACTGGGGTTTGGGGATAAGAATAACTATTTCAATATAATAAAAAAATTAACACATTTCACCTTAGAAATTATTGTTTAAAAATTCAGTTAAATTAATTATTGTAATAAAATTTTAAAAAATATATATATTTTGACAAGAATTAATCTAATTAATTTATCTCTAATTTATCTAATTTAGTGACTTCTAAATACAGAAATATAGTAATAATAACATAACTAAAATATACTTTATTGTTCACACATGTAATGTATATTGACAACCATGCTCACGCACACTCTACAATGGTCATACTCTCTGTTGTCCCAAGAGTGATTGCATCAGTAATATCTCGTTCCCCAGTCTGAGTCTCCTCATTTTCCACAGGGAAAGAGCTACTGTATCTATAGATACTGCATCCACTGCCTCTGATGCTGTCACCAAGTGGGCGGTCTCTGTACCTAGCACCCCCCAGTCCAATCTCCCAGTCTGTGAACCCAAAGTTCCCACTGCTACTACTGATGGGAATCCTGATTCCAGCACTGCTGAAACTGTCGCAGCGATGGGGTTCCAGAGGTCCAGCCTCTCTTGTGGGCTTGAAGATTCCCCCTAAACCCCTGTCCCGTTCTTTCCCTGGTGCCCTGCAGGGTGTGCTGTTAGAGTTAATAACGGCAGACACACGCAGAGGAACAGACACAGCGAATGGCTCGGAAATATTGAGGGCCTTCCGTTGGTGCCGTGGCGAGGACTCCAGTGGAAACAGGCTGCCTGGAAAAGATGGTCTAGATGATCCATTATTGGCAGATCCAGAATACAACATCCGGCGGTTTTTAGGAGATGTGGGCTGGCAGCCGCTGCAGTCATCACCTTTGAAAACTTTCAACTGTTCTGGAAGAATCTTCTGCAAAGATGATGATGAAGCCAGAGATATGGAAGAGGCATTTGGTGCTCTTTGATGTCCTTGACATCGTTCAGAAGCTGTATCCTGTTCAAACTCCCAATTTTGATCTTTATTGTTCAAGTTGTAGTTGATGTCTGAGCCCAGGGTTCGTGATTTTAGACTCGGGACAAAGATTCCATTGCTTCCTCCTGCAATGGGTAACTTGTTCTCATCTAAAGTGGAGTGAAATCAAAGACAACTTTATTAGGACACCTGTGTAAAATGGGGAGCTGATCGAGCCAATTGCATTTTAAATAGAGACATCGCTCGTCATTTAACTTGAGAATGTGCATGCGCTTTAACTGGACCATTCTGAAAAACATATTTATTTTCTTTTTTTTTGCATGAAATGAGCTAAAGCAGCACAATTTATGATAGCACTGTTGTGAGATTTTACTGTTTATTTTAAATCTGTTATTTTATCGTAGGAGCTGTACTTGTATGCTGTTGTATCTATAGAAAATATCTGCCATAGAGTGATTTCAAGATGGCTGCCAAGTGGACTAAGTGCTGAAACATACTATAATATGTGAATGCAGACGCATCTCGATTTCACATGTTGTTGTGTTCTGAAATGTGTCAGCAAAATTCATAACCCAACACTAGTGAGTGTTGCATATTCAGCGTTGCCACAAGGGGTGTTCTAATGAGAGTATTGTGAACTGTCCGCTTCTAGTGTGAGTTTTCTCTTTCAAGTCAACTACTGTCATGGCAGAGCAGCAGTTTGAAGAGTATATTACTGAGTGTAAGTAACTGTAAGTCAGAATATTTATAGCAACTTACCTGAATAATGACACATCCATTTTAATGGCACAAAAATTTGAAGGTAACTCTATCGCCCCCTTGAGAACTGAGGTTTGTTCCTTCCATGGTAACGCATGAATGCATGTTTTACATGTTCAACTGGACCGTGCATTGGCAATGAGGTGGCCAAGTGATCTCATCTGCATTCACATACTTGCGTTTTGATCTTAAAAGTCATTGCCAAAATGGCTAAAGTGATGTTATTTCTAGCATTATTTGTTTGCAGATCCCACTTTTCATATTTTGTTATCTAATGCAATGGCACTGATACATTTCAACAGTGCATGTCAAAACACTTTTTGGGGGCCACAGTATATGATAAAATACAGGTTGTAGTGTAATACATTGTAGCCAGTGTTCCTTTATTTTCTTAATTTGGCTGTGAAAAGGAGGTGAAATGTAAAACACTGTCATCATTTAGTTTTTCTCATTACTGTTTTTTTTTTTTTTTTACTTTTTTAATTTTGTTTACTGTATATATGTGTATGTATATTGCATAAAGAAAAAAAAAGTATATACTCTTTGTTTGTGTTAAATGGATCCGAGTCCAAGAAAAATTTCCCCTAAAGGGACCTAACCGGAGGGACCCTAATCTAAGCTATTTATTTTTTTTAATGTTAATATTATGAAATAGTTAAATATTAAATGTGTGATAAATGTATGAAACATCAAATGCACTTCTTAAGTAAGCAGTTGCCACTAACTATAATAATATATCATAATGAGAATTACATTATTACAAAAATAAAAATTGCCTTAAATGCAAAATGTAATTGCATATCTAGTATATAGAAATCTAGCCCCACCTGCTGGAAAAGAACAGAGAGAGTCCATGCTTTTGGATGGCCGTATAGCAGGTTTTTCTGTTAAAAAGAGAAAAAACATAAACATATTTTTTTGCCCAAATACATGTTATTTTTTTTCTCTCTATACATTTTCTAAACATTAAAAATAAGGCGCAAAACTCACTCTACATGTGAAAAATAGAGTTTATCACAACAGTTCGGCCACCAACAGGGCCTTTACCTGACATCAAGGCAACATCCTGCTCTTGTTGTTCCTCTTGAAGTGTGATGAAGGCCTTGTATGTGGCTGAGACACTGTGATGTTTTGAATAAAATAAAAATTATAATAACTATGTTTTTCATATAGAGTGAGAGTAGTTTATATTCCTTTTTAATGGACGATATTCAGATTCCTGGGACCACAGGAATTCCTGCACCACATTTTGAACTCCTTTAACTGTTTTTTTTTTTTTTTGCTTCACTTCCACTTGTCTTAACAGAAATGTTCTGCTTTTAGACATGTTTTGTATTGTTTCAAGAAACTTTTATGACAACACAAAATGGGATTTTTTGTTCAGAATAGCATACTACCACACTATTCTTACTATTTCTCCATATAGTATGTACAATATCTCACAAAAGTGAGTACACTCCTCACAATTTTGTATATATTTGATTGTATCTTTTCATGTGACAACAATGAAGAAAAGACACTGCTACAATGTAAAGAATTGAGTTTACAGCTTGTATAACAGTGTAAATTTGCTGTCCCCTCAAAATAACTCAACACACAGCCATTAATGTCTAAACCGCTGGCAACAAAACTGAATACACCCCTAAGTGAAAATGTCCAAATGTCACACTCCCTCATACTGGTCACTGGAAGTTCAACATGGCACCTCATGGCAAAGAACTCTCTGAGGATCTGAAAAAAAGAATTGTTGCTCTACATAAAGATGGCCTAGGCTATAAGAAGATTGCCAAGATGAGTGCACGTGCTCAGTGTCATATCCAGAGGTTGTCTTTGGGAAATAGATGTATGCTGCCAGCTATGCTGCCGGTGGGGCGGGGGGGGGGGTGATCCTGGGGGTGAGCCTGTCAGTGCTCAGACCATACGCTGCACACTGCATCAAATTTTGGAAGGAAGCCTCTTCTAAAGATAATGCACAAGAAAGCCTGCAAACAGTTTTCTGAAGACAAGCAGACTAAGGACATGGATTACTGGAACCATGTCCTGTGGTCTGATGAGACCAAGATAAACTTACTTGGTTCAGATGGTGTCAAACGTGTGTGGCAGAAATACAAGTGTGTCTTGCCTACAGTCAAGCATGGTGGTGGGAGTGTCATGGTCTGGGGCTGCATGAGTGCTGCCGGCACTGGGGAGCTACAGTTCATTGAGGGAACCGTGAATGCCAACATGTACTGTGACATACTGAAGCAGAGCATGATCCCCTCCCTTTGGAGACTGTGCCGCAGGGCAGTATTCCAGCATGATAACAACCCCAAACACAAGACGACCACTGTCTTGCTAAAGAAGCTGAGGGTGAAGGTGATGGACTGGCCAAGCATGTCTCCAGACCTAAACGGAAGGTGGAGAAGCACAAGGTCTCTAAGATCCACCAGCTCCGTGATGTCGTCATGGAGGAGTGGAAGAGGACTCCAGTGGCAACCTGTGAAGCTCTGGTGAACTCCATGCCCAAGAGGGTTAAAGCAGTTCTGGAAAATAATGGTGGCCACACAAAATATTGACACTTTGGGCCCAATTTAGACATTTTCACCTAAGGGTGTACTCACTTTTGTTGCCATCGGTTTAGACATGAATGGCTGTGTGTTGAGTTATTTTAAGGGGACAGCAAATTTACACTGTTATACAAGCTGTACACTCACTACTTTACATTGCAGCAAAGTGTAATTTCTTCAGTGTTGTCACATGAAAAGGTATAATCAAATATTTACAAAAATGTCTTAGAATGACCTACAGCCAGGGTGTTAGATTCCAGGGGAGTTGATTCCCCCCAAATAATCAAAACAAGCAAGTAGAATCCCCCCCAATATTTACACCATGATCAGTGGAAACATGTAATTGCTTCACATTGCAACCCCCTCAAAGTTCAAGCCAAATCTAAGCCTTTGCCTACAGTATTTGCCACAATGTATCTCTACAATACAATGTGCACTTGACATCTTACCTCAGAAGCTCCTTATCTTACCTGTGATATTTTCGCCTCTCATAAACACACTCCCATTGCGGCTCAGTTTCCCTTTGGAGTCAATGACAGATCGTCCGAGACTGAAGATTGACTTCCACTTCTTTGATTTTCCTGAGAACTTTCTTCTAATGTGGAGTGAGAAGGGGAAATGTAATTTTTTGAAATATTAAATAAATATTTTATTTTCAGAAAATCAATGTTTACTCTCACATATTTATTTTAGAAGAAGTCTTGTTTTACTTATTTATTTTTTATTATTACTGGGTTACATGAACAACATTAGATTTGACATTACAAGTCAACATGAAACGGATGCACTCGGTAACAACGGTTGACGAATGGTTAATCTTAAGGAGTCGGGACTCGAGAATTAAAGATTTATTGCAATGGATACATCCATCCTCGTCCATCCTTTTATTGACATTTTTTTAAATAAAAAAAAAAAAAAAAATCGAGGTTACTGTTAGACACAGAGAGACAATTTTTTGAGTGTTTGAAGGCAGAAATGTGAAGCTTATAATTTTATAAAAGCACTTTACCTTAAGGCTACGTCCACATTAATCTGGATACATTTTGAAAATGCCGTTTTCAAACGCTCTCCATCCACTTTCGTTTTCAAATGTTTTCCAAAAGTTGCTTGTTCACTCTAAAACGTATAAAAACACTTAAATCCCCCTAGTGCGCATGCGAAAAATCACCGTTCCATGTATGGGCTGAAACACAACTGTCCTAGTGGGGGACGATTCAGCATCATGCGCCCTCCCTCCCGCCTTTTCTGTGAAACCTGAGGATTCCCACGAGGAGGCATGGCAGGGCTTCTGAAAGAGCAGGCGGCCTCATCTCGTGCAGCGGTTCTGACGCTGGGAATGATAATGACGAAGTCGTATCTCTCGTTGCATCAGGCAGGTGGGTCAGTGGACGATGCTGCCATCCTTCCCCCCAGCGAGGAAGAGGAACGTGCATGCAGCACTGACAGGGAGATACTGCGCATCATAACAAGGGCGGTCGAAGAGCTTCACCTTGAGTTGTCTCCCCCAGATTAACCTGAACAGTCTCGCCTCAATGTATGGTTCCTGCAGTCCAAACACCGTCAAAAGGCAGCATCCCACAAATCTGCCCCATTCTTCCTAGAAGTTCATAACGAACTATCTAAGTCATGGCACACACCCTTCTCAGCATGCTCAGATAACAGTAATGTTATCCTGTATAATGTGGATCGTGGGGAAGAAAATGGTTTTGTCCAACTACCCCCTGTGAAGGAGGTGGTAGTGGCACACCTCTGCCCAGCGTGAAACAGGGCATGGAAATCACACCCCTTACATCCTTCCAAACCGTTTCGACAAACGTCCACACAGGTGGGAAAAGATTACTCAACATCAGGACAAGCTGGATCAGCACTCCACGCATTGGCGGTGCTCCAGGTATTTTAAGCCAAGCTCCTCAGGCAAATGGACGAGCACGGCTTTGATCCATTGACATTCAAAGAGCTCCGCACCGCACCGCTCTGTGAATAAGTTTGCTGAGCGTTAGGTTGCAAGTCAGCAGCAGTCATAAGCTATGAGACGCTTTATGTCCAAATGGAGTATATCACAGCCTGTTTGCCCTTGCACTGTTTCAAGCCAGCGCCCGACTAAAAGCCCCATACCTGCTGCCTCACTGGCACCTGCGTATCAGCACACGCAGCAAAAGCGCTCCTGATGGGTGCAACCCTTTGAAGCGGAAAGCAAGAGCCTGCGGTTCCCTCTGGGTCTGCTCCAAAAAAAGGCTAGGTTGGAGGCACAAAACACTGCTCCCCATCTCCCCATTACTGGTTGTCGGGAAAGGAATATTGTTGTTCACAATATTGTAAAATTTTTGTTTCTGTGTTTGCACTCAAATAAATGCAATAAAAAATGCAATGAGTGCAAAAAAAAAATAAATACAGCACTCTTTGCAAATGCACGGGATGCTCACAAAAAAAAAGAGCACTTTTCCTCTTCAAAGCAGACACATTATCAGCAACCGCTTCCCTATAGTGAGCGTCGCATCATATCATACAGTGATAAAACCAAATTGCCCATTGCTCGGAAGCATGGCGAGCCCTAACAGGTATTTCAGAAAGGGCGCAAAAACGATCTAACATAGTTATACGATCCAATTTGCATGCCGGCCACCCCGTTACAAACGCTTTCACCCGAAGACACGCCAGTGTTACGAGCTGAAATACGCAATCTCATTGAGAAAAATGCAATAGAGATTGTGCCAAATTGTCAAGAACAAAAAGGGCTTTACAGCCGTTATTATCGTGTTCCAAAGAAAGATGGCGGACTTCGGCCAATCCTGGATCTAAGACATTTAATTTGTGCACTCATAAAGCGCCCATACAAAATGATTACTCAGAAATGGATCTTATCACATGTACTTGTAATTCATTCACCGCCACTGTTGAGACTGACGCATCTCCTCTCCCTGAGAGTGACATATCCCAGGCCGCCTGAATTACGGTGCGGACCTACTGTCATGCCAAAGTGTGATACTGGGAGAATGGATACTTCATCCTCAAACTGTACTGTGGATTTGGGAAATATTCGTCAAAGCGTATCAGCGCTTTGGCGTTATTTGTAGAGAGGTTGCAACTAGGTTGTATAGTCAAGTCAAGTCAAGTGGTTTTTATTGTCGAAGGTATTCCCCATATGTGTTGCTAGGCAATGTCTCGTTCCCTTCATCTCAGGGAACTGAGGTTACATACGTAACAGAGACATTTTCAGCTTTCTCTATCTTCCCTGCCCATACTAGTACGCGAAGATGTCTCGGTGTGGACCGAAGGCCAAAACGTAAAGCATTTTTTATCCAAACGAAAACGTATGTGACAGGGTGGAGGGTGGGGCCCTTATCAGGCTAATAAAGCCTCCGAAAGGGATAAAGGATGAATGCGGATGGTGGTGTGACAGAGAGAGTGCGTTTATGGGCAGCTGTCCGTCACCTTTGTGTGTTAGTGTCTTTTTGTTTAAGTTCTTAATTAAATATAATTTATATTACCAAGCCGGTTTTCACCTCTTCCTTTCCATTAATCCCTTTACAACATATTAGTGTGGATGTGGCCTAATTCCTTTGTTAAACTCATGTATTATTTGAGCTGTAAAGTGGTTTAAATCATAATTTTACAGTTGTTTTAGGTGGGGTTTTAAGGTTTGTTGACATTACATCATCATGGCAATGAAGTTGTAAAATTGGCTATAACTTTACACAGAAAAGGCTGGTAAGCAAATTTATCACACTAAAGTCATGTTTACACACATATTGTTTAGGTCTTGTGGCTATGCTTTTGAAACAGTGAGTAATTTAACGTTTACAGTTTGTCCCCGTTCGCTTCCAATGCAAGTGCCTCACTTTAACCCAGATTTTAACTTTTTGTTTAAGAAAAGGAGGGCAGAGTGTAAATA